>OV725078.1:181536115-182136115 GCA_928085145.1 Nezara viridula | reverse complement strand
GTAGCATTTACTAATTCATAATAGCATATACTATACAGTAACAGTTGTTACCATTTATTTACTTAAGTTTAAGATCTTGTTACTTTGTTTACCCTGTTTATATAGTTTATTGCTCTTAATAGTTCAATATACTTACTGTTTATAGCTTCAATACGTTTATTCATCTTGTTTGTAATTTGTATCTAAATGTAATGTAACTTCCCCAATTTTCTATATCCTTTTGTATATTGACCGTTCTAGCCCTGAAGAAGACCTGCAAATTTTAGTCTATTTATGACCGCCACCTTGGACCATCTCCTTCCGCATTTTTATTTTATATATTTGGCCCTAATTTTTGTGTTGCATATAGAAGTCTACATACCTAATAACCCCAATGAGTGACCGACGGTTGGAAATAGACCAGTATTTAACAAGCATAAGCGGTTATCTTCTCTCTTTAAAGCTCTCAAATTAAGAGTGCACAATGCTTTGATAAAGCCATTTCTGATTTACGGCTGTGAGACATGGACCTAATCAGCACCCCAGAGTACTGAAAGATTTTAGAAAAAAATCCTTCGCACTATAACCGGAGCTATCTGGGATTGGAGTACTAACGCAGGAAGGAGAAGAGCCAATAAAGAACTGCTTACAGAAACTGGTCACTCAATATGTCATGATATAAAGGCACGGATTTTATGAAGAACTGCAAAGTCGGGTCGAAACATTGGCTTGAAATAAAATAGTTTTGCCACTATTTTAATCTATTTATGACCGCCACACCGGACCACCCCCTTCCTCTAAAATACAACGGTCAACTATTAAGTATTCGATAAAATAAAAATGTTTAAGATTTTTTTCAAAATGTTTAGCTTAAAAATGATTTGTATTAAAGAATTTTAAAAAACACTAAAAACGAATCTATCTTTCTTTTTCATATAAAAAAAAAAATCACTTTTCCTACGTTACTGGAATATCATCTTTCTATTTGGCAAGAAGAAAGAATGCCTGAGGAGTGGACATGGGGTATTATCGGTCCGCTCTACCAGAAGGGAGATCAGCTGGAGTGCAGGAACTACCGGGGTATTGTTCTCATCTCATCTGCTTATAAGTTACTCTCGAAGGCAGTGAATCAGCTGATGCGAAGGACGTGTTCTGAAATCTTCTCTCAGTTGTTGCCTATTTTTCAGCGGAATCTCTTTGATTATTTACTGAACAGTTGAAGTGTACACCAGAGCAGTTGTTATTTACAGTTTGCTGCATTTTTTTTTCATTATTTTTTTATTATTTTTTTTTTTAATTTTTTTTTCTTCTCTTATGATATGCGGCATTGTCAGCCAGTGATGTCCAGTAAGGTGCCCACTAAGAGGACTCGGTCAGACGGCGTCAGTGCCCCTCGTGATTCACCAGTGAAACAATAAACTCGTCGCTGCCTGCGAGAAATAGCTCCAATAACCACGGTGAAAACGTCAGATACAGAACCTCAGCCTCAACCAGGTACCTCTTCGCAAGAAATGGTTGAAGAATCTCCTTTCTTCACTCCAAACCCGTTCCAAGTGCTTCATAATGACAGAGAAGTAATGGAGTCAGCAGCAGTACCCAGGGAACCAAGGCCTCCTCCGATATTTGTAAAAAATATCAAAAATTTTCAACTACTGTGTACACAGCTAAACGAAATCTGCTCCGGCAGTTATTCTTGCCTCAACAGGACTAACGACACAAAAATAACACCTGATACTGCAGAAGCCTACCGAAAAATTGTGAAGTACCTGTCAGAAACGAATGCAAATTTCCACACGTACCAGCTGAAACAGGAGAGATCGCTACGAGTGGTGGTAAGAAATTTACACTCCTCAACCCCAACTGAAGTGATAAAAGAAGAACTAGCGACGCTTGGTTTCAAAGTGCGTCAGGTAACCAACGTTCTGAAGGAGAATAAGGAGCAGCCAGGAGTGAGTAATAAAGTTCCACTACCTTTATTTTTCGTGGATCTAGAGCCATCACCTGGCATTGAAAAAATATATGATATCAAGAGATTGTACTACACTATCGTGAAGATAGAGAAGCCATACCCCAAGAAGGAAATTGTGCAGTGCCACAATTGCCAGGCGTATGGCCACACGAAAACTTATTGTCACCATCTGCCGCGTTGCGTGAAATGCGGTGAACAGCACAAATCTGTGGAGTGCACCAAACCAATACAAGATCCTGCAGTGTGCGCACTATGCCAGGAGGGACACCCGGCCAACTACAAAGGCTGCCAAACCTATAAGAGCCTCAAATCCAGATACCAGAAGAACCGGATTCAAGATGAGACAACCAGACCAAGAAGAGAACCTTCTAGAATTGTTAACAATAATTTATCATACTCCGAACAACTTGGAGGTAAGAACCTTAATAATACATGTGAAGCCCTGCCGCAGCAACTACCTCAGCCCCAATCTCAATATTCTGTTCATCCTAACACACATAATCATCAACAACCTCAAATTCCTCATATCCCTCCTCCTTCAAATGCAACAGATCTCACTAGTTTGTTAGCATCTTTCCTAACCGATTTCAAATCCCTAGTCACCCCACTCATATCACTCCTTACAAATCTCGTATCTCACCTCATCCCTCCTTTGAAAAATCCTTAATGACCCACATCCCAAAACCCATGTCCATTCTCCTTTGAAATGCGAATGGTGTTAGAAATCACGTTGACGAACTAACAGCTTTACTACAAGACAAGAACATTGACGTAGCCCTAATTACAGAAAGTCGACTGACCATAAAACAACATTTAAAAATCCCACAGTATTTAACATACCGTACTGACCACCCTGATGGCAGAGCACATGCCGGCACTGCTGTCATCGTACACCAATCCCTCTCCCATCACTTACTCCCATTACCTAATCAAGATTTCCTACAGTCAACCGCTATTATAATCAAAGCCTTCTCCTTTCCAGTCACCCTTGCATCAGCATATTGCCCTCCTAACAGATCCATATCCAAAGTCCAGTTCAGTTCTCTCCTCAACTCCTTAGGTCATCATTTCATCCTGGGTGCAGACTTAAATGCCAAGCATCAAGTTTGGGGTTCAAGAACCACGAATTCTCGTGGCAGAACATTTCTGTCTGCACTCAATACCCAACGTTTCAGTCTCCTTCCACCCAACTCACCTACCTACTGGCCCACAGATCCTAACCGCAATCCCGATATCCTTGATTTTTTCATCCACAGTGGCTTAAGTTCCCTCAATCATTCCCTTACCCCTCTTGCCGAACTATCCTCAGATCATAGTCCATTATTACTCCAATTATCTCTAGCTCCTATTCCTAAGTCTTCTCCACTGTCCTTCATCAGAGGCCCAGTTAACTGGAAACTCTTTCACCAAATCCTTACCGATAAAATTGACCTCAGAATGACCCTGAAAACCCCAGATGACCTTGACAATACCGTACACTTTTTTACCACCACTATCCAACAAGCAATCTGGACTGCTTCCTCTCCAAACCACTCCTCAAGAACTGCTAAGAAGAATAAGTTACCTCAACACCTCATAGATCTAATCCATACCAAACGCCGTGCCAGATTATTATGGCAACGTACTAGACACCCCATCGATCGCCAATCCTATAATTATTTTTGCAAAAAACTAAAGATAGAATTGGCCACCTTCAGATCCCAATCCTTCAACTCCTACCTCAGTTCCCTCTCTTCTCATGACAATTCCCTATGGAAGACCACCAAACATATCCTAAAACCCCATCATATATCACATCCTCTCCGTCGAGGTGATGGCTCTTGGGCAGCATCTGACGAAGATAGAGCCGAAGAATTCGCCAAACACCTTTCCCTTACATTCACCTCTCATCCAGAATCCAATCCCACCCACACGTCAGCAGTAGAGGAATTCCTTAATTCACCCATCCCACTCTCCTTACCGCCTAAAGCAGTTAATCCTTCTGAGGTCAAATTCCTCTTACAAAAACTACCTACCCGTAAATCACCTGGATACGACCTCCTTACCTCTCAGATCCTTAGACAACTCCCTCCTAAAGCTGTCATATTCCTTACATACATATACAATAGCATCCTACGAACCACCCACTTTCCTCTTTTGTGGAAACATTCCACTATTATCCTGTTTCCGAAACCAGGCAAACCTCCCAACACCTCAACGTCCTACAGACCAATTAGCCTTCTTCCGATTCTCTCAAAAATCTTTGAAAAGATCCTCCTGAAACGCATCCTACCCTTTATAGAATCCCAAACTCTTCCTTCCCATCAGTTCGGATTTCGTTCACAACACTCTACAGTCCAACAAGGACTCCGAGTGGTTGATCATATTTCCGCAGCATTGGAAAGCAAGCAATATTGCTCGGGTGCATTTCTGGACATAGCTCAAGCTTTCGACCGGGTATGGCACGCCGGGCTTCTTTCCAAGCTGAAAAACTATCTTCCTCAGTCCTTGTACCTTGTTCTCCGTTCCTACCTCTCAGATCGTACCTTCCGAGTTCGTTGCGGTACTGAATTTTCGCATTGCTATCCAATTGAGGCAGGTGTTCCTCAAGGTAGCGTATTGGGTCCCGTCCTTTACATCCTCTTTACCGCCGATATCCCTGTCCATCCCGATACCTTCCTGGCAACTTTTGCTGATGACACCGCCATTCTATCATCCGACTCAGATCCCAACATAGCATCCTTAAATCTCCAAAACCACCTCACCTTGATTGAGCACTGGTGTAATAACTGGCGCATTAAAGTTAATGAATCTAAATGCCAACATATTACCTTTACACTCCGACGCAGTTCCTGTCCACCAGTACACTTTAATTCCATCCAGCTTCCTTACTCAGACACAGTCCGGTATCTTGGCTTTCATTTAGACCGAAGACTAACGTGGAACCCACATACTAGACTCAAAAGACAAGAACTCAACCGACGATACGGCCAGCTATACAGACTACTAAACAGAAAATCCAAACTTTCTATTGAAAACAAATTACTTATCTACAAGACAATACTGAAACCTATATGGACATACGGACTTGAACTGTGGGGGACAGCAAAAGCTTCTAACATCAAACGTATTCAATCCTTTCAATCTAAAGTCCTTCGAACAATAGTTGATGCTCCGTTCTATGTAAATAACAAAATCCTACACCATGACCTTAATATCCCATTTGTCCTAGACCTTATTCCAGAAAAATTCTCCAAATTTCACCAGAACCTTACCTATCATCCAAATCCCCTTGCACAATCTCTATCCAGCACCACCCATCCTTACAATCGTCCTCGAAGGTTGAAGCGGCAGTGGCCCAGAGACCTTTTGTAAATAAGCATCTATTGGAGTTTTGGCAATGGCCAGATCCTCCACTCAAGCCCGAGTGTGTATGATTAGGTTAGTTCTTTTGTTTATATACATTTATTTTATTTTATTGTATTTATTTTTATTTTATTTTATTGTATTTATTATTATTAAGTTTCTGTATTATTATTTTTTTTTTATTGTAAATAGAGTGTGAGTGTGCTTTCTCTGAACACTATTATAAATGTCCTTGATGTGACAGAATGTAATATTTCTAAATAAACAAATATAAAAAAAAAAAATAAGTTACTCTCAAATATACTCTTCGAGAGATTGGTTCACCACGAGAATAGAGAGATCGGGAAGTATCAGGCAGGATTTAAAAGGGGAAGGTCCACTATGGACCAAATATTTAAATTGAGACTGATGTTAGAGAAATGCAAAGAGTATAAAATCGTTACTCATCATCTCTTTGTCGATTTCAAATCCACATATGACAGCGTTGCTCGACCGGAACTTTATCAGGCCCTAAAAGAAATTAATGTCTCGATGGAATTAGTGAGACTGGTTAAGATGACAATGGCGAGTTCAAAGTGTAAATGACACTACCAAGGAAGGAAACAGATGGATTGCAGCTATTAAACGTTGCTACTTTGGACTTATCAAACATTTTAGAAGCAGAATGCTCTCTAACCGGACCAAGATCAAGCTCTATAAAACCCTAGTTCGCCCAGTCGTCACTTATGGCACAGAGGCTTGGGCGTTCACGAACGTGGATGACTCCAGGCTCTTGTCTTCGAGAGGAGCATTCTTAGACGGATTTTTAGCTCTGTTGAATGCCGAACTAACGAGACTCTACAACGATGTTGACAGTCGGAATATTTCGATGGACAGGACATGAGCAAAGGATGGCTGCCAATGAGATTCCGAAAATTACCCTTACGGAAGAGCTCTACGGGAAGCGGCGAGTTGGACGAGTGAACGAGCGAGATGGATGGATTTGGTCTCTGCGGACGCGCGGGCACTTCTTGGAGTCCGAAACTGGAGAGCTGCAGCAAACGGCCGAAAAAACTGGCGGAGACTTTTGGATGAGGCCCAGTCACGGTGACGGGATGCCGCACCACTTATGTATTTACGTTACTGAAAGCGTCTTTTGGTTTTTGTTAATTAAGATACTTTATAGTTCATTTAATAACATAGCCAATACATTTTTATTGATATGTACAAAAATAGAAATCGGTTAATATATAATAACTAAGCAGTGTTTTCAACAAGCTGTGCAAGAAAGGAACATTTTCCAATCCTGTAACATCCAAACGAACTACTCACCAAGGCTTAAAAGTAGTAGAAGATATTCTTGACGTAATAGAAGATTTAACAACCAGCTTAGGAAGAATAGATCTGCATTTATAGTGAAAGAAATCACTGGCACAATTAACATATGATCTGATCTGATTTTAACTCGTTTACAATCTATTGTTAACAAAACATAATGCTAATATATGTATAAAATATTATTTTTTGGTCCAATTTTATTTATTTATAATAAGTTATTAAGTTCTGCGCAGGCGCTAGTATCTATAAACCCACCTGCTGCATCATCTCTCACAAGTATCTTAATTATCAGTGAATTTGTAAACAGTTATGTTAAAAAAATCAGTGTAATTGAACAATTATATAGTACATTCTTGAACAGAACCATAAACACGGTGGGTAACCGCTTGTTTATTAAGTTTAAACAATAGTGTAAACAACCATAGAATTAGATAGAGTGACCATTCTTATCTACAGTTCACCCACTTAGGGCACGGTAGTCTCAGTGCCTGTCGGGCTGTCTAGGAAGCTGGTTTATATCACTCGCCACTTTATCGGTCTGGGTAATTTTTATGTAAAAAAAAAACTTTTTCAATAATCGTTGAAATCATATGATAATGTCTAGTTAGAACAAAAGATCAAGAAGCTTAGGCAATAATAGCTCTCTCAATTTGCCAGTAAAACAAAAGCCTAGGCGTTCTAACAGAAAAACACCACCATCTACACCTGATAGGCCAAATGAACCACAGCCTGGTACCTCAACAGAAATTATGACAACCGAAAAAATAGGAAAATACTTGACTGATACAAAGGCGGAATACCATACAAAATATCAGTTATTCCAAGAGAGAGCACTAAGAGTAGTGATAAGAGGCCTCCACCCATCAACTCCACCTGATGCAATCAAAGAAGAATTGACAGAACTGGGTTTCAGTATCCGCCAAATTGTCAACGTATATAAAGATAACAAAGAGCAACCAGGTACAAACAACAAAATAGCCCTACCACTATTTTTTGTAGACCTAGAGCGCATCACTGGGGTTGATAACATCTATAAATTAAAACGCCTGTACTATACTAGTGCAGTTGTCGAAAAACCATATGCAAAACCGGAAATACTACAATGTCATAATTGCCAATCATATGGCCATACTAAAAGCTATTGCCACTGCTTACCGCGATGCGTGAAGTGCGGGCAGCAACATAAGTCGGAAGATTGCAATAAGTCCAAGCAAACTCCTGCGGTATGCGCATTATGCCATAAAGATCACCCTGCAAACTACAAAGGATGCCAGACATATAAAATCTTCAAATCAAGATTACAGACAGCACCTAGACAGGAAGAGAATTCCAGGACTCACAGACCACCAAGGCAACCCTCAAGATTTGCAAACAAAGAAGTCTCTTATGCTCTAATGTTAGGAGAACTAGATGGGTCACTACCTCATGGTTCACTACCCGAACATAACAACACCCAAAAGTTCAGTCCTCACCAAATATCCTACGTTCCTCCCACTAACAATTCCAGTGACCTTACCAGCCTCCTTACATCATTCCTCTCCGAAATCAAATCCATCACCCCGCTCATCACCTTACTTACAAACGTCATAGCTAATCTTATCCCACCGCCAAGAATTCCTTGAATATCCTAAACAAAACTCCTTTCCATTCTCCTTTGGAATGCGAATGGTGTTCGAAATCACATCAACGAACTAACCTTTTTTCTACAGGACAATAACATAGACATAGCCCTAATAACTGAGACCCAACTAACTGACAAGCGACAGTTCAACATATCTGGCTACAAGATATATCGAACTGACCACCCTGATGGAACAGCACACGCGGTCATCATCCACCAATCCCTCTCCCATCATTTGTATCCCTTACCAGTTCACAATTTCCTACAAACCTCAGCAATAACTATCCAAATTTTACTTTTTCCTGTTACAGTTGTCGCAGCATATTCTCCACCTAAAAACCAAATACCTGAACCTAACTTAATTTCCTTTCTTAATTCCCTAGGACGCCATTTCCTTATAGGTGCAGACCTTAATACCAAACATCAGCAATGGGGAGCCAGAACCACGAATTCCAGCGGGCAAAAATTGCTGTCTGCTATTAATTCCCATAATAGATACATCCTTTCTCCTGATACTCCTACATACTGGCCAACAGATCCTAACCGTAATCCTGACCTCCTTGACTTATTCATTTACGAAGGTCTAGGGCCGCTAAATTTCTCAATTTCACGGATCGATGACCTTTCCTCAGACCATAGTCCGCTAAACCTAACCCTTTCCACTTCTCTTATCCCCAAATTATCTCCTCCCTCATTCATCAGAGGCCCAGTCAACTGGAACCTTTTCCGCCAAACAATAACAGATGCAATAGACCTCAGAGTACCCCTGAAAACCCCTTAAGACCTAGATAATGCAGTGAGTTCCTTCACCACCTTGATCCAACAAGCAGTCTGAACCGCATCCTCACCACTCCCCTCCAAAAAATCCGTCAAAAAGAATCCCTTGTCCCAAAACCTTACTGACCTTATTAAATCCAAACGCCAATCTAGAACAATCTGGCAAAGAACCAGGCATCCTGATGATCGGAAATTATATAATTACTATTCCAAACAGGTTAAAAAAGAACTGGCTACCTTTAGATCCCAATCCTACAATTCCTACATTTCGTCCTTCTCTACCTACAACTCCCTCTGGAAAGTGACAAAAAAAAAAAACCTTAAATATCAATCTATTTCCCATCCACTCCGACGAGATGATAGAACCTGGGCTTCGTCAGATGAGACTAGAGCTAAAGAATTTGCCAAACACCTATCCAATACATTCACACCCCACACCGAACTCCATCCCGCCCACAATGCTGAAGTTAAAGAACTCCTCTCTTCTCCAATTCCTCTCTCCTTGCCTCATAAAGCTGTTAACCCCTCTGAGGCCAAATTCCGCATAAAGAACTTGAAACCTCGAAAATCCCCTGGACACGATCTCCTTACTTCCCAGATCCTTAGACAACTTCCCAAAAAAGCAATCATGTTCCTCACATACCTTTATAACTGTACCCTCCGCACAACTCACTTTCCTCTGATATGGAAACACTCCATTATTATCCTCTTCCCTAAACCAGTTAAACCTGTTAATAATATCTCATCCTATAGACCAATAAGCTTACTTCCGATCCTCTCAAAAATCTTTGAAAAAATCCTTCTCAAACGTATCCTACCGATTGTCGAAACCCATAATATCCCCTCCCATCAGTTTGGATTCCGCTCAAGACATTCCACTGTTCAAAAGGCTTCCGCATTGTTGACCATATATCCTCTGCGCTTGAAAACAAGCAATATTGCACTAGTGCCTTTCTGAACGTAGCGCAAGCTTTCGACCGGATGTGGCATGATGGCTTGCTTTTCAAGCTCAAAATTCACTTACCCCAATCCTTGTAACTAGTCCTCAAATCCTACCTCTCAAATCGTTCCTTTCAAGTCCGCTGCGGCACTGAATTCTCCAACTATTATCCAGTTGAGGATGGTGTTCCACAAGGCAGTGTCTTGGGGCCCAGTTCTCAACATCCTTTTCACAGCTGACATTCCAACCCATCCTAATACCCTTCTAGCAACATTTGCTGACGATGCCGTCATCCTATCTTCCCACCCAGACCCTGAAACAGCATCCCTAAACCTACAAAGACACATCACCCTAATAGAGCAATGGTGCAACAATTGGCGCATCAAGATCAATGAATCCAAATGCAAGCTTAACACAAAATCTAACCTCTCAATTGAAAACAAACTATTGATATACAAGACCATACTGAAACCCATCTGGACCTACGGACTTGAACTGTAGGGGACAACTAAATTTTCGAACATCAAACGCATCCTTCCAGTCTAAAGTCCTCCGTATAATAGTCAATGCTCCTTATTATGTTACGAAC
The DNA here is from genome assembly GCA_928085145.1 of Nezara viridula. NCBI lineage: Eukaryota > Metazoa > Arthropoda > Insecta > Hemiptera > Pentatomidae > Nezara > Nezara viridula. Next base: position 182,125,578 of record OV725078.1, on the reverse strand, counting down.
ACAACCTTACATCATGACCTTAACATCCCTTATGTCCTTGACGTTATTCCAACCCGATTTTCAAATTTTCATTAGAACCTAACCTGTCATCCTAATCCCTTAGCACAATCCTTATCCAGTTCCAGTCATCCCTACAGTCTCCATACTTTCATAATTACATTTATGCATAATTTTATTTACTGAACTACAAATAATTTAAATTAAAGAAGATAAAAACGTACTCGGTTATTCTCATCTTGAATAATCAGCAAAACTTTGACAAATTTTATTGAGAATTTCAAGGCGATACGGTGTAAGACTTCCATATTTCCAGGATGCCTGGCCCATATATCCTCCATTGTGTTGTTAGTCATGCCGTCTATATAGCTCCTATCCATGAAGTTCCTGGAACCTCTAAATGTCTCGATTAACATCATAGCCAATTGTTCCTTGTTGTCAGTTGATATATATGGCAATGCTGGTATCTCTGTATAACACTGACGGATTGGTTCGTATAAATTATGCTTTTCTAGCAAGAATTCCACTTCGAATTCTAACTCTCGGCGTTTATAACGTGTTGTTAATCTTCTTTTTTCTAAACTTTTTAGAACTTTGTTTTGTAAAGCTTCCATGGTCATAAAAGTGTTGTAATAATGGAACCTGAAAAATAAATTCATAAGCTTTAGATGTACCTAATGTAATTTGTAAACTTTTTTGTGAATTAATTAACAGATCAAAATTGTTGTATTTATATGCACAGGCACCAGCAATGGGGAAGGGGAGAGAGAGAAGACGAGAAACTACCTGCTTCTCCAATATATTATAAGGAAGGGCTTACCCCACTAATATTTCTCAGTGACAAATAATAACCGAAACACGTAGAGGTACCCACCCTTCCCAAGGTCGATGGCGCAAGAACCTCCCCGCACTCCTCCAAAGATATGTTTTTCCCTTCTAATCTTAAAAACAATACGATGGAAAGTAGAATTTTATAAAAATTGGTCTATTCCATGTTTCTCCCTTGTCCCTTGGTTTGAAAATTTTCATTTGAAATTCATAACACCGTCAAAATGTGCCTCCCCCCTAAAACATTTTGATTTTTAAACTAATTGATTTCTTGTTCTCAACTCGTCTCTCAGATTTTGCTTATTTTTCAGCGGAATCTTTCTGATTATTCACTGAATACAGTTCAACTGTACATCAGAGCAGTTGATATTTACTGTTTGATATATATTTTTTTAAATTAAAAATTTCTTTTTTTCCCTTTTCCTTTTCTTCTCTCATGATATGCAACATTGATATGCGACCTAGTGATGTCCAGTAAGGTGCCCACTAAGTGGACTCAGTCAGATGGAGTTAGTATTCATCGTGATTCACCAGCCAAATAATGAACTCGTCGCTGCCTACTAGAAACCACTCCAATAACCAATGCGAACACTTCAGATCCAAAACCTCAGCCTCAGCCAAGTACGTCTTCACAGGAAATGGTTAAAGAATCCCCTTTCTTTACTCCAAACCCGTTCTAAGAGCTTCAGAATGACCGAGAAGTAATGGAGTCAGCAGCAATACCCAGGGAACCAAGGCCTCCTCCGATATTTGTAAAAAATATAATCAATTTCAAATTATTGTGTACACAACTAAACAAAATCTGCTCTGGCAGTTATTCTTGCCTCAATCGGACCAACGATACAAAAATAACACCAGATACTGCAGAAACCTACCGAAAAATTGTGAAGTACCTGTCAGAAACGAATGCAAATTTCCATACGTACCTGCTGAAACAGGAGAGATTATCATTTTGCACTCCTCAACCTCAACTGAAGTGATAAAAGAAAAACTAATGACGCTTGGTTTCAAAGTATGCCAGGTAACCAACGTTCTGAAGGAGAATAAGGAGCAGCCAGGAGTAAAAAATAAAGTTCTACTACCTTTATTTTTCGTAGACCTAGAGCCATCACTTGGTATAGAGAAAATATTTGAAATCAAAAGATTGTATTTGACTATCGTGAAGATAGAGAAGCCATATCCTAAGAAGGAAATCGTGCAGTGCCACAATTGTCAGGAATATGGCCACACGTAGACTTACTGCCACCACTTGCCGTGTTGCATGAAATGTGGTGAACAACACAAATCAGCAGAGTGCAAGAAATCGATACAAGATTATCTATGCCTAGAAGGACATCCGGCCTACTACAAAGGCTGCCAAATTAATAAAAATCTTAAATGCAGATACCAGAAGAACCGGATTCATGACAAGACAACCAGACCAAGAAGAGAACCTTCTAGAATTGTTAATAATAATCTATCATTCTCCTAACTACTTGGAGGTAAGAACTCACCTAATAAATGTGAAGCCATGCAGCAACTACCGCAACGCCAACCTCAATATCCTGTTCATCCTAACATATCTAGCCATCAACAACATCAAATTCCACACATTCCTCCTCCCTCAAATGTTACAGATCTCACCAGTTTGTTGTCATCATCCCTCATTGAATTCAAATCAATGGTTACCCAACTCATATCACTCCTTACAAATCGTGTATCTCACCTCATCCCTCCTGTGAAAAATCGTTAAATCACTCCAATCAAACACATATCTATTCCGGATTGGAATGCGAATGGTGTTAGAAATCACGTTGTCGAACTAACAACTTTACTATTAGACAAGAACATTGACTTAGCCCTAATTACAGAAACTCGACTGACCAGTAAACAGCATTTAAAAATTGCACAGAAAAAATTCGAAAATTCCTAAGAAAAATAATTTGCCTCAATACCTGCTTGACCTAATTCACATCAAACGCCGTGCCAGAATGTTATGGCAACGTTCAAGAAACCCCACCGATCGCTGCTCTTATAATTTTTTGCAGTAAACGATTAAAGCAGGGATTGGCCACCTTCAACTTCTACCTTACTTCCCTCTCTGTTCATGACAGAGAGATGCGATGGCTCCTGGGCAGCCACTGATGAAGACAAAGCTAAAGAATTTGCCAGACACCTCTCTCGAACATTCACCTCTTATCCGAAATCCAACCCCACCCATTACAGTAGAAGAATTTCTTACATCATCCATTCCACTTTCCTTACCCCCTAAAGCAGTTAATCCTACTGAGGTCAAACATCACTTCCTCAACTTACAAAAAGTTCCTCTCCGTAAATCTCCTGGATAGGACAACTTGCTCCTAAAGCTCTTATATTTCTCACTTACTTATATAATACCATCCTAAGCACCACTCACTTTCCTCTTTTGTGGAAACATTCCACTATTATCCTGTTTTCGAAACCAGGCAAACCTCTCAAAACCTCGTCGTCCTACACACCAATTAGCCTACTTCCAATCCTCTCAAAAATCTTTGAAAAGATTCTCCTGAAACGAATTCTACCCTTTATAGAATCCCAAAATCTTCCTTCCCATCAGTTCGGACTTCGTTCAAAACACTCTACAGTCCAACAAGTACTCCGAGTGGTCGATCACATTTCCGTAGCACTGGAAAGCAAGCAATATTGCTCCGGTGCATTTCTGGACATAGCTCGAGCTTTTGACCGGGTATGGCATGCCAGGCTTCTTTCCAAGCTGGAAAACCATCTACCCCAGTCCTTGTACCTAATTTTCTGCTCCTTCCTCTCTGATCGCACCTTTAGAGTCAACTGTGGTATAGAATTTTTCAATTCCTACCATTTTGCTCCGATCTATGTAATCAAAAAAACCCTACATCACGATCTTATCCCTGAAATTTTTTTCCAAATTCCATCACAACCTTATAAATCATCCAATATCCCCTAGCACAATCCCTATCTAGTTCCACTCATCCCTACAATCCTCCTCGAAGGTTGAAGCGGCAGTGTCCCAGAGATCTTTTTTTGTATAAATCTTGGACTTATGGCAATGGCTAGATTATCCACTCAAGACATGAGTCTATGTGGCTAAAGCGCAATCACTCAAACTCCACTGGCTTTAGAACAAGTGAAGCGGTTGAAAGAGTAGTGCAGGGATCTCTTTGAGTCCTGCATTTCCTTCTATAGTTGGAGGGAGAAGCCTGGCTTGTTATTTCCTGCCTGTTTGTATATATTGTATATAGGTATGACTGTATTTTTATGTTTTTAATTTACTTATCTTTAGGTTATTTTATTTTTTATTGAACATAGTTTTTGATTATTATTTATTTATTATTTTACTTTTATTAATTTTATATTTTCTGTATATATGGTGTGAATTTGTTCATATACCACTATAATTACTGTCCACGTGACAGATTATTATATTTATAAATAAAAAAATTGCTTTCTAATCCTTCCTAAAATGATACCCAAATACTCGAGCCATTTCACCGTGTGTTCCTCTTATAATTAAAGGCGGTTCTAGTAGGGGACGAGAGGAGGGGATAACTTTCTAGTCTTTCTACTTTCTAGGGGAACTAAAAGCCTCCCTCTCAAAATAGAAAAATTAGTTCCGTCATTGGTCCATATTTGATACTATGAGTGATATGAGCTAATAATTAAAAAAATGACAATATGTTCAATTTTTTAAAATTATAATGCGTTTACAGCTACAAAATATTACCATGTCTTTACCAAAAAAAAAAAGTATAAGTACTATTTTACGTGTGATTACCTTTTTAAAAGAACTGCAAGAATCACTTAAACAGCATTTCGTGTAGGTAGTTAGTTTCTTTCATTTTTTTAAAAAGTAATTATCGTTAATATATATATATATATATATATATATATATATATATATATATATATATATATATATATATATATATAAATATATATTTAGGATCATTTGTACACGCCTTCGTCAACCTCACTAATTTCCCGGGAACACCCAGCTCAGTCATGATCTTCCAGAGACAGTTTATTTCAACGGAGTCATAGGCTGATTTGAAGTCGACAAATAATGCGTGTACGTCCTGATCTACTTCCCATCGTTTTTCAAGTACTTGTTTCAGGATGAATATCTGATCTAGCGTACTCCTCCCTCTCCTGAATCCTGTTTGATGGTCGCCTATAATGTTCTCATAATACGGATATATCCGATTTAACAGAATATTAGTCATTATTTTATAGGTGACCGGAAGAAATGTTATGCCTCTGTAATTACCACATTCATACATGGAGCCCTTCTTAAGGATAGGTCATATCAACCCTGTCTTCCATGCTTCTGGTATCCGTTCCTTCTCCCATATCTTCTGGATTAGATCTAACAGCTTGGCTCTGAGTTCTTCTCCCCGATCCTGAAACAGTTTTGATGGTAGGTTGTCGATCCCAGGAGTCTTTCATCTTTTAAGCCTGCCGATAGCTATTTCGACATCCAGAATATCTGGTTTATCAACCTCAAGTGGGTCGATGTCCTCAGTGTGGTCCATGTCTTCTTCATTTGTGGGGTGCCCTTGGTTAAGCAACTGCCCTGGAAGTGTTGCTTCTAGATGCTTAGGTTCTTTTCTTTTGATGCTATCAATTTGCCATCTTTCCCTCGAATTTGTGTATTTCTCGCTTTATATCCTACCATTTCTTTCCTAATATCTGCGAAGAATTCGCATATATTTCCAGGCTGCCAGATTTCCTCAATAGTTTCTCTTTGAGGAATTCTCTTTTGGCTGTTCTTATTATTTTGTTTGTCTTTTTCCTGGCAGCTGTGTATTTGTCCAGCATAGCTTGATCAGTTTGTAAGCAGAGGATTTTTCTTCTTACTTTTCTTCTTTCCTCCACCGCCTTTTCGCATGCTTCTGTGAACCATTTCTTGGCTTTTCTTCATGACATAATCTGCGTGGATTCCAAGTCATTCCCGAAAGTAGACAGATACAAATACCTTGGCTACACAATAACCTCAATAAATGATCAACTAACAGAGATAGACCAGCGAATAACCAATGCGAACAGATCTTTCTTCTCTCTTTCAAAGGTACTGAAATCCAGAAAAATCTCCAGAAATCTCAAAATAAGGGTGTACAACGCCGTGATTAAGCCAGTTCTGATGTACGGTTGTGAAACCTGTTTTCTAACAAGCACATTAGAAGCCAGAATTGAGAGATTCGAAAGAAAAGTTCTACGTAGGATAACAGGACCTATATGGGACCAGAACCTTGACACATGGAGGAGAAGGAACAATAAAGAACTGTTAAAAGAAATGGGTCAGTCAATATCTCATGACATGAAGGCAAGGAGGTTAAGATGGGCAGGGCATGTAGCTCGTAGTAATCCATCAGGACACCTCTAGACGACAATGAATGCCAGAGTAGTAGGCAAGAGACCACGTGGGAGGCCAAAAACCAGATGGATAGATAGGATAAACAAAGATACGGCTGAGCTCCATGCAGCAAGCTGGAAAGCAGTAGCCCAAGATAGGCAGAGGTGGAGAAAGCTGGTTCAGGCGGCCAAAGATCTAAAAGAGCTGTAGAGGTAACCGAAAAAAAATAATATATATAAATAGGGACTTTATATTGGCTGGCAGGAAAACATTCCTCCGGGTATATCTTAGTGGAGACGACTGTCCTGGCTCGCAATTCAGAAGAGAGTGGTAGTAAACTAAAATACGTATGACTAGCTTCTGATAGATTGCGGTGCAGAAAAGACGATAGACACCGTGTGATATACATCGAGCAACAAAATGATCTTGAGGTTTTCTGCTGACTTTGGACTTACTTCAACCTATAGCTCGTAGCCGTAAACTTCCAACTATCTTCTACTATATAATACGTCACTGTGTTGGGTGACCTATCTATAATTATTATTTATCTATTTTAATCAATGTTTTTTTTTTCTCTTTCTCAAATTTTTTATCATAACTCTTAGTAGTTTTTCTTCTTTTACAGCCATTATTTTCTTCTTTCCAAATATATTCTTATTGCTTTCCCTTACATCCAGCTTCCATCCATAGTATTATATGTACTTTTCTGTTTTCCGCTGTGTCTAGCGTCTTAATTACTTGTCAGGTAAATTCACAACCCCTTCCTGTACACTATGACGAATTTCTCCAATATTTCGCCCTCAATTTTTACCACATTATTGCAGTCACTGAAATATGGCTTAAGCCTAACCTGATTATACCTTCACTCGCCATGATCGGATGTCCCGGAGCGGTGGCGGCGTTGGTCTAAATGTCCATAGCCTAAAAACGCGTATCCTAGATATCTCATCCTCTTCCAATCATCCTCACATTGAATTTCTCTTCTCTGAAATGTTTTGCAAAGCACATCATCTCCTTTATGTGGTGGTATATTACCCTCCTTTGACCCATCCTTCGAATCAACCTTGTACAATTATGTTCCTTTTTATAATAATATAATAATTTCCGAAGATCTTAATACCAACCTCCTCTCTGAATCCATCAACAAACTCCTTCATCCAACAACTTACAAAACCTCTTTTTCTACCTCAACCTTTTTCTAGTTTCTTTCGGAGCGATATCTACTCTTGCATCTCTATTGATCCTATAGCAGACATCCTCACTTCTAACGTTATTCATATCCTTGACATTCATACTCCTATTAAAACCTATATAAATGATGTCCCCAAGTTCATCTTTACCACAGATCATACCATTTATACGCTGAAAACTCCCAAATCTATTTATCCCTTCACCCTTCATAGCTATTAGTCGCGTTCGCCAATATTCAGGCCACTTAGATAGGATCAGTGCCTGGGCAAGTATGAATAATTTAAAGCTAAACGCGATGAAAACTCAGGATATTGTTATAGGTTCCAGGTCTCTCCATAAATCCAACTCTTCCCTTCCTCCTTTAGTCATCAACGAGCATCCCATCGCTTTCAGCTCCTCCGTTAAAAATCTAGGAATCGCTATTAACGAAAACCTGGAAACCCCATATTGGCCTCATCTACTGAAGGTCAATAGGTACCCTTAAGTTATTTCATCATTCCTGTCACCTTCTCCCACAACCTATCCGCAAGTTCCTTGTGTCCTTTCTTATTTCCCCCCACTTTGACTACGGCTGTGTGGTGTACGGAGGCATCCCGATGATACTCGAGAATAGATTGAAGCGTCTTATGAACTCCTTAAGATTTACCTTCGGTACTTCCGATCGGTCTCATATGTCCCACCTTTACGACGAGTTACAGTGGCTCTTCCCTTCCTTTCGCCAACAATATTTCCTTTGATCTTACCTATTCTAAACGATCAACTCCCGACACTTTTCCTACGCCTACATTCACCTACAGTTCAGACCCGTAATCCACTCCCAGAAGGCAAGATTACGTGTTTCCGACCTTTATATCCCTTCCCGTAGAACTAAAACATTTCAACATTCCTTTACTGCCCGATCCATTTACTTCTGTAATTCCTTGTAATCCGATATTCGTCACGCCTCTTCCTTGTCCTCATTCAAATACCATATCTAGCAATTCCTTCTCACGTCCCAAAATGAGGCTGTACAATCATGAAATAAATTTTGACTGAAGTGAATGGTTTTTGAAATTGTTTAAGTTTAAATCATAAGAATCAACTCATAGTGCTTATAACATTTTGTTTCTTATTCTCTCTGATTTCTGTTTTCATTTTCATTTCATTAATGTTTTTGTTTTTTTTCAAACTGTTTTCAATTTCTGATGCTCATATATTTTCACAGAAGATATTGTATAGATTCTTTAATTTTTATAATTGTAGTTTTTGGCCAGATATGGTTTATATTTTTTATTCATAATTGTTATTCTGAAGAGACCTTGTCCCAGAATAAAGTTTGTTTTCTATTTATATTCTCTATATATAAGCTTAGGAGCTGAAACCCATTAAAATTAAATCCTGGATCCGCTAATGCCTGTAGTATTTACATTATTAGTAGATGGTTAACCAGGCTTACGGAAGAGAATAACAGCAAAATGTTTCCATAGTCGGATAGATACAAATCGGTTATCTTTTGTAATCAACCACGTATCAAGAAAAATTAACAGTATACTTAATAATACGATTGATTGTTCCTGTAATCAGTAGCGGATTAAAGTTTTGAAAGGAGGAGGGTTTTTTCTCTTTTTCTATAATGGTAACTACTCTGAAAAAATAAATAAAACTATATGAAGTGGTGTTAACGTGGCCTGTACACACAAAAAATAAATAATAATAATAAAAATTCGGTAATTATATGAACAGTAATATTTAAAGGAATATTTTTTTGAGATTTTTCTTGACACATGCTTACATTAAGTAGCTGTATATGTTTTATTATTTAAAAGGGAAAATTATGACTAGATCTCATTATGAAATGACTCACATAAACAAATACGGACCAATGAAAAAAATGGTTAACAAAATTGAAAAATATCAAAACTAAATTTCTAATGATTCATTTTCACAGCGCGAAATCGTGTAAAAAACAACTTGTACAAGAACAAGAACTCATTTGACAGTTTCCCATCAACTGAAGTCATTATTCATTTTATGTAGTTCTGCGTATACTTAAGTAAAGAATTTCAATAATTTTACATAGTTCTAAACATTAGCAATAAGTACCGCTAAATAAATAAATAAAAACAGAAACGGATTAATTAAATTACATTTTAGTCAAAACTTCATGTCCATCTCTTAATAGATCCAACACGATATCTTTAGCGAAATAAAGTTGACTTATCACTTTGGATATTCCAACTGTGAAATAGTATCTTGTTCGAAGGTAAAACCCCATTTCCTTGGCGGCTGCTTTCAATTCCATGTACCTCATTTGACTCACTCCGAATACCTAAGAAAAACATGAAATGATATTGTAAATTGTTACACCAACTTATAGAAATATAAGGTAATAAAATTGATTCTATTACTTGTAAAAAACGTTGCTCTACAGCATTTTTACGAGGGACGTATCTTTCCTGGAACACCATCTTCTCTACGGCCGCGAAGTACCTTGGTATGATCACGTTGTCATAATTTTTTATCTTATGATAATATTCAGCGAGTGGGACCAGAATATTTAGGAAGTATTTTCTCTTCTCAGCTAATCTGCGGTTGACAATCTTTCGTTGAACTAAAGCATCTTTGAAAGCAAGGGCCCCTCTCATCTAAAAAAAATTAACGTTGAAGGTATATACAATATATATAGAACTTGATTACCAAGATGTAATTTTAAGTTTTATTTTAATGAAAGAAAGAACCAAATATGGTATTAAAATTGTTATATTCTTAAAATATTATCATCTATATTCTTCTAAATAATAAGAAAAAAACAAAAAAAAAAACATGATTCTTGTCTTCAATGATGTTTGTAAAAAAAGAATAATATATTTTCGAAAACAAATGTAAAACCATATTCAAATTCTGGATTATTTTTATCCTAGTATATTAAAAATAGAATTTATTTTTTTGTTTTCATTACACAGCTATCATAGGCATCCTCTTAAATATGCAATATGTAAATTTTCCTTAACTTTATAGACAGCATCCATTCCTTCCATCTTACAAGCAAATAACTTAATAAATATGGATTTTGTGATGATTGGGAAAAATTTATATATCTTTTTAGGAGTATAAAATCATAAAAACAGCATACAAGTTTATGTTTATAAAATTTTCAACTAAGAAAATTAAAACTGATTATCAGGAAACAGTTTGAATTTTGAGACAAACGTACAAACAAGTTTTTTATATTTGAGGGTCGAATCTGTACCAGGGTTGATCACGTTAGCTTATAAATTGAATTTTTGTATACAACATTCATTATTTATTTTCCTTGAATCATCCAGTTGATTTATACCAGTGTTGGAAAAGAAAGTGATCAGTTGCACGTTAGAGCCTTTCGCAAGCATCGTTCGTTTAGTTAACGAATCGCAGGCAGTGAGGACCAGGGGTGCCCACAAGGGGGTTTCATGGTGCAAGTTGCGCCATCAAACTTTTTGAGGGGACACATTTTGACGGGGTTTTGAATTTTTGAGGGGGGCACATGAATTTAAGTATTAAAAAGTTTCAAACCAGAGGCAAAGAGAAAAGCATAGTACAAACCACATAAAGTGTAATTGTATATGACCTATGATTTTAAAAATTATACTTTATCTTGCACTGTTTTTAAGAAGAGAACATAATTAAAATATCTTAGGAGAAGGAGGAGGGGAGGAGGTCATGCGCCATCGACCTTGGAGGGTATGGGCACCCCTGGTGTGGACTTTAAAAGTAGCACTTTTATTTATTATGTCTGCTACATATGGGATCTTATATAGTGCATTGTACCATAAATATAAGGGTCATCTGAGCTATATGAAGAATAATTACTAAGTAATCAATCAATTACTAACTGCCGTAAGAGGTCCGCCTTTGGCTGAAATCTGTTAATATTCCTTAAGCGTTGATAATGTGTCCAGTCGGTACCATTTAAATAACTGTTTCTAAGCTACAGATGGATAATGGAGTGAGACGTGTCAGTCTGGCAGCAGCTAAAGGTCTAGTAGTGAGCAGTACGATGTTTCCGCTCAAAGACGTACATAAGTACAGTCTGGCCAGAGACGGCAGTGAGTAAACATCTACGGAGCGCTTTCTTTCAATTTCATATATTGAGCCCAATTTTGTTTTTTCTTTCTTTGTTTTTTTTTCTTAACAGTGTCATACTATCGTACGTAATCTTTAATACTTCTTATATTTACGTATTTTCACGCTGCTCAACGTAAAGAAAATATAGTGAGATTTCTACGAGCCCTGTGATTGTTAAGCTAATAATCCTATTAGTATTAGCAGTAGTTTGCTTGGTGGATCACAACATCAACTTCACTTGACATTACCTGTAAGTTATTTTTTATTATTAAAAATGGTCCAGTGCACGATTTGTAATAACTATTGCCCGTGAAGATAAATACAATTTATGTTGTACCAAGTGCAAAGTTATTTATCACGGCAAGTTTTTTAATCTCACAGACAAAGAGATAGAAGCTCAGTGAAGTACAAAAAAAAACATGGATGTGCCTAAATTGCGATCAAACAAAGAAACAAAATTTAAACAATGAACCGCATGTATCAGAAATATTAGCAGCAGTTAATAGACTGGATAGTCATATTAGTGAGGAAATAAGGGATATCAAGACAGCCCCCGATAAATATGGAGACCTCAGCTTTGAACTGAATGAGAGGTTATCGAAATTAGAAAAACATCTCGAGGGCCAAGCCAAACATTTTGAGGAGATAATTTTGGAAAATAAAGCCCTCAAAGCTCGAGTGGGCGATTTAGAGATCCGCCTGAACAAAACAGAACAGGGTCAATTATGTAGATCGCTGGAGATCCATGGGATACCAGTGCGAGCAGGCGAGACGCCCGCGGCTCTGGTGACCAGTATAGCCGCGGGGCTGGGCATCAAGCTCGGAGTGGAGGATGTGGATGTTGTGCAGCACCGCAGAAGAAAGAAGGATGACCCGCGACCGCCGGCGGTAATAGCACATTTCGTCAGGCAGTCAGTGAGGGACGACCTGATAGCGAGAAGGAAAGTGAAGAGGGATTTCTCGACGCGTGATATCGGGTGGCAGGAAAACGACTGCCACCGAATTTATCTCGGCGAGGAGATGAGCCCAACAAACAGGCACCTCTACTGGCTAGCCCGGCAGAAGAGAGCTGCCGGGAAGATAAGATACGTATGGTTCGCTGCCGGCATTGTGCGTTGCCGAAAAGAAGACGGCTATCAAGTAATCTTGATTAATCAGGCATCGGATCTAGATGTTTTCGCCTGACTGTACAGGTTTCATCACTTCTTCTCGTTCATCAAAGTATTTTCTGTCTTCATTGGTGCCCAAATAACTTTGAAGATTTTGGTTAAAACTTCTCATAGCTCCAATTTACTAATTTGTTTATTTTCTTACTCTTATTGCTCACTTATTTTTTCATTATTCACTTTTATTTTGCTTATGCAGTACTTTTCATATTTTTTTTCAGAATATGATATATAGCCTCATTTCCTCTATGCTAATTTCTGACTGTTCCCCATCAAATCCTCCCCATGTCTAGCATCCTAACCACCTGTCACGTTAACTAGCAATCCCTTCCCGCCCATTATGATGAATTCCTGCAGTACTTTTCTCAAAACTTTTTTCACATCATCGCAATCTCAGAAACCTGGCTCAAACCCTATATTCCGTCCTCATCTGTCTCCTTACCTAATTACACCCTCATCCGCCACGACCGGGTCAGTCGGACTGGTGGTAGGGTGGCCATATTTGTCCATGATAGCCTGAAGTCCCAAATCCTTGATTACTCCCCACCCTCCGAACATCCACAAGTGGAGTACCTTCTAGTAGAAATTACCTGTAATAATTTCCCTCTCCTTTACATAATGATCTGCCGTCCTCCCCTTGTTCCATTTGATCCGTCCTTAGAATCAACACTACTCAACTTTGTTCCCCTCTATCCTAGAATAATCATCGCCGGTGACCTCAATACCAATTTCCTTTTTAATTCCAAAGACAAAACCTATCTAGAAAACCTATTTTTTTCTCTTCATGTCTTTATTGTTCCTTTTTATCCTACTCACCACACCCACAAGACCGACACTTGGTTTGATTTCTTCATTATAGACTCCGAAGTAATCTCCTATCCTCTTCTCAACTGCCAGTATCCTTCTTATCGTCTCACGACATGATCCTAATAACATATAATATCCAAACCCCTCTGATTCATCCGAGAACCTTCACTTTTCAGATAGACACTCTCACCCGTGAAAAAATACTACCTGACCTTGAAACCTTAGACTTGAACGAAATATATTCCTGCTCCTCCATCGACTCCATGGTTGAGATCCTGCCTTCCAATCTCCCCAATATCCTTAACACCCATGCTCCCATAAAAACCTCAACCTTTCGCCGCCGGCACCTTGGATGTGTCAAGAAATCAAGGATCTACAGAAGAGGCGTGATGCTGCCCGTAGACGCTTCAGACGTACCAGGCTTAAAGATGACTATCAAGCGTTTAGGTTGCTCCGCAATTTGACACGAACAAGAATTCGGCGAGCTAAAGCTTCCTACTTCCATGAAGCCCTGTCATCTGCCCCAGATCCCAAATCTAAATGGCTAATCCTTCGCAAACTTTCCCTCTGTGAACCTTCCAGATCCCCATTCTCACTGGTCTTTTCCGTTTCACCTGACGATTTAAACTCACATTCTATTTCTGCATCCTCTAACTCTTCTCTTCTCTCCCCTTCCAACTATGCTCCTGAGTCATCATTTAATGATGATGATTTTTATTTCTCCAACATTTCCCCGATTGACTTACTAACCGCAGTAATGAAATCCCACACCAATTCCATAGGACCAGATGGCATTCCTGTCAAATTGATAAAATTATGTCTCCCCGAAATCCTCCCAGTTCTCCTTTTCATTTACAATTTCTCCCTACAGAACTCAATAATCCCTTCCTCTTGAAAAAAAAACCATTGTACTCCTTTTAAATAAAAAGCCTAATCCATCCTCTCCCGAAGACTTTCGCCCAATCTCAATATTTTCCAATCTCTCAAAACCCCTAGAAAGATTGGTGCAATCCCAAGTTTCCAACTTCCTCGAAAAGCCTAAAAAACTTGATCCTCTCCAATCTGGTTTCCGTCCCGGCTACTCCACACAATCCGCCTTAATCAAAATTACCAATGATGTTCAGACTGCAATAGATAATAAACAACTAAATGTCCTTATACTTCTTGACTTCTCTAAAGCCTTCGATTCCATTAACCATCCCATCCTTTTCAACAAACTAAAATCACTCTCCTTCTCCAATAGCTCCATCTCTTGGTTCCAATCTTTTCTCTCACAACGCACCCAAGCAGTCTCCATTCCTAATCAACCACTATCTGCCCACCTGCCTTTATCTTCTGGAGTTGCCCAAGGATCTAGTATACCTCCTCTCCTTTTTAGTTCCTATATTAATGACCTCCATGACTCAATTCTCCATTGTTCCCACCACCTTTATGCAAACGATTCTCAAATATACCTATCCTTTTCTCCCCCTGAGCTATTGGTAGCATTTACTAAGATCCAAGCAGACCTAGATCGAATCTGTGCCTGGGCAAACTTAAACGGTTTAAGGTTAAATGCTTCAAAAACTCAGGCCATTGTCATTGGTTCCAAGCCTCTCTTTAGATCCTATACCGACTTTCCCATACTAAACCTTGGTGACCAGCCAATCTCCTTCTACTCCTCTGTAAAAAAATTAGGACTATTTATTGATCAAACCCTCTCCTGGAGTCACCATATTTCTCACATCTCCCGACGGACAGTTTCTACCCTCAAACTATTCCATCGCTTCCGCCATCTCCTACCTCAACATACGCGTAGACTCCTCTCTCATCTTCCCCCACTTTGACTACTGCTGTGTGGTGTATGATGGACTCTCGGTGGAGCTCCGCGACTGACTGAAAAGATTAATGAACAGTTGCGTGAGATTTGTAATTGGTGCCCCGAGATACTACCATGTCTCTCACCACTACACTGAGTTACAGTGGCTCTTCCCCTCCATTCGAAGACAATATTTCCTTGGTACATTCCTCTATCATATCATCAACAATCATCGTCCTTCCTACGCCTATAACCTTCTCCAATTCAAGTCCTCAGTCCACTCCCTCTCCACAAGATCTCGACCTTCCGGCCTTTACATTCCTTCTCACAGATCTGCCTCGTTTCAAAACTCCTTTATTGCTCGTTCTGTTATTTTCTGGAATTTCCTTCCTATCAAAATTCGACATTCTTCATCCTTATCTACATTCAAAACCCTCCTCTTCCAATTCCTGTCCCAAAAACAGTCAGACACCAGCTAACTTTTTATGTAAAATTACATATTATCTATAAGAACATATTCACATATAGCTCATAACCTAAATACTTATTATAGATTCGACTTTCTTTTTTTTTTTTTTTTCAACAGAAACAGATTTTACTGTTAAGAAGAATTTACATTTATTTTTTCTGTATTTTTTATTTTTTCTAAAAGGGTTTATTTATATTTTAACATTATACATAGTTTTAAGTATCTTAGTATGGTTTCAAGAGTTTTTTATATAGATTTTTTTTTGTATATAGTATGTATAACCAATATTTTTTTTTCTTTTTTTTTAATGACCTATCTTTATCTTAACTTTTTATGTTTGTTTTTATCTGGCCAGATATAAAATTTTAATTTCTGTACTATTTTGTAATTCTGAAGGGACTTCGTCCTAGAGTAAAATTATTTTTCTATTCTATTCTATTCTAAGTACGTCAGTCTGGCCAGAGACAGCTACCTATGAACATCGCTATAATTCTCTTATACCTACACACTTTTCTTTATTTTAATCTTCACTACAGTTCATCTTGAGTTCAGTTTTTTTTTCAATTACTCTAGAACATTATTAGTGTTCACTGATTCAAGTAACGTATATTTACGTAAAAAAGTGCATAACTCTAACTGATTTCCTGAAAAAGAAGGCAGTGGATCAGCTGATGAGAAGGTTGTCTCGTCAACTCCTCTCTCAGTTTTTACCAATTTTATAGCGGAATCTCTCTGATTATTCACGTGATACAGTTAAAGTGTATATCAGAGCAGTTGATATTTACTGTTGGCATCTTTTTTTTTTGTTATTTTAAGAAAAAAAAAAAAAAAATTTTTTTTTTTTTTTATTTATTTATTTATTTTTCTCTTATGATATGCGGTATGATCAGCAAGTGATGGCCAGTAAGGTGCCCAAGAGGTCTCGGTCAGACGGAGTTAGCTCACCAGCCAAACAAAGGACTCGTCGCTGCCTACGAGAAATACCTCCAGTGACCAAGATGAACACTTCAGAACCAGAACCTCAGCCCCAACCAGGTACGTCTGCACAAGAAACGATTGAAGAATCACCCTTCTTTACTCCAAACCCCTACCAAGTGCTTCAAAATGACAGAGAAGTAATGGAGTCTGCAGCAATACCCAGAGAACCAAAGCCTCCTCCGATATTTGTGAAAAATATAAAAAATTTCCAGATGTTCTGCACCCAACTAAATAAAATCTGCTCTGGCAGTTATTCATGCCTTAACAGGACCAATGACACCAAAATAACACCTGATTCTGCAGAAGCCTACCGAAAAATAGTGAAGTACTTATCAGAAACAAATGCGAATTTTCACACTTACCAGCTGAGGCAGGAAAGAGCTTTACGAGTAGTGATAAGAAATTTACATTCCTCAACCCCCACTGAAGTTATTAAAGAAGAACTAACGACGCTTGGTTTCAATGTACGCCAGGTAACAAACGTTTTGAAGGAGGACAGGGAGCAGCCAGGATTACGAAATAGGATCCCACTACCATTGTTTTTCGTGGACTTGGAGCCATCACCAGGTATCGAAAAAATATATGATATCACAAGAATATACTACACAATGGTGAAAGTTGAGAAGCCATATCCCAAGAGAGACATCGTGCAGTGCCATAATTGTCAGACCTATGGTCACACGAAGACATATTGCCACCATCTGCCGCGTTGCGTGAAGTGCGGTGAACAGCACAAATCTGTAGAGTGCAACAAACCTATACAAGATCCAGCAGTATGTGCCCTATGCTTGGAGGGACACCCGGCCAACTACAAAGGCTGCCAAATTTACAAGAACCTCAAAACCAGACACCAGAAAAACCGGATTCAAGATGAAGCACTAAGAACAAGAAGAGAGAGAGAGCCTTCCAGAATTGTAAACAATGATGTATCATTCTCCCAACTACTTAGAGGTAAGACTTTAACCGATAAATGTCAAGCCCTGCCACAACAACAACCTCAAACCCAACCTCAAAATCCTCTTCATCCTAATATACCTAACCACCAACAACAAATTCCTCATATTCCTCCTCCTTCAAATGCAACAGATCTCACAAGTTTGTTAGCATCTTTCCTCACCGATTTCAAATCCCTTGTTACTCCACTCATATCACTCCTCACGAATCTCGTATCTCACCTCATCCCTCCTTTGAAAAATCCTTAAATGACTCACATCCCTAAACCCATATCCATTCTCCTTTGGAATGCGAATGGTGTTAGAAATCATACAGACGAACTATCTACTTTACTACTTGACAAGAACATTGATGTGGCACTAATTACTGAAACTCGACTAACCACTAAACAGCACTTCAATATACCACAATACCTGACATATCGTACTGACCACCCTGACTGAAAAGCACATGCCGGTACTGCTGTAATTGTACACCAATCCCTCTCCCATCACGTACTCCCATTACCAATACATGATTTCCTACAGTCCACCGCTATCGTGATAAAAACCTTCTCCTTTCCGGTCACTCTTGCATCAGCGTATTGCCCTCCAAACCGATCCATATCCAATGCCCAATTCAGTTCTCTCCTCGACTCCTTAGGACATCACTTCATCTTGGGTGCAGACCTAAATGCCAAGCACCAACAATGGGGTTCCAGAACCACGAATTCTCGTGGCCGAACCCTGCTGTCTGCACTCAATTCCCAACGTTTTCACCTCCTTTCCCCCAACTCTCCTACCTACTGGCCCACAGATCCCAACCGTAATCCTGATCTTCTTGATTTCTTTATCCACAGCGGCTTAAGTCCCCTCAATTGTTCCATTACACGTCTAAATGAACTTTCCTCTGACCATAGTCCTCTAATCCTTAATGTTTCACTTGAACCTGTTCCCAAACCTTCTCCACCGTCATTCATTAGGGGCCCAGTAAACTGGGACCTTTTCCGCCAAATAATCTCCGATAATATTGATCTCAACATATCCCTCAAAACTCCCGATGACCTTGATAGTGCCGTAAATTCCTTTACTACCACAATCCAACAAGCCGCCTGGACTGCCTCCTTTCCAAAAGACTCCTCCAGAATTCCTATAAAGACCATTCTACCCCAACACCTCCTTAACCTATTCCGCACCAAACGCCATGCCAGATTATTATGGCAACGTACCCGACATCCTACCGACCGCTGCTCCTATAATTACTACTGCAAACAATTAAAACTGGAATTAGCCACCTTCAGATCACAATCCTTCAACTCCTACCTATCCTCCCTCTCTTCTCGCGACAATTCCCTTTGGAAAACCACAACAAAAATCCTAAATCCTCACCGCATTTCCCATCCTCTCCGACGAGGTGATGGCTCCTGGGCAGCATCTGACGAAGATAAAGCTGAGGAGTTCGCCATTCACCTATCCAATACATTTATTTCACATCCGGAATCCCATCCTGCCCACACCGTAACAGTAGAAGAACTCCTTACATCACCAATCCCACTTTCCTTGCCCCCAAAAGCTATTCATCCTTCCGAAGTAAAATTTCAATTAAAAAAACTAATCCTCCGTAAAGCTCCTGGACATGATCTCCTTACACCTCAAATCCTTCGGCAACTTCCATCCAAAGCAGTCATATTCCTTACATATATCTACAATTGTATCCTACGCACCACCCACTTCCCTCTGTTATGGAAACACTCCACTATTATCCTTTTCCCAAAACCAGGAAAACCTCTCAATAGCTCAACATCCTATAGACCAATCAGCCTACTCCCAATCCTTTCAAAAATTTTTGAAAAGATCCTTTTGAAACGAATCCTACCCATTATAGAATCCCAAAATATCCCTTCCCATCAGTTTGGTTTTCGCTCTCAACATTCTACTGTTCAACAAGGACTCCGAGTTGTTGATCATATTTCCTCAGCCCTAGAAAACAAGGAATACTGTTCGGGTGCCTTTCTGGACATTGCACAGGCATTTGACCGGGTATGGCACTCCGGACTGCTCTCCAAGCTTAAAATCCATTTACCTCAGTCCTTGTACCTAGTCCTCCGATCCTACCTCTCTGACCGCTCCTTTCGAGTTCGCTGTGGAACAGAATTTTCCAATATCTACTCCGTTAAAGCCGGTGTTCCCCAAGGCAGCGTCTTGGGTCCCGTGCTTTACATCCTCTTTACTGCTGACATCCCTGTTCATCCCGATACTTTTCTTGCAACATTCGCTGACGACACCGCAATCTTATCATCCAACTCTGATCCCGAAATAGCATCCTTAAATCTCCAAAGTCACCTCACCTTGATTGAGCATTGGTGTAATAACTGGCGCATTAAAGTTAATGAATCTAAATGACAACATATTACCTTTACACTCCGACGCAATTCCTGTCCACCAGTACTCTTTAATTCCATCCAGCTTCCTTATTCAGACACAGTCCGGTATCTTGGCTTTCATTTAGACCGAAGACTAACTTGGAACCCGCATACTAGACTCAAAAGACAAGAACTCAACCGACGATACGGCAAACTATACCGACTACTAAGCAGAAAATCTAAACTTTCCATTGAAAACAAGCTACTGATCTACAAGACAATACTGAAACCTATTTGGACTTACGGACTAGAACTGTGGGGATCAGCAAAATTTTCTAACATCAAGCGCATCCAATCCTTCCAGTCTAAAGTCCTTCGAACAATAGTCGATGCTCCTTTCTATGTATCCAACAAAACCCTACATCATGACCTTAACATCCCATTTGTCCTAGACCTTATCCCAGAAAAATTCTCCAAATTTCACCAGAACCTTACTTACCACCCAAATCCTCTTGCACAATCCCTATCAAGCATCTCCCATCCCTATAATCCTCCAAGAAGGTTGAAACGGCAGTGGCCTCGCGACCTTTTGTAGATTATATAAATTGGAGTTCTGGCAATGGCCAGATTCTTCACTCAAGACATGTGTGTATGTGGCTAAAGTGCTCTCGACCAATCTCCGCTGGCTTTAGTACCAGTGACGCGGTTGGAAGAGTAGCGCAGGGTTCTCCTGGAGTTCCCTCGCCTGATTGTATATAGGTTTGCATGTTATTTTTTTTTTTCCTTAGTTTTAATTTTCTTATTTTTTAGGTTATTTTATTTTATTGTCTATTGTATATACTTTTGATTATTATTTTGTTCTATTTATTTTTTTTTTTTTGTACATATGGTGTGAATGTCATCCTACCTCACTATAACCAATGTCCAACAGACAGATTGTTATAATACTCAATAAAGAAATTTAAAAAAAAAAAGAAAAAAAAACTGATTTCCTAGAAGTACGGGACTGTAATCTTCTACTAATCCTTACGGCATTAGACACGCTGTTTACTGCTTTCATCACATCAACAACTGTCTATCGGAATTTATTTATATTTTAATTTATTTACTTCTCATAAAATATGGTGCAGTGTAAATTTGCAATAATACTATTGCACGCGAGGACAAAAACATTTTTTTTTTTTTTTGTATCTGTTTATTGAGTAATAATACATTTTGCCACACTTAAGGGCACTGAGTACTAAGGCTGAGTGAGGCACATTCATACCATATATACAATACCATAAAAAAAATAAAAAATAAATAAATAAATAAAAAAATATAAAAATCTATATAACAAAGGCAAAAACTATAATAAACCAAGGAAATGTAACTTAGAGTTAAAATTAAATGAAATACAGAAATTCGTAGCAAAATTAAATAAATTATAAGTAATAGAAATAAATAGAAAAACATTCATACTTAAATACAATATTTACAATTAGGTAAGAGATCTCCGAGTCCAGCCCTTTCCCCCACGTGTGAAGGACAAAGCGAGACTCTAAGAGATCCCAGCGCTTCTCTCTCAACCGCGTCGCCGGCATTACCAGTCCGGTGGAGACTGAGAGAGGGCACTAAAACCACAAACACTCATGACTTGAGTGGAGAAGCTGGCCATTGCCAGAACTCCAGTGACGTCTTTACAAGAGATCTCGAGGCCATTGCCGTTTCAACCCTCGAGGAGGGTTGTAGGGATGACTGGAGCTAGATAAGGATTGTGCTAAAGGGTTAGGATGGTGGATTAGGTTCATGTGAAAATTTGAGAATCGGGATGGAATAACGTCAAAGATATAAGGGATTTAAAGGTCATGATGTAGGGTTTTGTTTGTAACGTAATAAGGAGCATTGACTATCATACGGAGGACTTTAGACTGAAAGCATTGGATGCGTTTGATGTTCGAAAATTTAGTTGTCCCCCACAGTTCAAGTCCGTAGGTCCAGATGGGTTTGAGTATGGTCTTGTATATTAATAGTTTGTTTTCTATTGATAGATTAGATTTTCTCTTAAGTAGTCTGTATAGCTAGCCAAATCGTCGGTTAAGTTCTTGTCTTTTAAGTCTAGTATGTGGGTTCCAAGTTAATCTTTTATCTAAAAGGAATCCAAGATACCGAACTGTGTCTGAGACGGGAAGAGGTACAGAGTTGAAAAGGATATGTGGACAGGATCTGCGTCGGAGGGTAAAGGTGACGTGCTTGCATTTGGATTCATTGATCTTAATGCGCCAATTGTTGCACCATTGCTCAATTAGGGAGATGTGTCTTTGTAGACTTAAGGATGCAGTTTCAGGATCTAGATGGGATGACAGGATGGCGGTATCATCCCCGAAAGTTGCTAGAAGGGTATCGGATTGGTTGCAATGTCAGCGGTGAAGAGGATGAAGAGGACTGGACCAAGACACTGCCTTGTGGAACAACAGCCTCAATTGGATAATAGTTGGAGAATTCAGTGCCGCAGCGGACTTGAAAGGAACGATTTGAGAGGTAGGATTTGAGGACTAGGTACAAGGATTGGGGTAGGTGAGTTTTAAGCTTGAAAAGCAAGCCATCATGCCACACCCGGTCGAAAGCTTGCGCTACGTCCAGGAAGGCACCTGTGCAATATTGCTTGTTTTCAAGCGCAGAGGATATATGGTCAACAACGCGAAGGCCTTGTTGAACAGTGGAATGTCTTGAGCGGAATCCAAACTGATGGGATGGGATACTGTGGGTTTCGAGTATGGGTAGGATGCGTTTGAGAAGGATTTTTTCAAAGATTTTTGAGAGGATTGGGAGCAAGCTTATTGGTCTATAGGATGAGGTATTATTTACAGGTTTACCTGGTTTTGGGAAGAGGATGATTATGGAGTGTTTCCATGTCAGAGGAAATTGAGTTGTGCGGAGGATACCGTTATAGGTATGTGAGGATTATAATTGCTTTTCTGGGAAGTTGTCTTAGGATCTGGGAAGTAAGGTGATCGTGTCCAGGGGATTTTCGAGGTTTTAGGTTGATTGTAAGGAATTTGACCTCCGAGGGATTGACAGCTATAGGAGTCAAGGAGAGAGGAATAGGAGAAGAGAGGAATTCTTTAACTTCAGCAGTGAGGGTGGAATGGAGTTCGGGGTGGGGAGTGAATGTTTTGGATAGGTGTTTGGCAAATTCTTCAGCTCTAGTCTCATCTGACCAAGCCCAGGTTCCATCATCGCATTGGAGGGGATGGAAAACAGAATGGTATTTAAGGATTTTTCTGGTCAATTTCCAGAGGGAATTGTCATCGGTAGATAGGGAAGAGAGGTAGGAGTTGTATGATTGGGATCTAAAGGAAGCTAGTTCTTTTTTTACCTGTTTGGAATAATAATTGTATATTTTTCGATCATCAGGATACCTGGTTCTTTGCTAGAGGGTCCTAGATTGGCGTTTGGATTTAATTAGGTCAGTAAGGTGTTGGGGGGTATGTTTTGGAGGGGAGTGGTAAGGATGCAGTCCAAACTGCTTGTTGGATCAAGGTGGTATAGGAACTTACTGCATTATCTAGGTCTTGAGGGGTTTTTAGGGATACTCTGAGGTCTATTGCATCTGCTATTGTTTGGCGGAAAAGGTTCCAGTTGCCTGGGCCTCTGATGAATGAGGAAGGAGATAACCTGGGGATAGGAGATGCAGAAAGAGTTAGGTTTAGCGGACTGTGGTGTGAGGAAAGGTCATCAAACCGTAAAACTGAATAATTTAACGGCCCTAGACCTTTGTGAATGAAGAAGTCAAGGAGGTAAGGGTTAAGGTTAGGATCGGTTGGCCAGTATGTAGGAGTATCAGGGGAAAGGATGTTGCTATTGTGGGAAATAAGTGCAGACCACTAGCGGATCCAGGATTTAATTTTGGGGGGGGGCTTCAGCCCGAAACCTTTTTTTTTTCATAAAAATAACGATAATTACTTTGGAAAAACAAAAAGAAACTAACTACCTATATGAAATGGTGTTTAAGTTATTCCTTAAGTACTTTTAAATGTAATTACACGAACAATAATACTTTAAGAGGTATTTTTTAATTTTCTTTTCCCATAAAACATGGTTATATTTTTCCATTTTGGGAGGGCTTCAGCCCGAAAGCCCCCCCCCCTGTAGATCCGCCTGTGGTGCAGACAGCAATGTTCGCCCGCGGGTGTTCGTGGTTCTGGCTTCCCATTGCTGATGTTTGGAATTAAGGTCTGCACCTGTAAGGAAATGATGTCCTAAGGAATTAAGAAAGGATATGAAGTTAGGTTCGGTTATTGCTGCTTTAGGTGGGGAGTATGCTGCGACAACTGTGACAGGAAAAAGTGAAGTTTGGATTGTTCTTGCTGAGGTTTGTAGAAAATTATGTACTGGTAAAGGATAAAAGTGATGGGAGAGGGATTGATGGATGATGGCAGCAATACCTCCATGTGATGTTCCATCAGGATGGTCAGTTCGATAAATCTTGTAGCTAGGTATGTTGAACTGTCGTTTATTATTAAGTCGAGTCTCAGTTATTAGGGCTATGTCAATGTTATTGTCCTGTAGAAAAAAAGTTAGTTCATTGATGTGGTTTCGAACACCATTCGCATTCCAGAGGAGAATGGAAAGGGGTTTTATTGAGGGCATTTAAGGAATTCTTGGCGGTGGAATAAGATTAGATATGACATTTGTGAGAAAGGAGATAAGTGGTGTGATAAGAGATCTGAATTCGGAGAGGAATGATGAAAGGAGACTCGTAAGATCATTGGAATTGTTAGGGGGAGGGATGTACATTTGGTGGTGACTGGACTTTTGGGTGTTATTAAGTTGCGGTGGCGGATTATGAGGTTGAGGTTGAGTGGGCTGTTCTATTTCTCCCAGTATTTGAGCATAGGAGACTTGATTGTTCGTAAATCTTGTCTGTTGCCTTGGTGGTCTGGAAGTCCTGGAGGTCTCTTCCTGTCTAGGAGCTGTTAGAAGTCTCGATTTTAATATTTTGTTGGTCTGGCATCCTTTGTAGTTTGCTGGGTGGTCTTTATGGCATAATGCGCACACCGCAGGTGTTTGCCTGGACTTACTGCATTCTTCCGATTTGTGTTGTTGCCCGCACTTCACGCAGCGCGGTAAGCGGTGGCAATAACTTTTAGTGTGGCCATAAGATTGGCAATTATGGCATTGAACAATTTCCTTCTTTCTATATGGTTTTTCAACAACTATAGTAGTATAGTACAGGCGTCTTAATTTGTAAATATTATCGACCCCAGTGGTGCGCTCTAGGTCTACAAAAAATAATGGTAGGGCTATTTTATTATTTGTGCCCGGCTGTTCTTTATTTTCTTTAAATATATTAACAATTTGGTGGACACTGAATCCTAGATCCGTTAATTCTTCCTTGATTGCATCAGGTGGAGTTGAAGGGTGTAGGCCTCTTATCACTACTCTTAGTGCTCTCTCTTGGAATAACTGATAAGTGTGAAATTCCGCCTTTGTATCAGTTAAATATTTGACAATTTTTTTATAAGTTTCAGGGGAATCTGGCATCAACTTCGTGTCATTGATTCGAGTTTGGCATATGTATTTGCCGTTGTCCAGTAGTTTATTTAGATGCTGGCAAAATAGCGGGAAATTTTTTATATTTCTGATGAATATAGGTGGTTTTGGTTCTCTGGGGGTTGGTGGTATTTCCATTGTTTCTTCCAATGACAGTAATTGATATGGGTCAGGAGTAAAAAATGGAGATTCATCTGTTTCGTTGTTTATATTTTGTGCAGTCATATTTTTCGTTGAAGTACCAGGTTGAGGGTCATTCATGCTATCACTAGGGTTATCAGGTGTTGAAGGTGGCGTTTTTCTATTAGAACGTCTAGGCTTCTGTTTTACCGGTGAACTCCGAGGGCTGTTATTACCTAAACTCCTAGATCTTTTGTTTTTGCTAGACATTATCATATGGTAATATCGCATCTCATGACGGTAGGGTGGTAAATAAAAGAGAGGAGAAAAAAAAAATAAAAGTTTTTAGTACGTAACTAATTACGTAGACTTGTAGAGGCCTCCTAAGTATACGTGTTCCCCCTTAGAAGCCATTGAGGCAACTAAAGGTAGTGGGGGGGGGCAATGATAGCCAGCTTATAAAACTTATAAAACTATCGTTGTTTACACTGTAGTCTTAATGTTAATAAACAAGTTGTTACTCACTTTGTTTATGTTGAGTTGAATAGTCAATTGATAAATGTTGAATTGTCACTGTTTTATTGCACTAAAGTTCACTAATTAACTTGTAATTAAGTCAAAAAACATTATTAACTGTGCAAAATGTAAAATTATTTACCATAGTAGGTGTTTCAACTTAACTGATAAAGACATCGAAGCACTAAAAACACACAAAAAAACATGGGTATGCCCTAATTGCGACCAGGCCAAAAAACCCAACATTGAGCCGTCTGCCTCAGAAATACTGGCGGCAGTAAATAGTCTAGATTCAAGCGTGAACGAAGACGTAAAAAACATTAAAGCAGCCCTCGATAAATATGGGGAGCTCAGTTTTGAGGTAAATGAAAGATTAGCAAAAATTGAAAAACACCTCGAAAGTCAAGCCAGTAAATTCGAAGAAATTATTCTGGAAAATAAAGCCCTCAAATCCGTGTGGACGAACTAGAAGTTCGCCTGAATAATGCAGAGCAGGGCCTGTTATCCAGATCACTGGAGATTCGAGGGATACCGGAACAAGCTGGCGAGACGACCGCGGCTCTGGTGACCAGTATAGCCGCGGGGCTGGGCATCAAGCTCGGAGTGGAGGATGTGGATGTTGTGCACCACCACATAAGCAAGAAGGATGACCCGCGACCGCCGCCGGTAATAGCACATTTCGTCAGGCAGTCAGTGAGGGACGACCTGATAGTGAGAAGGAAAGTGAAGAGGGATTTCTCGACGCGTGATATCGGATGGCAGGAAAACGACTGCCACCGAATTTATCTCGGCGAGGAGATGACCCCAACAAACAGGCACCTCTACTGGCCAGCTCGGCAGAAGAGAGCTGCCGGGAAGATAAGATACGTATGGTTCGCTGCCGGCATTGTGCGTTGCCGAAAAGAAGACGGCCGGCCATCAAGTAATCTTGATTAATCAGGCATCGGATCTAGATGTTTTCGCCTGACTGTACAGGTCGCCTGTCATCGTGCAATCTATCAGGCAATCAGTCAGAGACGATTTAATATCGAAAAGAAAAGTCAAGAGGAATTTCTCCACGCGGGATATCTGTTGGCAGGAGAATGACTGCCACCGGATATATCTGGGGGAGGAGATGACTCACACGAACAGGCACTTATACTGGCTTGCCCGACAGAAGAAAGCAGCGGGGAAAATCAAATATTGCTGGTTTGCCGCTGGAAAGGTGCGATGTCGAAAAGAAGACGGACATAAGGTTATCTTGATCGAACAGGCCTCGGACCTCGATATATTTACCTGACTACACAGAATTCATGTACCCTTCATCCTTATCAAAATAACTATTAACAAAATTTCCTTCAAAGAAAGATTTTCCCTTTCAGTTGTATTTCTTCATTTTCACATATTAGCCTATGTATTATTAACTATATGCTTTCTAGATTTTGTTTCTTTATACACTTTCTTTTTTCTCATTCTCATTAATTGTAATAGCTTTTCTGTATTTTTTGTTTGTTTTAGTGTTTCTCTACCGAACTCTGACTGTTTCCTTCCAAATCCTTCTCATGTCTAGTACCCTAATCACCTGTCATGTTAACTTTCAATCCCTCCCCGCCCACTACGACGAATTCCTGCAATATTTCACTCAAAATTTTTACCATATTATAGCTATCTTCGAAACTTGGCTCAAACCTTATATCCCCTCCTCTTCTGTCTCCATTACAACCTCTTCCGTCATGACCGGGTAAGCCGGACTGGCGGTGGAGTAGCCATATTTGTCCACAATAGCCTGAAGACCCGAATCCTCGATTTATCCCCATCTTCCAACCACCCACAAATTGAATACCTATTAGTTGAAATCCTTTGTAATACTTATCCTCTCCTCTACGCTGTGGTATACCGTCCTCCCCTTGTTCCATTTCACATGTCCTTTGAATCTAGCCTATTTAATTTCGTTCCCCTGTATCTCAGAGTAATCATCTCAGGTGACCTCAATACCAATTTCCTATCTAACTCCAATGACAAACCCTATCTAGAAGACCTATTCTTCTCCCTTCACCTCTTTATCGTTCCTTTTTCTCCCACTCCCCATACTAGCAGGTCCGACACTTGGCTAGATTTCTATATTATAGATAGATAGATAAATAGATAGATAGAAATAATATATAATATCCGAACTCCTCCTATTCAGCCTCGAACTATCACTTTCCGCCATTTAGATTCCCTTATACGAGAACAAATATTACCTGACCTGGAAATCCTAGATTGGAATAAAATATATTCTTGCACTTCTATCGACTCTATGGTTGATATTCTTACTACCATTCTCCTAAATATCCTCAATACCCATGCCCCTCTCAAAACCTCTACATTTCGTCACCGGCCTGCTCCTTCCTCTAGTTTCCTCTCCCATTTTCCCCCACTTTGACTATAGCTGTGTGGTGTATGATGGCCTCTCTGTGGAGCTCCGTGATAGACTGAAAAGACTAATAAACAGCTGCGTAAGATTTGTGATCGGGGCCCCAAGATACTCCCATGTTTCTCACCACTACGCTGAGTTAAAGTGGCTTTTCCCCTCCTTCCGAAGACAATATTTCCTAGGTACGTTTCTCTACCAAATCATCAACAACCATCGTCCTTCTTACACCTACAACCTTCTCCAGTTCAAATCCCCAGTCCATTCCCTGTCCACAAGATCTCGACCTTCTAACCTTTACATGCCTTCTCACAGATCTGCCTCATTCCAAAATTCCTTTATTGTTCGTTCTGTCAATTTCTGAAATTCCCTCCCTATCAAAATTCGACATTCTCCATCCATATCCACATTCAAATCCCAATTCCTATCCCAAAAACAGTCAGATAGTTGCTAACCATTCGAGGTAATTTTAATAGAGAAGTTGATACATTTTTGTCTTTTAATTCTTTATTATTTTCTTAAAAGTGTATACTGTTCTATCAGTGCAAATAGCTTTAAGTGTATTGTCATAGTATTAATTGTTTTGTATATAGTTTCGTTTGTTTTGTTTATAGAATTTTTACCTTATATTTTTTTTACATTATTTCTTTTTTTTCGATTGATTTTATTTTGGCCAGATGTAATATTTTAATTTTGTTATTCTCAAGGGACTGTGTCCCAGAATAAAGTTATTTTTCTATTCTATTCTATTATGTTTTAAGTACACTAGGGTAAGTCCAAAAGGAACAAAGTTCCATATAAAAAATAAGGAGTTATCGTGTAGCACATTGTGATTCGGACCATACTCTGATTAGAATAAAAGTCTGTCAGAGGCTGTAGCGAATCCACCGAATTGGAGACAAGTGGAAAGAAAGAGATACGAAGTCCGTAATTAAAAAAAAAAAAATCTATAGTACAGACTGTATTCCAAATTGAGTTGAACAATAAACTCGAACCCTTGAATGTGGAAGGCCTCACGGTTGACCAACATTGGGAGGAGCTAGGG
The DNA here is from genome assembly GCA_928085145.1 of Nezara viridula. Lineage (NCBI taxonomy): Eukaryota > Metazoa > Arthropoda > Insecta > Hemiptera > Pentatomidae > Nezara > Nezara viridula. Next base: position 182,096,011 of record OV725078.1, on the reverse strand, counting down.
TCAGGGCTAAAAAAAATAGCTAAGGAAGTAATAGGGATTCAGGGAAAAAGAAAAGCCAAGAAATGGTTCACAGAAACAGGCGAAAAGGCGGTGGAAGAAAGAAGAAAAGTCCTCTGCTTAGCAACTGTCCAAGCTATGCTGGACAAATATAGAGCTACATGGAAAAAGACAAACAAATTAATAAGAACAACAAAAAAAGAATTCTCCAAAATTCTTTTGTTTTTGCTAGACATTATCATATGGTAATATTGCATCTCATGACGGTAGGGTGGTAAATGAAAGAGAGAAGAAAAAATATAAAAGTTTTTAGTACGTAACTAATTACGTAGACTTGTAGAGGCCTCCTGTGTTATACGTGTTCTCCCTTAGAAGGCCCTGAGGCAACTTAAGGGAGTAGGGGGCAATGATAGGTAACTATGGCCTCTACCTATAAAACTATCGTTGTTTACACGGTAGTCTTAATGTTAATAAACAAGTAGTTACTCACTTTGTTTATGTTGAGCTGAATAGTCAATTGATAAATGTTGAATTGTCACTGTTTTATCGCACTAAAGTTCACTAATTAACTGGTAATTAAGTCACTTTGTGGGAGACGGTGTAGCAGGTTGGTAGATAGAAACTGGCGCGTGACGCAACGAAATAAAAGTCAACCACTCCCAGGCCGGATTCGAACTGGTGTCGCTAGGCGCGAGGATACGAAAACGGGCAACGCTCCAACACTCGACCATCGCGACCTTGTAGGAGGTTAACCAAAGTTTTGAAGGAGAATAAGGAGCATCCAAGAGTAATAAATGAATTTCCACTACTTTATTTGTCCTCGAACATGGCTCTAGAAAATACGCCTGGTATCGAGAAAATATATTAAACAAAGAGATTGTACTACAGTATCGTGAAGATAGAGAAGCCATACCCTAAAAGAGAGATCGTGCAGTGCCACAATTGCCAGGCGTACGGAAGCACGAAGAATTATTTCCTCCACTTGCCGCTTTGCGTGAAATGTGTTGACCAACACAGATCAGCAGAGTGGACCAAGCTGATATAAGATCCTGCAGTTTGTGCCCTATGCCAAGAGGGACACCCGGCCAACTACAAAGGTTCCCAAACTTATAAGAATTTCAAATCCAGATACCAAAAGACCCAGATTCAAGATGAGACTACCAGACCAAAAAGAGAATCTTCTAGAATTGTGAATAATGATGTATCATTCTCCGAACTAGCTGGAGGTACGAACCCAACCAATAAATTTGAAGCCCTTTCACAGCAACTACCTCAACCCCAACCTCAATATCCTGTTAATCCTAACATACCTAGCCATCAACAACCTCATCAACCTCAAATGACTCTTACCCCTACTTCCTCAAATGCCAAAGACCTCAGCAGGCTGTTGTCATCATTCCTCTTTGAATTCAAATCAATGGTTACCCCACTCATTTCACTCCTTACAAATCTCATATCTCACCTCATCCCTCCTGTAAGCATCAGTATATTGCCCTCCTAACAGATCCGTATCTAAAGTCCAGTACAGTTTTCTCCTAATCTCCTTAGGACATCATTTCATCCTGAGTGCAGACATAAACGCCAAGTATCAAGAATGGGGTACAAGAACCACGAATTCTCGCGGTAGATCATTGCTGTCTGCACTCAATTCCCAAAGTTTCAGCCTGCTTTCATATAACCCATCTACCTACTGGCAAAGGTCAAATTCTCACTAAACACATGAGTGTATGTTAGCCACATACACTCTCGATTACATACACATAAGCCACATACAAATACATTCTCGATCAATCTCCGTTGGCTTTAGTACCAGTGATGCGGTTGAGAGAGTAGCGCAGTTTTCTCCTGGAGTCTTGCTTTTCTCTACATAGTTGAAGGGACAAGTTCCTTCGCCTGATTGTAAATAGTGTATATAGGTATGAATGTGTTTCTTACTTTTTTTTAATTTCCTCCTACCTCACTATAGGTAATGTATAAGTGACAGAATGTTGTTATATTCAATAAATAACTAGTTTAAAATAAAAAATAAAATCTACTTGCGTTTGTTTGTTCTTACTTCTTAACTATTCTAATCGTACTATAAAATTTTGATTGGATAAGTATATTTATGCTCTATACATAAATTACATAATTTATAAAGTGTAAATCTTGATTCATATTATTTCATATCTTACTGAGCAAATACCTGCCTTCTTCGTATTTAACATTGTGCAGCAATTTATGAATGGATTTTTTTTTTTTTTTTACAGAAAAAGAATCATTCATAAATTATTGTGTGAAATGTTATAAATTACTAGCTAATGATTATTATTTTTTTTACCTTCATTCTCGTTAAACTGTTTATAACACGAACAGTTCTTTTTATTCCGGCCATAGTGCTGGTTGATTTGAGAAAGCTTAATTGAGTAAGTAAGATCCTTTGATCGGCTAAATGTATTTCAAGGACATATCTGAAATAAAGAGAAATATATATATATATATATCTTGATGTGATTTCTTTAGAAACAGAATAATTAGTGACCCTTATTCCACCTAGTAGTTAACTTGCTGGATTTTTGGACAACGTACAAACATATGTTGCTTAAAAGTGAAGACTATATGTAGGTATATTTATTTTTACTTTAGCTAACTCATAATAAATGCAAATGCTTTATGTTCGCAGTGATGGGCCAACCATGGGCCACCGCAGCAAGTCTACACTAATTAATTCACAGGACCTATTAATATCCTTGTTTTGGTCTTTACAATTACATTTCCTAAACACACATATAACAAACACTATAGAGCTAAAAAATTAATCATAAAAATGATTCAATACTTTAATAGATATTTCCAATTACCACCAAGAAATTTTTTTATTATTAAACACTTTATTCAGAAATATTACAATTTGTCACAGTTTAAGGACACTTATAATAGAGTTCAGAGAGTGCATTCATACCGTATATACAAAAAAATAAATAAATAAAGTAATAACAAAAGAATAAGAAAAAAGAACAAAAGGGTAAAGAAAAAAAATATATATATATACACATAAATAAATAAAAATAGAAATAAAAGTAAAACAAACACCTTATATAAAACATACCTATATACATTATTTACAATTTGCCAGATGATCTCCGAACCAATCCTGTCCCCTCCACATGTGGAGGGAAAAGGGAGGCTTAGGAGATCCCTACGCTTCTCCCTCAGCCACTTCACTGGTATTTTAAACCAGCGGAGGATGAGTAAGAGCGCTACAGCCACAGACACTCATGACTTGAGTGGAGAATCTGGCCATTGCTAGAACTCCGAAATATCCATATTTACAAAAGGTCTCGTGGCCACTGCCGCTTTAACCTACGAAGGGGATTGTAGGGATGGGTGGTGCTTGATAGAGATTGTACAACGGAATTTGGGTGATGAGAAAGGTTCTGGTGAAATTTGGAAAATTTGGCTGGGATAAGATCAAGAATAAATGGGATATTAAGGTCATGGTGTAGGGTTTTATTGGTTACATAGAAGGTAGCATCGATTATTGTACTGAGGACTTTAGACTGAAAGGATTGAATGCGTTTGATGTTAGAAAATTTAGCTGTTCCCCATAGTTCTAGTCCGTAAGTCCAGATGGGTTTCAGTATTGTCTTGTAGATCAGTAATTTGTTTTCACCAGAAAGTTTAGATTTTCTATTCAGTAGTCTATATAGCTGGCCATATCGTCTGTTAAGTTCCTGTCTTTTAAGTCTAGTATGTGGATTCCATGTTAGTCGTCTGTCTAAGAGAAAGCCAAGATACCGGACTGTATCTGAGAAAGGAAGCTGGATGGAGTTAAAATAAACTGGTGGGCAATTATTACGCCGAAGGGTGAAGGTAATGTGTTTACATTTAGATTCGTTTACCTTGATGCGCCATTTCTTACACCAGTGTTCAATCAGGAAGAGATGCCTTTGTAAGTTTGCGGACGCTGTTTCAGGATCTGAGTTGGAAGAAAGGATAGCAGTGTCATCAGCGAAAGTTGCCAGGAGGGTATCGGGATGGACAGGAATATCAGCGGTAAAGAGAATGTAAAGGATGGGGCCCAAGACGCTGCCTTGAGGAACGCCAGCCTCAATTGAGTAACAGTCGGAGAATTCGGTGCCACAGCGAACTCGGAAGGAGCGGTCGGAAAGATAGGATCGGAGTACTAACCACCAAGAAATAAGATGATCTAAAACTGCCATAGGACCAATAATAAGATATTTATCATACTAAGCAAAACTGATCTAACACAAGAAGTAGCTCTGGTGCTGGTGGTTGCTGTGGTGTATTTCTCATTGGATAATCTCTCAGTTTAGAGTCTTTCTTTTAAACTTTTAATCAAACTACTATGCAAAATTTACTTTATCACCAAGTCATAAGGCTAGTCTCATTTAAGCCATCTTAATTGATGTGGAACTTCTTCAAACACAGAATTTTAGGATTATCGTAACTTGCTTAATCTCTGTTATCACCAATTTCTCAAAATACGTGAAAAACTAGTACATTAGTAGTACAGGCGGGTCTACGGCGGGAGGGAAGAGAGAGGAGGGGGACTCTCGGGCCGAAATAGTAAAATGTAATCATGTTTTATGATAAAAAATAAACTCTTAAAGAATTATCGTTCTTGTAATTACAGTTAATAGGACTTCAAGGATTTATTAAACACCATTTCATACAGCTGATTAGTATCTTTCTTTTTTTCCCAAAGTAATTATTGTTATATATTATATACAATATATGAAAAAAAGCTTTCGAGCTGAAGATCCCCCTCCCAAAAAAATGTAATTCTGGATCCACTAGTGTCCATGAGCGAAATTCTCTCCTCGATCCTTTACAGTCTGGTTTTCTTCCCTAAATTCCACACCATCAGAATTTGTTAAAAACTATTTAAGTCATCCAATCCTCCATAGACCGACAAAAAAAATCACTGTTCTTATTGATTTAGATTTTATGGAAGCTTTCGATTCCGTTAATCACAATATTCTCACTTCAAAAACTTTTCTATTTCAAACATTGTTTTAAAATGGATCCTATTCTTTTTAACCTTTAGGCAACAAACAATTATGATTCTCAATAAACCTCCTATCTCGCCTCTCCCTACTGATCCAAAGTGTTCCTTTGATCTTTGCTCTTAAAACCCCTTTTCTTTATCTATATGAATGATATTCTTGATTCCATTAACAACTCACAATACCATTTATGCGTTAATGATCTCCAAATTCACCAATACTTCATTCCTACCGAGATGCTTCAAGCGACCCAAAGATTACAAACCCAACAAAAAATAAACACAGTAGCTGTAAATTTGTTGATTTGAAGTTAAGAACACCAAGTCCATTCTCATTAGTTCCGAGCATCTTTCTTCTTCATTGTCTCTTATTCTACCTTAATCATCTACCTATTTTCTCTAATCCATACTTCCGTTAGAAACCTTTGGGTAATCTTAGAACAATACCTATTCTGAAATAACCATATTTCCCAAATTACTCAAAAATCTATTGCTATTCCTAAACAGTTTCCAAGATTCCGTAATTCTATACCCATTAAAACCCGCCAACCTTTAGTTTCCTTTCTCATTTTCCCCTCTTTGATTATGGCGGCCTTATATACTGTGGACTGTCTGGTGGAGATAGAATGAGACTGGAGAAACTATAAATGAATTGTTTCATTAAATTTATTTTCGCAGCCATGTCTCCGTTTGGTATACTAAATGAAAGTTGCTTTATCCTGGTTTTACATCGGAAATATACCCTAGACGTATATACCTTTACCGTTCCTTAAAACCAAAGAGTCTCCTTACATTCTTAATTTTTTAATATCTTGTTTTATCGTAAACACAAAATTCCAACCCAAAAACTTCTTCATTCAAAAAATCTATATTACTTTGGTTTAACTTTAATTACTATCTCCATACGTAAAATCTCGTCTTTAACCTCATTTAAACATCTACTATTTTTCCATCTCCTCCAACAACCAATCTTCCGAATTTATGTTAGAGTATTGTTTCGTGATGATATTAGTGTTAGCTTTCTTACTGTTGTCATTTATATTGCTCAGAAGAGCGAATTAGAAAACATACCGACTATATTCATCTAGAATTCAATATTTTCGTTTGTTCATTTATATATACCTGCCTTTAATCTTTATATTCTAATTTTATTATTTCAGCTTTTTTTAATTCAACTATTGTAGTTTTAAGTCAGACAAATGAAACTGTTACGGTACATCTCTATTATTCTGAATATACAATGTATCCCAGAATAGAATTTACATTATTTTTAAATGTCGCATTCGCCTTCTCCAGAGATATTGATAGTAGACTGCTTTCGGAACTAATGTACAAGAGCACCCGATTGGATACGATGTTAATGTAATTCCTAAAAGTTTATCTAAAATTGTTTATGTCTCGCTAAATGAATGTTAGCATTCTCAATCTAGATTAGAAAACAGTGACAACATATATGGAAAAGGAATTAGCTGCCCCACGATACTTGTTCATTCTCCCACTGGCATCCAATAAATTGCCTTTATTAATAGTTCCCCGAGGCAACAAACAACCACGGGTAGATATATTAGGACCTAAGATAACAACTTTACTGAAATTTATAAGGAAAATGTATCATATTTTCTAGATACCGTAAAACTAAGGAGCTTTTTACACCTTGTGATTAGCAATACTCCAAAACTAGAATCATTTATTTGATGACGTAAAGAAATACTTAGTAATAGTTGACTTGGGAATGGCACTTCTTTGAAACAATGGGAGTTAATTTTCTAAAAAACAGATAGTTTTCTCTGGGGATTGGATGCAAGGAATTGATTCTAGTCATGGGATCACTTTAGCACCAGTTACGCGGTTGAGAGAGTAGCGCAGAGATTTCTTGGAGTCCTGCTTCTCCTTCTAAAGTTGGAGGAAGAAGCCTGGCTGGAAATCCCCTTCCTAATTGTATATATTGTATATAGTTATGATGTATATAGGTATGGCTGTGTTTTTATATTTTTTAATTTACTTATCTTTAGGTTACTTTATTTTTTTAATGTATATAGTTTTTGATTAGTATTTTACTTTTGTTAATTTTATATTTTCTGTATATATGGTGTGAATGTGTTATGTGTTCATATATCACTATAATTACTGTCCGCTTGACAGATTATTATTTTTCTTAATAAATAAATAAATAAAAAAAGCTATGGGATAATGTTATCCCTTAAGGTGTGAAACTTCTTCGTTCACGCTAAATATTTTCAAATCCGGCTGATTGCAGGTAATTATTTATTTTGTTCCATCGGCCCTGGATCGACCCTGGGATCTGGAGATCCTCTTGGAACACACGCAGCCTCTATAAAGTGGCTACTCTAAATTAAATAGTTAATGGAGAGAGAAACCTGGCTTTTGAACATGATATTGGCCCAATCACCTCCCTTCGCAACCGTTGGTCTTGTAACAGTACTTCTTCACAAAGTTCTGAATCTAAGACCCTCCGTTGGTTGTAGAGTAACAGTTTTTTTATTTATTTATTTTTTATAATTGCTAAACGTAAAAAAAATCTAAAAATATTAACTTACTTTTTAACCGCAAATTTTCTTCTAAAAGCTTCGAATACGTTTATACTACCGCATGAAAAAACTCTTTGCCTCATACGATAATACGGTGCCATAATTTTTATTCTTCGATACAGTTCTTCGATGAACTGTTTCCTTTGTTTTATTTTAACTTCCCGCTCTGTTAATCGCGGTGGTTTCTTGTATCTGGCCCACATAATTTCCAAACGCTTCATTCGTTTCTTCATTCTCCTTTTCATTTTTCGACGATACCAATGTGGTCCTTTCCCCTTGGGAGCGGGTACACATGACCATGGCTGTCTTGTGTGGTGTAATCCACGTTCGTAAAGATACGCCCCAAAGCGCTTCCATTGGCGTAAATAGCCTCTTCCGCTAATTCTAATCATTTTCATAATTTATAGCCGTTAATCTTTGATCCTAAATTCAGAAATTGGTTTTATAAAAATTAAACGCTGCCGTACTATTTTAAATTCAAATTAAAAATGTGAAAAGTGTCAAATGAATGACTACTACGTTACATTAACAATGACTTGAAAATAATATTTTTTCTTTCGTTATTACAGTGATACAAAACTCAATAATAAAAATTGTCAATCGCTCAGACGAATCAGTGGTTAATAAAACATGACTATAATGTCCAATTATTCATTTTATGTGATCAAAGTGAAAAATATTAGAGAACATCTAAGTTTTTTTAAAAATTACAAAAACATGTTTTTAATAAATATTTGATGATACAGTCCTCAGCAAAAATATAAGATGAACAACTGTATAAAAAGTCATACTTTATCATACAAAGAGGAATGCCATCATCTCATTAATAGATTGGTAGAAATGAATGTGTTAAATATAAGTTTATAACGGGTCAAGTACAGCGTTAATGACTTCTTTTATGTCAAGGAGAACATCAATTTTGAAAAAAAAATTAAATAAATGTGTACCTCTACGTATTTTTATGTCCTAATTACAGAAAGTAACGAAATGGTGGAAGAGATAAAAGCAAAAATAGTTGCTGTTTTTTCATAAAAAAATTACTAAATTATAGCTCAATCTCTTATGGAACAAAAGTCACAGCGCACGAGAAAGTCATAAGGTTCGTCTCCAACTATCGTTCTTAGACTTGGGTAATCTATAAGGTCTCAGAAAGTAAGCTACTCGCTTGGGAGTGAAGGATTCCCGGCAGGATCTACGGTCCGATGTGTGAATATAGGCAGTGGAGAAGTCGCACCAATAAATAGCCGCGCGAGATCTATGCAAGGCATGATTTGTTCTCAATTGTGGTGGGTAACCAAATCAGAGGGTTGTGCCATGTGAGACGTATGCCCAGAGATTCAATATTCCCAAACGCCTGCTGGAGGATCGACCTGGTGGAATACGTGGCCGAAGAAGACCACCTCTGAGATGGCTGGACGAGTTGGAGGACATCCTGAAAAGGATGGGAATCCGGAGAAGGAGAATGTTCACCTGAGATGGAGCAGAATGAAGAAGAATTAGAATAGAATACCAAGTTCTTGTAGGAACCTAGCGCCAAGAATATATAAAATAGAAATCTTTATGTATTAAGTTAAAGGTGAAAACCCTTTTTTGTATTGAAATAATTTAGGCTGTGTTATTTCAATATTGAAATAAATATATGAGTTGAGAAAAGATGATTTCAATTCAAAAATATTGATTGGAAATAATTAGCATGTTCATATACATGATGTATATACAGTAAATAAAGGGCCTGAAGAGTATATTTAACTGAAGTAAAATTTAAATCATAAGAAAATAAAAAATCAAATAATAATAAAGAGCAAGCCCTTCGGCTGAATCCACTGGTGTTGATCACGATAATAATTTTTTTTATATTCCATTAGAAAATTTGTCTTTGACGATGAATTTCTATATTTATCTTTTCTTAAAATAGCTGCTTTTTGGAACTTTTTTCGGAATTGTTAATCTACTATCCAGGGAAGAGGGAGGGGCTAGATTCGCTAGTGACCTGAATATGTTGGAAATTGTAAATGGGCTATTTTTTGGATTATTTCTAAGCTCCTATATTATTGTTCGAAGCTATGGGTCCGAAGCTTCCTAGTTTCTTCTGCAATTGTAACTGCAGTTATTGTTGTGCTACAGATTTGAAGTAGTGTTATTGCATTAAATTCAACATCTGCCGTTGTTATTGATGCACTGTTGGTTGAGGATAGTGGAGTAGGAGACAATCAATCAACATTTAGTTAAAAATATATCCGAAATTTTATGGTAAAAAATGCTTCTTTCCCTGTTCAGTACATATCTCTAACACTATAAATTAAAGTTACTATGTATTAATTAATAATTAGATTGCCTTATGATTCTTTTCCTCTCAACTGGTTTCTATAAATGTTCTATAACTTCTAAGCCAGAGCTCTGAAGCAGTCATTCCGTACATTTTAAATATCCCTGTTGTTCTTTTCCTACCAAATACTTCTGATTGTATGTTTTGAATCGTTTTCATCCTAGGAAACAAATCCTGGTTCAATAATCCTTAATGGTACAGCGTCATATCTCAGGCCAATGAGATATTTTCTAAGCACTTCTACTCTTATAAGATCTTCCAATCCAAAACCAAAAAAGTTACTTCAAACCATTATTGTGTAGTAGACATCCCCGTGTATTTACTCCTTTATGTGACACTGTGTGGGGGGAATGAGAAGGAATATATAGGAATGTGAGGTTGCACAATACATTGTACTCAATTGTACAGTGGACAAATTATTCATTGAAAATCTCATATCGATAAACAGTCGATGGAGGAAGAAGGTTGGAATAGGACTGAGCAGGTAGCATCAGCTGGAGAAGGACACTGGAGAGAAGAGAAGGCACTTGAGGCTGGGACATTAAGGCGGAACGACGTTATCTGAGAAGAGAAGCCTACTACATTAAAGACTAAGAATGTCAAGCCTACAGTTATAAGACTTTTACACATTCATTTATTACAGTTGTCAAAATAAATTGTTTTATTATACAGGAGTGAAAAGTCATTTTATTTAGTCGCCTATATGCCTCACAATTGAAAAATAACAAACCAGGTGAGTCAATTCATTTAAAGTGTATTTACTAAGTCCCACATTTCATATATATATTCTTATTGTTTCTTCTCATTCAGTGTCACAAAATTATTAGGTTCCCGAATTCCCAACAACAGTTAAACACCCTCAAAAAGTCTGTCTCCAGTGCCGGGGTTTTGTTTTAATATTCACTAGTGTAAATAACTTAGTTCTCCGATAAAAGCGGAAAGAATATTTTCAATTCCTGCCAAAAACAAATTATTTACATTTAGCTTTTAACAGGTTACTTACAATTGATACCTATGGGTTGACGGTTCTAAATTCAAAATGTTTGGCTTTAGAAAAAGACAGTATTTAATGAAGGGGTCTGAAGAGTAATTGGTTCATAGCATACACCCATCTATGAAGAATGTTAGATGATCAATAATGGTTTAGTGTAGTTTTTTAAAATTAAAGATCTCACAAGAATAGAAGGAAAAATGGACACAAAAAACGTCTCATTATCCTCAGATATCATACAATACCAAATGGTTAGATTTAAATATAATATATTATCATTTTAATTTGATAATATGAAAACTTGTAGTTTTTCTGTTCAATTAACATTAATGGAAATTAAAGGATTAGTGGTTCTTGAGTATATGTAAAAAACTAAAAATAGCAACACTTACATTACATAAAATAGTTTATTAATATACATCAAGAGAAAAAACATTTCAAATAAATAAAACAAGTACACATAACAATATAAAAAGAAACAGGTACATTTAATGGAAATTTCAGTAATAGAATATGTTAAGATCATTATTAGACATTCTAACAATTAAAACATGTAAACCTGCTTTAGGCTCCCACATATTCCAATACATATTTAACATACATTACATCTTCATTGTGTGCTTAGTTCCTAGATAGTATCCATTACTGTTCTTACTAGTAATAATGAGTTTTTATAATTATTTCAAAACTTTAAAACCTTAAATATTATTTAAATATAAAAATATTTAACATTTTTTGAATATCTTGTTTTGATATAAATAAACTTGTAAAAATCAATCATTTTCGGACTTACTAATGTATTTATTCTGAAAGATAATAAATAATGTGATTCATTGAATGTTCAACTACAATTATAAAATATTATTACTTATAAAATAATCTCAGCTATTCCTCTAACAATACTTCATTTAACTTGTTCCCTAACTGAATCTCTTCAAATGCAGACATGACGTTTCTTCTGATATAAAAAATATGTCAAGCACTCATCCCATTATTTAAATTATACATGCAAGTATTAATAGAAAATATGTTACTGCATGTCACGATACATTGTGCGAAAAATACATCTAGTCAACATCAAGCTTTCACATTTAAATAATTTTTGAAAACAGGAAAGATATAACATTTATGACATTTAATGTTATAATACCAATTATTGTAAAGCTCACAAAAACAACAACCCCTTTGTTTTTACTTCATGGTTTCACTTGATGAAGCTTGAAGTGGGCGCCTAGTAAATGTAGCATCTTCAAATTCTGTGCCATTAAGGCTATAATGTTTTCGACGTATAATTCTTCCTGAAATTTGTGTCTGAATACTGTTAGCTGATAGACTTCTTCTTGTCATATAAACTGTTGGGGAGCGTTCATATTCAGTTTCTTCTAAATTCCTACTCACTTGAGGTCTTGGACCACTTTCTGTTCCATAAAATGAAGATTCAGTTTCTTCATGTTCGCTCAATTCATCTATTGTCGGCCTAGGTTGAAGTTGACTTACGTCAAAGCTGATTGCTCTTCTTCTAGTTCTTTCTCTTTTCTCCAATTCTTCAGCAAGTAAGTGTATTTCCCAGTCAGTTTGATTTGAAAAAAATACTTCATCTTCATCAGTTGAATCATCACTCTCAATCCTTATGATAGTGGATTCTGATTGACTCAGTGATTTACTCTGAGAAAGGCTTTTTGACAAATCATGGTATGAAACACTTGGAGTACCTGCTGACTGGTGTTCATAATAACTAATTTCATCTTCAACATCCTCATCCTCCGACAGCAGCATGTTAACTGGTACATTCTGTTGAATAGAAAAACATTAGTTATTTAATTATTTTGGATTTATAGGTATAATATAATTTATCATAAATAAAACTCAAGGAATTCTAATCTATCTAAAAAATATTAGATGGTTTACTTTTAAATTCATCTCTTCAGATAAGCTACCAATATGACAGAGCTTGCTTTTTAAGGGGCTAGCAACCATGGACTGTTTAACATTTAAATTATCCTCAATATAATTTCTCTTTAATTGTAAGTTATAAATAATACTAGATGAATTTAATGGACATAAGGATTTTTACAAATCTATTTTTATGACTAAAACCTAATCAATTTAAAACAATTACAAACAGCCATTTATTTTTCATTAATAATGATATTAATGAATAAAATATGTTTGTATAATATGTAGCCGCTAAATTAAAAGCTCTAAGTAATCTTAGTGAAGGCAATCTAGAATACTTCCGAACCTCAAAGAATGAAATGTCAAAACTGCTCAAATGTAAAAAAAAAGTGAGTATCTTAAAAATAAAATAATTGAAATAGAAGCTAATAGAATTGAAAATAATGTAAGAGACATGTACAAAGATATAAACAGAACACATACATGTTTAGGGCCCGTCACGTCTGGAATTAGGAATGAAAATAACGATATTCTGACCGATCTGGTAGACATACTAAATAAGTTTAAGAGCCACTTTGACAGTATTTTAAATACGGGAAATTATGATCTGTGTCCTCCTGGGTACCAGAGTGTGGAACCGTTAATAGAAGAACCGAGTAAAGAGGAAGTTAAAGTAGCTATTGGAATATTAAAATTGTACAAAGCAGCGGGAACTAATATTCCTAGTGAACTAATTAAGGCATGCGGGGAAGCTGGAGTTTCTAAAATACATCTGTTGGTTAAAAAGATCTGGGCTAATGAGAAATTACCAGAAGAATGGCAAGAGTCTATGCGATGTTGTTATTCTAAATGAACTTTGTCCCAGAATAAAGTTATTTTCTATTTATATTCCGATTCACAAAAAGGGTCTGAGGACAGATTGTAATAATTACAAAGGAATTTCACTCCTTCCGGTATGTTATAAAATATTCACTTCAATCTTAACAAGTCAAATCACAGAATACACCGAGGAAAATGTGGGTGATTACCGATGCGGATTTAGACGGAATCGTTCAACTATTGATCAAATATTTACTTTACGGCCAACATTCGAGAAAAAATTAGAGTACAAATATGTTGTTCACCAGCTGTATAATAATTTCAAAAAGGCTTACGATTCTGTTAACTGCTAGAAACTGTATAATATTCTAATTGAGCAGGGGATTCCAAAAAAACTAATAAATCTAGTCAGGATGTGCTTGTCGGAAACACTCATTAAAGTTAGAATCGGGAATAATTTATCCGAAAAGTTTGAGGTTCGTGCGGGTTTAAAACAGGGTGATTCTCTTTCGCCTGTCCTGTTCAATTGGGCATTAGAACATGCCATTAGGGAGGTGATGCGTACCGAAAAAGGGTTGGATCTGGGTGGAACAACACCCGTGCTTGGCTATGCTGATGATCTGGTACTGTTAAGCGAAGACACGGAAACTATAAAACTAAATACGACAACGTTAATGAAAGCCAGGTAAAGAACTAGGGCTCGAAATAAACGTACGGATAAGACAAAATATATGGTTAGCTGCAAAAATGGCGATATCTTTGGTGATATCGATATAGAAGGTAATATGTTTGAACAGGTAGAGAAGTTTAAGTATCTAGGGTCTACGATAACTAGAAAAAACGAAATTGAAGAGGAGATTAAGGTTAGGCTGAAGGCGGAAATGCTTGTTATTTTTCTGTGACAAAACTACTTAGATCGCGCATCTTGTCCCGGAATTTAAAGACTAGAATCTATAAAACCATTATTCTACCTACAGTTCTTTATGGATGCGAAACGTGGCCGCTTACATTAAGAGATGAGCAACGTCTTAAGGTTTTTGAAAATAAAGTATTGCGTAGAATATTCGGACCGAAGAAAGATGAGTTAACCGGAGAGTTCAGAAGGTTGCACAACGCCGAGTTGCGTGAACTGTATCCAGTTAATATAATTGAGGTGATTACATCGCGGAGAATCAAATGGGCTTGTAAAATAGTTGGGCTTAGTAACGAAAGAATTCCTAAAAGGTTGATATTTGCTGTACCGAATGGTAAACGTCCGAGAGGTAGACCGAAGCGAAGGTGGGAAGATTGTGTTAAAACCGATCTGAAGGGACTGGGTTTGGACGGTGAACAGTGGAGGGAAGTGTGTAATAAGCGATTGATGGTGTCGGCATTGAACCTCCGGGTTCACTAAGCCTTTTTTTATTATTATACAGGTAAGTAGAGGAAAATATTTGAATAGGCGCATTTGGAATAAACTAATAAATACCAATCAAATTAAAAACTTTGTATTAAGTTGTTTTGAAAGTAAATTCTGTTTTAATAAGTTTAAAATTTTTGTGAAGGAAGAAATTTGTAATTGATATTTTTTTCTTAAAACCAGAACCTTAGGTTTTATGTTCTACAAAGATTGTGTAATAAATCTGATATTATTATTTTCTATTTTTTATTCTTGCTTTGCTGGGTGAGTTTCTGATGTGGGAGACCAGAATTTATTATTATTGTTATTGTTATTGTATATATTATTTAAATATAACAGAGCAAAAACACAATGGTACATGAATTAACTGTTAGGATCTAATGGTATAATTTCAAGCCTTGGATCTTTTTTTAAAAAAATTAGCGTTTCACCAATTTTGCCATCCTCAGAAAATAAACAAAAAACAATTTCATATTTATGCAAACTATACCAATACATTTTAAATTAAAATTTGAAAAAATACTTTTTGTTTCGGAATTTTCAATTGTATCCTACCAATATTTATATATTTATATTCCTTTCTAATACTAAAATATTTTATGTTTGATAAATAGAAATACTTATTACATTAATAAATACTTCTTTTTTTTTTCAAGAGTGTATCTAAATTTTGAAGTATGATGAAACTCAATCTGAAATATTTGTAGGGGCCATAATTATATTCTCAGAGTATTAGATATATAATTTACCTCAATCTCCGATAGCCTCCTTTCCAACTCCATAATTAAATCATCTCTTCTTTTAACTTCTAATTGCAGCCTGATATATTGGGTTACATATTTAGATTCAATGTTTCCCTTTAACATTAAACAAAGTATTTAATTATTGTAAATAGTTTATTGTAGCAATTGGTTTTATTTAATATATTTTACACTTTATTGGTATATACATATATATACATGCACACACACACACACACACACACACACACACACACATATATATATATATATAATTTGAAACTTACCAAGTGTTCATCTATTGCTTTCCTTATTTCTTCAAATATGGTACTAATGATTTCTCTTTGAATATTGACATATGCAGCGCCTCCCTTTTCTCTTTCACTTTGACCTTCAGAAGAAGTTGATTCCTGATTTGCCTCCCACTTTTGAACTGACTTAATTACACTACTTACTGCATCACTAGATGCTACAATATTTAAAACTTCTCCTGTGACATCTTCATTTTGATTTGTGTCTGTTTGTAGGGAAACATTCTTTACATTTGAGCATGTTTGGTTATCTCTATTTGTTTCTGAGCTTTCTAAATTATTATCAACTAAAAGAGTGGTTCCTATTTGGGCAGACACACTTTCTGTTGATGAGGTTTCTAAGTCAACAGTATCATGATTAAAAGTAACACTTTTTGTGAACTTGCTATGACGGGCAGCATATCCTTCAACAGTTTGAGCACGAAGTAATTTTCTCATTTCACTTGAACTTTTCTTTTTGATGATATTGGAAATTTCAGAAGAACTAGATTCTCCTGATTGAGCAGTAGAAGCAGATGAAAGTTTTTTCAAAATACTTTTTAGTTTTCTCCTTTCAAGAGTTTCATTACTTTCAGGAGACATCAGAGGGGACTCATATGATTGATATATTCCATCAGAACAATCAATTGGTGGAGGTCTATTGGGACGGCTACTGTAACCATCGGTATTCTTTACCTGTCTGGAAGGTTTTTCTTTCTGTAACTCAGCAAGTTTTTGCCTTTCATTTAATATTTTTAATTTTTTAACAAATGGTAAACCAGAATATTCAGGAGATAAATCGTCTATTGATTCATATGTCTTTGATGCAGTACTGTGATAGGGAGATGTTGGAGATGATTTTACTACAGTACCAGTAGTATCTGTCTCTTCCAAGATTCCACCTATTGCTTCATCTAGTTTTGATTCTTCATCCATTATATATTTTAATATGTTTTCATGTGGTTTTGATCCCAAAGAAACGTTATCGTTTTCCAATCTTTCATTATTTTTTAATTTTATGTCAGTTAGTCTTTTTTCATGAAGATCCATAGAGTTATTAGGTACTAATACTGCCTTTTTAATTAAAATCCATGATTCATTGTCTGATTCATAATGATTTTTCCTTTCAGAAATAGTATCAACAGAAGGAGCAGGTAAATACGGAGATGGAAAATGAGAAACACTCCTTTCTCCTTCTTCCATTAACTTTTCTTTAAATTTATTGGGGATCTTTTTTTTATTTATTTCAGTCAATAGTTTTTTTTCTAATTTTGATTCATCATTGCTATCATATTTCATAGTTGACTTTAAGGTTAACTGTGTTGGTGATGTAATCTGTGTTCTGACTGTTGACGCTAGAACTTCTGCAGCCATATTAGCTGTAGTCTGTACAACTCCAGCTTTCTTTTCATCTTTTTGTTTCATTAACAGTATCCGTTGTAATAATGGTACACCAACTGACTCACTTTCTTTGTTTTTTTTTTCTTCTTCTAGCATAAGAGCAGGTACACTATCTTTACTTTCATTTCTTAATTGTTCTTGTTCTTGTTTCTCTTTTAGTAATTTTAAGCGCTGAAACAGAGGTAATCCAGCTCCAATTTTTTGTGGAACTGGACTCTCTTCATCTTGTGACATGTCTTCATTATGTATGCAAGGAACACGACAGAGAACTGCTTTACCAATAGTTTCTTTATTTTCTTTATCTTGCGATTTTGTTGGTTCAAGCTCCATACAATCTGATTTAGCCCTGAAAACATAAAGTAATGTTAATGCAACATGCTTTTTATATTGTTTCAATGTTAATGTAAAAAAAAAGATATATTAATTAATTGTTAGGATATAATTAGAAATTCCAAAACACCAAGCATTGGGTCTCTATAATGTAGGTTAATAACTAACTTGCCAAAATTTTACTAATTCAGACATCATTAGGACAGAAAAAATAAAATCACATAAAAGTATACCAAATACAATACATCAAAAAAGACAAATCAACTAAAACTAAAACACATACTATTCAAACACAAAACTATGTGTTTAATAGATAGAACATAAACGTTATTCTGGGACATCTCTTTATGAACAAAAAACATATCTGACCAAAAACTACATAAATAAACAATGCAGTGGCCAAAAAAGTATTCACACACCATATTTTTTAGCCAAAAATCTTTTTATCTGTGTTTTCAAAATGAAGTTTGTTTTCAACAAACAATACATAACAATTAGAAACTTCATTTTGCATTAATTTTACAGAAAAGTAAAATTTTATAACTCATATTGTATGAAAAATATCAGAATTTTCAAATATGAAGCGCAAAATAAAAATATTAGTATATTTAACTAACCCAAAGAAAGTATAATAAATATCAATCTCAATTAATTTTAATATTTTGTAGGGTATCCTTTCGCATTTATCACGGTATTGAGTCTCCTTGGCATCGGTTCCATGAGCCTCTTGGTGTCTGGTCCAATTTCTTCCCAAGCTTTTTTATGATTATTTATTAAGTCATCCGAGAGGAACAAGAAGAATTTGGGATTTGTAATTTCAGCAGTGCCCGTAAATTTTCAATTGGATTAAGATACTGTGATAGTGGGGGTGAGGGTGTTTTTAGAATTTTTCGAACATTATACAGAAATTATTGTTTGGTTTCATGGCCGTGTGCTTGAGATCGTTGTCCTGCTGAAGCATATATGTATTCTCCATTCCTAACTTTCACACAATTTTATTTACACACCTTCACATATTAGTCAGCATTCATAATTCCATCAATTAAGGCTAGTTCACCAACTCCTTTGGCACCCATGCACCTCCAAACCATGAAACTGCCCCTTATGTGCTTCACTTGGGTTGTAGATTTTGGGGTTCAAATACATTACCTTTTTCCTCCAAACATTTTTTTTTCCGTCAGATCTAATATATTATACTTGCTTTCACCTGAAAACAACCCATTTTCCCAAAACTTGTTGGGTTTATTTACATGTTCTCGGGCAAACTCCGATTTTTTTTTTCTGTTTATTTTGTTTATAAAGGATTTTTTTCTTAACGCCCTGCCTCTATAGCCAGCTTCATGTAGCCGATTCCTCATGGTTTGGGGTATTACATATTTCTCTTAAGCTGACACAATGTGAGCTGAAACCTCTCGAGCACTTACTTTGGGATTTTTTGCCTAGGCATAATTTTACGAGATTCTCTCCCTGTCAACAAGAGTTTTCTCCCTGGGTAGGATTTATTGTATACTGATCCGGATTTAAATTTTTTTATACTGTATTTCACTTTCGTTTGAGGTAGTCTGAACTTTTTTCCAGTAAACCGGAAACTTAAACCCTGTTGAAAATGTTTTATCCTTTAATCCTCTGGAGTAACGGATTATAAATAGAATGTTAAGCCACTGTTTTAGTAATATAAATTATCCCATCATTAATATATTCGCTAGTGTACGAATGCTTTTTTTGTGTACAAATTATTGAAATATTATTGTTATAAAAGTTTTATGAGATTTTAAATTTTGGTATTAAATAAAATTTAAATTTAAATGAAGTTTGTAATTGATATCTGCCATTATTTCAAGTTAAAAAAATTATAGTGAACCATTTTGGCCAAAAAACGGGGTGTGCGAATACTTTTTATGCCCACCGTCTATACAATTTCTTCAGTGACAATATATAGACAACAAAAAATAAAAACATTTTGAACATAACATAATTGAAATCAAAAGAAAACAGGAATCAAGAAAAATAAAAACAGAACATTATGAACACAAAGAGTCCATTTTTAAAACTAAAATTTAAACGACCATTCTCTTCAATTGAAATTTGATTCATAGAGTTTATTTTATGATTGTAGAGCGTCATTTTGGGATGTGAAAAGGAATTAGTAAAGAAGGTATTTGAATGAGGATAAGGAAGAGGCATGGCGGATTTCAAATGGCAAGGAATTCTAGAAGACAGTGGATTAGGGAATAAAGGAATGTTCAAATATTTTAGTTCTATGGGAAATGATACAAAGGTCAGGAACATGGGATCTTGTTTTCTGGGAGTGGACTACAGGTTCGAACTGTAGAAGACTGTAGATGTAGGAAGGGTGCCGGGAGCTGATCGTTTGGGATAGTTAAGATTCAAGGAAATATTGCCGACGGAAAAAAGGGAAGAGTTGTCTTAACTCATCATAAAGGTGGAACACATGTGACAGTCTTCAGGTACCAAAGACAAATCTTAAGAAGCGTTGTTTAGATTTTTCAAAGTGATTTAATGTCTCTAATTAATATATATTTTTTGAACTATTGAAGTAAGTTGTGTCAGGTTTGGTTTGCTTATAGGTATGTGATTTTTATTTTCTATTTTTTGTTCTGAGGATGGCAGAGGAATTTATTGGCAGAATATTGACGTTTTATACAGACCCAAGGCATTATGTTTGGAAACTTCTAATTATATCCTCATTCTTTCTGTAAATAAATATTTTTAATAAAAATAATCTATAATTATCTAATTTATTAATCAATATTGAGAAAAATATATCTAACAAATAATATGGACAATGGTAATAAGTTTAAACAACAGTCTGTACCTTAAACAAACTATTTTAGTTATTTTTTTATTTAATTAAAAATTTATAAAGAACAATAATCCAAATTAATATTTCATAATTTATCAAATAGATTTAAATTTTCAGAAAATTAATGAAGATTATATTGAAATTAAAACTTATATTTTTAAAGCAACTATTGTATATGTATGCAAATAGTTCAGTATGAAGAATAAGATTTTAATATTTTGGAAAACTTTGTGTTCTCGATTTCTGAACATCTTCTGTTCAATAATTATTATTTGATAGAATAAATTATAGAGAAACCTCAATGGTATAATTAAGAGTAAATATAATTTAGGGCATTAAACTGCCATTCTATAGCTATCTAAACATTAATTTATTAACGTAACTTTAATGTGTACCAATGATTTTTTACTTCTCCCATACTTGTATTTTTCTAGGGTTAACTGGAAATATTGGTCAGTTAAATTTATCACTGTATCTGCAGCAATTGGGTTTGATTTGCAGGTATATAACAATTATTACTTCTATATATACATTTTTCCATTGAAAGGATATAATTTCTTTAGTGTGAATAAGAAAATTAATCAACCATGTGAATTTTCAAAAAGTACAATGTAATATCTTTACTTTAAATGAACACACCCCCATTAAAAGAAACAATTTAAAAAATACAGTAAAATATTGAAAGTTTGAACAAATCTTTTCTTGGTTAATATAAAACTCTGAAACTGATGAGCTTTAATAATTGAAATACATCTATCTTACATCACATGACAAAAATAATTGATTAATGGTAGAATTTTTTTAATGCATTATGTGCAATTAATGATGTATTCCTATAATTTTGAAGAATTATGATCAGTCTAAAACTTGATACCTGGTGCTTTTACGAAAAACATTTTTTAACTCTTTGACGTCTCCTGTAATTTTCTCAACAATGCTTCGCTTGCTGGTATCAGTTTCTGACTCTATGCGGACTGTAGCTGTCATCCCCTTTTCTTTTTTTTGTTGAGCTAAAAATTATAATATGTTAGAAAAGGAATATATTCAGTAAACAAATTATTAATCACCATAGAAATTTTTGATATATAATTATTAGACCCTCATTCAGTTTAAGGTAATTGAATAAAATTATTGATTATTGCTTGACGTTGAAAAAGCGAAGTGAAATAAATTTTTAATAGTGGATTGATGGTGAAAGTTAAAGGGAAGTTGGTAGATATGTTCAGTCAAAAAATAAAAAGTAAAAATAAATAATGATGTTTATTTATTTTTCCTTTTTTTTTTTTGACAGAAATGAATTTTAATCAATATAATCAAAATTGACTTGCTAAGAAAAAGTTTTAATTATAAAATAATTCAATAGTAAACAGATTTTAATGTTGGGTTTAATCACTCATTAAAACCAAACAAATAATTGAATTTCAGAAATTACAGCTTAAATCCAACAATATTTTTATCTGATGATTCATCAATTATAATTTTCATATGATAAGTCAGCATTTTATAATATTTTAAAATCATATACAATTTAGAAAAATCATCTTTATTCTGGGACTAGGTCCCTTTAGAATAACAGTATTGTTCATATATATTAACTACAAATCTGGTCAAAAGACTTATTACAATGAATAATGACAAAATACATGTAATACATTAAGTATTAATTAAGCTCTTAGGATAAATTAACGAGGACAGTTGGGTAATAGGGGTTCAGTACTACAATATTGGAGCTAAAATAATTGCATAATAATCACTGAATGAAATTAGAAAGGAAAGTAAAATCTATTTTATAGGTAAAGCATTGTAGTGATGGAATATAAAAATTAAAAAAAATAATAATAACTGTTAATATGTAGGGAAAGAAATTGTAAAAACTAAAACAAAAAAATATATAAAAAAACAAATAATGATATACATATGTTCCCTAAGATAATTAAGTGTTTATGCGTAAAGATAAGGAGAAGAGAAAATAAAATAAAGTATATATATACACATAGCGAGAAGTATGTTGAAGATAATTAGAAATAAAATACATTTCACTGAAATACATTCCATGAATAACAAATTAGAACTTAAGGAAAACAAATTTTATCTACTCACAATGCTTAGTGAGTGGTGATGAAAATTCACGTTCAACACAGAATAACAATAAAAAATAAGAGAAAAAAAATAATGTCTAAAGAAAATTAAATCCTTATAACATAGTATGTATTTAACCAGCCTCTGATTGGATTGTGAAGAGGAATTGGAATAAGAGGGTTTTAAAGGTGGATAAGGATGATGCATGGCGGATTTTTAGTGGGATGGAATTCCAGAATGCAGTGGAACGGACAACGAAGGAATGTTTAAATGATGCAGATCTGTGGAAAGGAGTGTAAAGGTCAGAAGGACGAGATCTTGTGGAGAGGGTGTGGATAGATGATTTGAATTGTAGGAGATTGTATGCGTAGGACGGACGATGACTATTGATTATTTGGTAAAGGAATGTGCCTAGGAAATATTGTCTTCGGAAGGAAGGGAAGAGCCATCCTAATTCAGCATAGTGGTGCGAAACATGGGAATACCTCAGGGCCCCTGTGACAAATCTTACGAAGGCATTCATAATTCTTTT
This sequence comes from Nezara viridula, assembly GCA_928085145.1. Lineage (NCBI taxonomy): Eukaryota > Metazoa > Arthropoda > Insecta > Hemiptera > Pentatomidae > Nezara > Nezara viridula. The sequence goes on along the minus strand of OV725078.1, from coordinate 182,072,830 downwards.
CAGTCTCTCCCCGAGTTCTGCCGAGAGGCCACCGTACACCACGCAGCCGTAATCAAGGTGGGGGAAGAAGAGGGAAGTTACTAGGAGTCTACGTGTGGAGATGGGTAGGAGATGGCGGAAGCGATGGAATAGTTTCAAGGTACCAATTGACTGTCGGGTAATGTGAGCAATATGGTGTTCCCAGGATAGGGTTTGGTCTATGAAAATGCCAAGGTTTTTTTACTGAGGAGGTGAAGGTAATGGGATGGTCATTTAGGTACAGTATAGGTATGTTGGTATTGGCTCTGAGAAGGGGTTTGGAACCATTTTATTCATGGAATTTACTTTATTCATTATAAATAAATAAACAATTATGGCTATTCTGGAAAATATTGTCTCTTAATATAATATTAATACACAATCAATAGTATATTGGTCTGGCTGCAGTAATTGCGAATTAATTATATAAGTAAATTATTAAATAAAAGATAAATAAACTGCTGAGGTAATGTACAGAGAGTAACAGTTACCAGAAGGCCTCGACAGAGCATTGCTCAATTTAGGAGTAAGATGACTAAGTGGATGAAGGAAGATGAGAAGAAGGATGACCTTAAGTGTCAGGCGGATCAGCACACGAACCACTCTTGGTCTGCGGTATAATGGATCAATCTTAACACTCCACAAGGATGGTAACCACAACTGGAGGGATCAAACTACAGACTTGTGGGAGGATGAAATACCAATGGAGGGATCAATCTCTTGACTTAGTATATAGGAATACAAGTGGACTGATCAGCATCTAGACTTGTACGGAGAGAGAATAGGAAAAAGGTTGTGGGTAATTCTTATAGAAAAAGGCAATGTGAGGCATTAACTAGAAGAGTATATAAATCACATACTGTTAAGTAGGTGACTGATGATCCTAAAGTCATAAGGGCTAGGAGATCATTCTTTCATGCAAACGATGGGTTATGAGAGTTTCATAAAAGTTATATATACAGAAATAAAATATAGCAGTCTCGTAGCAGGTGCGTGAACTATGTACAGGGCCACTACAGGACTCCGTATAGAGCCGCTACAAAACTAATATGTCGAATTTTTCATATACTACTTTTATCCCATTGAAAACAAGCATTCCCAATGAGTGGGATAAACATGAAGTGAGTATCAAGAAATTGAGATATTTTGGCCCTAATAAAAGGCACCAAAGAAATGTTTCCAAGGGAAACTAGTAAAAGTTACTCTTTGAGCGCCAGCAAGAGATGCAAAAGGATCTAGTTAAAAAATGTTCAGAATAAATTGAGCATTAAATTTTCAGTGTGTTTTTCATGAAAATAAAATTATATCTTTACCACGATTATTGGTATCCCATGGACAAAATCATGGTGGCCCTTAATTGAAACTAATATTTTGTTTTTCTCCTAACTATCTGATATTACTTTAAGAAATATTTATAAAGATATATATCTATTGAAAGATTTTATCATAATTTTAAAATGTATGTATACAGTGTGTTTCAGGATTAAGTGACCAAACTGCAAAAATGAACTAAGGACCTCAAAACAAGAAGAAAAAAAAATTCCTCTGAAGGTATGTCTACAAACGCTTTGTTTAGGAGAAATTCTAAACTAACTCCATGGTGCTATAGAATGGTTTGGTCCTTGGCCGCCTCAATGAGCCCTCACCAGATGGCTCTATCTTGCACAGTCTCTTGCCAGTTGCGGCTATACAATACTTCTCTGTCGTCCCGGATGATGGCATCCTACCATCTTAGACGTGGTCTGCCCTTCCCTCTTGTCTAGCAGAGCTTCCCATCAAGCAGCTTCCTTGGGACTTCCTCTTCTGGCATTCTGGCCACATGGCCAGCCCAACGTAGTCGCCCCAAGGAGTCTAGGTCATACTCAGCACTTGGGATTATGAAATTGTCCGGACCATCTGCAGCCTGGTTTAGAAGTGCGTCAAAGTGATGAGATCATCGGGCCAAAATCTGCTCCTTCTCTGTGATCATGGAGCTGTCTTCTTTTTGAAATAATCAGACCCTTGGTTTAAATGATGTCCTACTCTCACTCAACTCATTGTAGAATGCTCTTGATTCATTCTGTCTCCTTTACTCCTCCATCTCTTCTGGCTGTCCCCTTTCCTATTCTCTCTTCTTTTGTCTATCTAGTCTCTTCTCCTCCGTCCTTCTGTCCCTATACTCCTGTGTGGCCCTTCTCGTGTGCCGCTTTGAAGCATGTTTTTGTAGGCTTTATTTTTTACATTCGTAGCAACTGCACACTCTGCATCAAACCACGGGGACCTAACTGCTTGTTCCTCTATCCCTACAACTTCCTTTGCTGTTTCTTTAATGATTCGGGATAGGGTATTCCACTGCTCTTCTGCAGATCCCTCCGACAAGCCTGCACCTGTCACCCTTTCATCCAATGTTTCAGTGTAGGTGTAGGTTTCCCCCAACCTGGAGGGCCAGTGGCTGACTACAGTCTAACGACTGGGCGATGGGATCGCCACTTCCCGACACCATTAGGAGATATTCACACCTAAAGATATTTTTTGTTATGAATTATGTACATTATATGAAATAAATAAAACCTATTTATTTGTTCTAACTACTTTATTAATTAAATGTAAACATTAACATTCACATTAAATGTTGTTCAAAGTGATTTCCTGACAGGAAATGAAAGTGAGCATTAAGACAGGCTCAGCATCTTTCTTCAACAGCAGCAGCGGCAGAATGGCACTGGATATGTGTTATTGTTTCACAGGATTCAATTATCCTTCTTCGGAAGGTATTAAGGTCATTGACCAGTCTTGCTCATTCATATCCCATATCCCAGATCCCAATCAATGGATTCGCCGTGCAGGTCCACTGGCTTGGCCTGCATGCTCTCCAGACCTGACACCACTGGATTTTTTGTTTGGGATGACATTAAACAAAAAGTCTATGCAAGGGCGGTTAATAACCTTAATTCATTACGAAGAACAATAATTGAATCTTGTGAAACAATAACACATATCCAGTGCTGTTCTGCCACTGCTACTGTTGAAGAAAGATGCCGAGCCTGTCTTAATGCTCAAGGAAATCATTTTGAACAACATTTAATATGAATATTAATAATGTTTACATTTAATTAATAAAGTAGTTAGAACAAGTAAATAGGTTTTATTTATTTTATATAACGTAAATAATTCATAACAACGAAAATATTTAGGCGTGAATATCTCATAAACAAAGCGTTTGCAGATATACCTTCAGAGGAAATTTTTTTTCTTGTTTTGAGGTCATTAGTTCATTTTTGCAGTTTGGCCATTAACTCTGAAACACCCTGTATATTTATAAATATTTTTGAAGAGATATAAGGAAAAAACAAAATGCAAGTTATAACTTAGTGGTGCATGATTTATTAACATTTATAAATTATTAGTTTTAAAATTTAATTAAATCGAAAGTTTCAAAAAATAATAACATCATGTTTTTCTGTCAAAGATGTAATAAGTTTTAAGATATTAATTTTCTGGATAAGATTTATGTTTACCAAGGCTATCTGTTATGTATCAATTATAGTATATTAGATAACAGGGCTTGACACTTTTTAAAATGTTTTTGAAATAAAAGTTGTGAGGCACTTTTTTGTAATTAAGCTCTGGGTTAAGTGTAAAAGTTTTACTTTAATTTATTTTAGTCTTTTACAAAAGGTTACATTAAATGCTAAATAAATAGTAATTAGGCTTACAGATATCATTACATATTATTACAGATATCAGATATCTTGAATGAATTGCCTAATTTAAATTATAGGACAGTCCGCTGGTGTTCCTCAAGGTAGTATCCTAGGTCCTATCCTCTATACAGTTTATACAGCTGACATCCCAACCCATCCCAACACTGTCATCACCACATATGCCGATGACATATGTATCCTATCAGTAAACAATGACCCAGCAATTGCATCCCAAATGCTTCAATCACACATCATAAATCTAGAAGAATGGTGTCAAAACTGGAGAATTAAAATAAACTCCAATAAATCCCACCAAATTACCTTTACCCTTCGTCGTAAACCAACGACTTCCTGTCCTACAGTTTCCTTTAACAATACTCCACTTATCCCTGTTGAGCAAATCCGATACCTAGGACTCCACCTGGACAAACGACTAACTTGGAATCCTCATACTAGACTGAAACGACAAGAAACCGCTCGACGTTTCCGATTACTTCAGCACTTACTAGACAAACGCTCTAAACTTCCCATTAATTACAAAAGACTCATATACTTGACTATAATAAGACCTATTTGGACTTACGGAGTTGAGCTATGGGGCTCCACTAAACCATCAAATTCCTCTCGCATCCAATCCTTACAATCCAAAATCCTTCGTAAAATCCTCAATGCTCCTTACTTTGTCACTAATAAAATTATCCATAAAGATCTTAATGTTCCTTATGTTTCAGATCTGGCCCAATCCAGATACCTATCCTTCCATAATAAACTTCAGAATCATCCCAACCCTCTCGTTTCTAACCTTGCTTCCTCTTCAATTCCTGTTAACCCTCCGAGGCGTCTGAAAAGAAGATGGCCCCGTGATCTCCTAATGTAGTCATATCATTAGAGTGCTACCATTGGGTAGTTACTCAGCAAGTGTATTCATGTCATTATATCAATTATGTCCAAATTTACTTGATGTATTTATGTAATACAGTTGTAAATGTCATAAAGAAATAAAAAAAAAAAAAAAAAAAAATTATAGGATATTTGATGAATTTCCTTTATTAAAAATGTATTGCTCAATTAGCGTTTTATAGATTCATTTATTGGCAAAATGAATTTCTTTGATAGAGCTTTAATTGAAATATTTCATGGAAGAGAATTTTCAATTCTGAAATAACAATTGACAATAAAGATTTCAGTCATATCAAAACCAATTGAAAATAAAAATTAACATATCATTTCCAGATCTGTCAGAAACAATAATTCCTTACAGATCACTAAACACAAGATCTTTCTTATAACATTAGCACCTGATAGTAACTAATGGAAATCTTGATTTTATATAGAATGTTACCAGATAATTTCCAGGCTCGGTTTAAGTTTCTAGCTTCTGTTAGACGTTGTCTACCAAAATTTTGAAGTATTACTTGTGCCTCTGGATAATCCTTCATAGCAGCAAGAACATCTTCCCTTGATAGACTAAATAATTCTGAATATCCAACTGATCTAACATCAGCAGTTCGCCTGAAATCACAAATTCCTCGGTCACAATAACTATTTTTCATAATTGATCTGAGGCTTATAATTCAAGTAACTTTGGAAGTAAATACAATATCATAAAATCAGTAATTAAATTGCTTTTCAAAAATTAAGAGGTGATTTAAATAAAAAATATAAAAGTATTGATAAACATACATTAATAAATGAATATTTGTAAGTGTTATACTTGACGGCATGAACTGAACATTTTATTTTGGAAAATGAGTGTTACATTAACATGAATAAATTATTAAATAAATAAATACACACAATATCTCAGTTACAGAGTTTACTGGGAACGTTTTAAGTAATATCTCAAAAGGCTGAAAAGTAAATGCTACAAATTTAATTGGAACCTGAGGAAAGCATGCTGCATACCCAAATTAACCAACGAGCTCATAATTTAACAAATCATCAAAGATAACATAGATAGTGAAGAAGTAGTTCTCATTTTGGAATGTGAAATTGGAAATGCAAAAAGTCAAACATGACAGAAACTTTAGATTTTTAAATGAAATGAAAGGCAATGAAAGAGTTTATCAACTAGAAACAGAAAGAGTAAAAAAGGTAAACCTGGTAAGACAGTAAAAAAAAAATTAAACAAATCATCAATCATGGGGGAGTTGCACAATAATGACAATTGGAATAAAAAGGGAAGCAATGGATTCATTACTTGAAGAAAAGAGATGTGTGCTGATTACATTTTCCATGAAATGAGACTGTTCGATAGTTCTGAATTAAGATTGGGTACTACTATCTTCAGGATCTCATCTACTTCGCCATTGAACTCCTTTTACATTGAAGTTGCAGGACTAAAACATGTCTGCAGTCCACAAGAATTTATCTGAATAATACAATGTTAGAACCACAGCAAAGACTGGGAATGAATTATATAGTGCTGCTAAATGTTGAATGGCTGAATTGACCAGACAATTTGAATAGGGGGTAGACAATCAAGGCATAGTATAAGAAAAATTGTATTGTGAATTGGATATTAATTCTTAAAAATTATAACAAATGTTACTGTAAAAAAACATTCTCTACCAATCATATATCAACTATATTTATAAGATTGTTTAAATTAATGTACAGTTGTTCCTCTGGTCAATAGCTTTGCTGTTTCTGTGCTATTACTAAAACCCATTCAGTTGGCTAGTGTATATGAAGTACTATAGTTTTATTAATTATATTTTTTTTTTGTAACAAAAATAAAAGAAATTACGAGTCATTAATAAGTATTGTTTACGAAATCTGTAATGTCATTTAATAGGCAATGTTTTTAAGAAGTTAACATATCTATTAATGTATAAGTATGGTGTAGTCCTTTATACATGTTACTTCAATTACTTACTTTCACGGTGATTCATGTTATTCTGTTATGTAAAATGTTATCCATGATTTTAAAATACTTACTTGTTTAATCCATCTAAGTTTAGAATACCAATTTCTCCAAAAAAGTCTCCTGCTTGCATAGTTGTAAGGACACGACCAGTTTCACTGTTAAAAATGATTATGTTCAGTTAATAATTAATATATGCTTTGTGTAAAAGTAGTTATTTTATTTCTATCCAAGCATCCTAGAGGAATCTGGGATGTTATTAAAAAATATATTTATAAATAAATAAAAGAAGCCTATCCTAAGCTTAGAATCACCAGGGCTCTACTTGGTACCAAGAATCGGAAGATGGGTCTAATTGATGCTAAATGGCAATCATTGTTGGTGCAGCAAAGTATTAACTTTGGACACAGTGCCACATAACAATAATTATTATTATTATAAATGATTAATATTTTTAAAAAAGATGATTAACGGGGTAAGAAAACACACTTATCTTATTATGTGTTAAGTCAACAAAAATGGATGTTTAGAAATATCCATTTTTATATAGGATATATAGTTGACTATAGAAAGTGTAATGATGCAAAGTGCTAAAAAAATTGTTTATTGAGTTTGCCAACATTTCAACCAAAACATGAGGTCAAAATCAGAGCAATGGTTTGAATGGCAAACAAGAACGGTCGAAAATGGATTATATGTATATGTAACGTTTTCCAATATCTTTGATACCATTTGGAATTTCCTTGAAATCTATGGAAATACTGAATTTACAAAAAAAATCAATAATATATATGTGTGTGTGTGTGTGTGTGTATAAAACTGACTTTGTGAATGCTATTAAAGATTATATGATTACTTTTACACTTTATTCAGTCATCCATGTTTCTGAAGATTTTTTTATTTAAAGTTTTAACATATTGGTTAAATAAATATAATCTTATTATATATTATTAAACCTCTGATCTGTAAATTTAATTTTGTATTTACATTTTTACCTAATGTATTTTTTAAATTAATAAATAGAGGTTTTAATTTTGTTTTATAAACTCCAGATTAACCAGATCTCTTACTTAACCAACCATGGTGTCACCCCCAAATAAGACAGATGAACTGTATTCCCGACTCTTTTTTTTATCTCTATAGTAGACTTCTCTATCATCTGGTTTAATTGAAGCATATTGTTAAGATACAAACATACAAAATTCTGAACCCAAGATCCTCCATTTTTTTAGTGATACAGTTTTTTTTTTTGTTTTGTTTTTTACATTATGCAGGTTAATTTGAAACCACAAACCTCATCACTTCTAATATTCCATCTGCAATAATGAACATTTCTCTTGCTACTTCTCCTTTTCGGCATATTAAGTCACCAGGTGTAAATATATATGCTTTCATTTTTAACACCAAATCATGTAGAAATTCTGGCTGGCATTTTTGAAAAATAGTAACCTAGAAAAAAAAACATTAGTTTTTCTTAAAATGAAGCTGTTTTTTCTACTTTTTAAAAAAAAATTGTGACATTTTTTGGAGTATTATTCAAATTTGGTGAACCACAGGTAAATTAAAAAAAACATTAATATTATTATGTCATTAAATATTATTTTAAATACAGTTATTTTTTAAATCAATGTTTATATACTATTTAAAAGCGAATTTAATCTAATCTTATTAATAAGACCCTACACCATGACCTTAGCATCCCATTTGTCCTCGACATCATCCCATCCGGATTCTCAAACTTTCACCAGAACCTTATCCATCATCCAAATCCTCTAGCTCAATCCCTATCCAGCTCCCACCATCCCTACAATCCCCCTCGAAGGTTAAAACGGCAGTGGCCGCGAGATCTATTGTAAATATGCTTCTGGAGTCCTGGCAATAGCCAGCTTCTCCACTCAAGTCCTGAGCATCTGTGGCTGTAGTGCCCTCCTTCAGCCTCCACTGGCTTTTAATACTAGTGATGCGGCTGGAAAAGTGGCACTGGGATCTCTGGAGTTCTGCTTTGCTTTCCACATGTGGGGAGAGAAGCCTGGCTCGGAGATTCCTGGGCGAATGTATATATTGTATATAGGTATGAATGTGTTTAGAAGTTGTTATTTTATTTTGTTTGTTTATTTTTTTTTTTAATTTTATTTATTAATTTATTTTTTTTCCTATTGATTTACTTTTTTTTATAAGTATTATTTATTTACTTCTTATATTTATAGTTACTTCTGTATTACTTGTATATACTGTATGAATGAGAACTTCTAGCCTTAATACTTATAGCCCTCCAACAGTGGCTGATTGTATTATTATTCAATAAAAAAAAAAAAAAAAAAAAAAAAAAATCTAATCTTATTAGTAGACTAGTTTGAAATGTATAAGAGTCATTTAAACATTCCAGTCACAGTTGATCACCATTTATTTTGAAAAAATAAATAAATAGAGAAATATCACATTTTTCTACTTCTTAATAATCTTTATTGTTGTTTTAAAAATTTATTAATTTAAGCATACATAATTATCAACTAAACCATTATTATGTCAAATTAAAAAAAAAAAAAAAATATCTTTCATCTTTCAATGGAGATAACTGAGGTGGAGAAGACTGGTTAAGGTTAAAAAGATCTACAAGGTTTGCAAAGCCAACAGGAAAAAAAAACTATATATATAATATTAAAATGTTTTTATTAATCAACCTATATATATATTATAACTTATTATTATTTTTTTTTTTTTGAAATCTATTTATTGAATAATAATACAATCAGCCACTGCTGGAGGGCTATAAGCATTAGGGCTAAAAGTTCTCATTCATACAATATATACAAATAATAAAGAAATAAATATAAATATAAGAAGTAAATAAATAATACTGATGAAGAAGGTAAATAAAAAAAAAAAAAAAAAACAAATAAAATAAAATAAAAACTTCTAAACACAATCATAACTATATACAATATATACATTTGCCCAAGAATCTCCGAGCCAGGCTTTTCCCTCCACACGCGGAAGGCAAAGCAAGACTCCGGAAGATCCCAGTGCCACTTTTCCAGCCGCATCACTAGTATTAGAAGCCAGTGGAGACTGAAAGAGGGCACTACAGCCACAGACGCTCAGGACATGAGTGGAGAAGCTGGCCATTGCCAGGACTCCAAAGGCATATTTACAAAAGATCTCGAGGCCACTGCCGTTTCAACCTTCGAGGGGGATGGTATGGATGCTCGGAGCTGGATAGGGATTGCGCTAGAGGATTGGGATGATGAATGAGGTTCTGGTGAAAGTTGGAGAATCTGGATGGGATGATGTCATGGACATATGGGATGTTAAGGTCATGGTGTAGGGTCTTGTTCGTGACATAATATGGAGCATTGACTATTGTTCGAAGGACTTTGGACTGGAAGGATTGGATGCGTTTGATATTCGATGATTTAGTTGTCCCCCACAGTTCAAGTCCGTAGGTCCAGATAGGTTTCAGTATGGTCTTGTAGATTAATAATTTGTTTTCTGTTGAGAGATGAGATCTTCTGTTTAGTAGTCTATATAGCTGACCAAATCGTCGGTTAAGCTCTTGTCTTTTAAGTCTCGTATGTGGGTTCCAAGTCAGTCTTTTGTCCAGAAGGAAGCCAAGGTATCGGACTGTGTCTGAGTAGGGAAGAGGAATTGAATTAAAAAGGATTGGCGGACAGGATCTGCGTCGAAGAGTGAAAGTTACATACTTGCATTTTGATTCATTAATTTTGATGCGCCAGTTGTTGCACCACTGCTCAATGAAGGAAAGGTGTCTTTGCAGGTTCTGGGACGCTATTAGAGGATCCGAGTGGGAGGATAGGATGGCAGTATCATCAGCAAATGTTGCTAGGAAGGTATCAGGACTTGAAGGGATGTCAGCGGTGAAAAGGATATAGAGAACTGGGCCCAAGACACTGCCTTGTGGAACACCAGCCTCAATTGGATAATGTTTGGAGAGTTCAGTGCCGCAGCGGACTTGAAAGGAGCGATTTGAAAGGTAAGATTTGAGGACTAGGTACAAGGGTTGAGGTAAATGGGTTTTGAGCTTGAAAAGCAAGCCATCGTGCCACACCCGGTCGAAAGCTTGAGCTACGTCCAGAAAGGCACCAGTGCAATATTGCTTGTTTTCAAGTGCAGAGGATATGTGGTCCACAACGCGAAGGCCTTGTTGGACAGTGGAGTGTCTTGAGCGGAATCCAAACTGATGGGAAGGGATATTGTGGGATTCGAGTATGGGTAGGATGCGTTTGAGAAGGATTTTCTCAAAGATTTTGGAAAGGATCGGAAGTAAGCTTATCGGTCTATAGGATGATGTATAATTAACAGGTTTACTTGGTTTAGGAAAGAGGATAATTATGGAGTGTTTCCACACCAGGGGAAAGTGGGTTGTGCGGAGGATACAGTTGAATAGATAAGGTAAGGAATATAATTGCTTTTTTGGGAAGTTGTCTGAGGATCTGGGAAGTAAGGAGATCGTGTCCTGGAGATTTGCGAGATTTTAGGTTCTTTAAAAGGAATTTGACCTCAGAGGGGTTGACGGCTGTAGGAGGTAACGAGAGAGGAATCGATGAAGAGAGGAATTCTTTAACTTCAGCAGTATGTTAGGGATGGAGTTCAGGATGAGGAGTGAATGTGTACGATAGATGTTTAGCAAACTCTTCTGCTCTATTCTCATCTGACGAAGCCTAGGAACCATCATCACGGCGGAGGGGGTGGGAAATGGATTGGAATTTAAGGATTTTTTTTGTTACATTCCAGAGGGAGTTATCACTTGCAGATAGTGAGGAAAGATAGGAATTATAGGATTGGGATCTAAACGTAGCCAGTTTTTGTTTTACCTGCTTGGAATAATAGTTATATGATTTCCGATCATCAGGATGCCTGGTTCTTTGCCAGATGGTCCTAGAGCATCGTTTCCTATTAATAAGGTCCAGTAGGTCTTGGGGTAGAGGATTTATTTTTTAGAAGGATCAAGTGAAGATGCAGTCCAAACTGCTTGTTGGATCAAGGTAGTCATGGAATATACTGCTTCATCTAGGTCTTCAGGTGTTTTTAAGGAAACTCTGAGGTCAATATTATCATCCAGTATTTGACGGAAGAGGTTCCAATTAACTGGCCCCCTGATAAATGAAGGTGGAGGTGGTTTGGGAATTGGTGATGTGGAGACCGTTAGGATTAGGGGACTATGGTCTGAGGAAAGATCATCAAGTCTTGAAATGCTATAATTAAGGGACCCTAGACCTTTGTGGATGAAAAAATCTAGGAGATCGGGATTGCGGTTAGGATCTGTTGGCCAGTATGTGGGAGAATTGGGTGAGAGGATGTTGCTGTGATGGGAATTAAGTGCAGATAGCAATGTTCGTCCTCTGGAATTTGTGGTTCTGGCTCCCCATTGCTGGTGTTTAGCATTTAAGTCTGCACCTAGAAGGAAGTGGTGTCCTAAGGAGTTAAGGAAGGAAGTTAGTTGGGATTCTGAGATAGGTATTTTAGGCGGGGAGTATGCTGCGACTACTGCTATTGGGTAAGGAGAAGTTTGGATTATCACGGCAGTGGATTGTAGGAAATTATGGGTCGGCAAAGGGAATAGGTGATGGGAAAGGGATTGATGGATAATTATGGCAGTGCCAGCATGTGCTGTTCCATCAGGATGGTCGGTTCGATAGATATGATAGTTGGGGATGTTAAGTGGTCGTTTGTTGGTAAGTCGAGTTTCAGTTATTAATGCTACATCAATGTTTTTGTCCTGTAATAAGATTGTTAGCTCGTTGATGTGATTTCGAATACCATTCGCATTCCAAAGGAGGACGGAGAGGGATTTGATTGGGGAAATTTAAGGATTTCTCGGCAGTGGGATGAGGTTGGATACGACATTGGTAAGTAAGGAAATGAGAGGAGTGATGAGTGATCTGAATTCAGAGAGAAAAGAAGTCAATAGGCTTGTGAGGTCAGTGGCATTGGGAGGAGGAGGAATGAATGCCTGGTTATTAGGCCTAGGTTCAGAGATGGGATAAGGGTCTTGAGGTTGAGATGTGAATACTCGAGGTTGAGGTTCTTGTGGCAGGGCCTGAGTTTGTGTGGGTGCAGTATCTCCTTTGAATATCTGAGCATAGGACACTCTTGTATTTACAGTTCTAGAGGGTTGTCTTGGTGGCCTGGATGGCCGTTCTTCTCTTGGAGCTGAATAAATTCTTACTTTTAGTTCCTTATATGTTTGGCAACCCTTGTAGTTCGCTGGGTGCCCTTGATGGCATAAAGCGCATACAGCTGGTGTTCTTCTGGACTTCTGGCAGTCCTCTGTTTTATGTTTATCACCGCACCGTACACATCTAGGAATGTGGTGGCAATAGCGTTTCGTATGACCATAAGCCTGGCAGTTATGGCATTGTACAATGTCGCGCTTAGTGTAGGGCTTTTCTACAACAACGCTAGTGTAGTAAAGGCGTGTGACCTTGTAGATGTCTTCGACCTGGGGCGTTCGGTCAAGGTCAACGAAGAATAGCAGGAGCGGTATTTTATTTTTTGAGCCAGGCTGTTCTCTATCTTCCTTGAATATATTCACTATTTGGCGAACACGGAACCCCATCTCAGTTAGTTCTTCTTTAATGGCATCCAGTGGTGTTGATGGGTGTAATCTCCTGATCACCACCCTGAGCGCTCTCTCTTGGCGCAGCTGATATGTAAGATAATCCGCCTTAGTGTCAGATAAATACTTGACAATTTTTCTGTACGTTTCTGGGGTGTCAGGCATTAATTTCGTGTCATTAATGCGGCTTTGGCATAAGTATTTACCTGAGCCCACTATATTATTTAATTGTAGACACATTAATTGAAAATTTTTTATGTTTCTAACGAATATTGGTGGGGGTTTAGGTTCACTAGGGATGGGTACTGCTTCCATTTGTTCATTCTGTGTGTTTGACAACACTTGGAATGGATTAGCTGTAAAAAAGGGCGATTCTTCTAACGTACCTTGTATTGATATAGCTTGTGTTGACATATTTTGTGATGATGTGCCAGGTTGATTTTCGACTTCGTCAACTGAGCTCTCTGGTGTAGCTGGTGGGGTATTTTTTTTAGAGCGTCTAGCCCTTTTCTTGATAGGTGAACTCTTTGTGGTATCTAGACTCCTAGATCTTAAAGATCGATTGTTACCTTTGCTCGACATTACCATGTGAAAATATCGCATCTCATGTTAATTAATTAGAGGTAAATGTAATAATTTGTAAAAAAAAAATCTTTTATCAATTACGTATATATTACGCGAATTTGTAGAATTCTGAGAAACGTAGATGTGCTTCCGCCGAAGGGCAGCAGCCCACTGGTCGGATTAGCGAATGTATATGGCCGGCTTGTTATCTATCACTATCCTCAGGTCTATTTAAATTGTTCACAATGCCGTTATAAATAAGTGATTACTCACCTTATTTATGTCCAGTTTCAACTTAATTGTTAACTTAACAGTTCACACTACTTTTTCACAAATAACATGAATTATTTCACTGATAATAAAGTCACTTTATAAGAGACGAAATAAAGAGTGTATGTGTAGGGTTAACGCATGCGCAGAACTGATATTATTATAACTTAAGATATCAATTATAGACTCATAATAGGTCATGAACTGCATTCAATAAACTAAAACAGCTTCTGTTTATTCTTTTTATTCAAAAGTTCCGATCCCTGTTTTTTAACATAGATAATGGGATCCTCTTCAGTTTTTTAATTGAGCATCGACACTCTAAGCCGGGCAGCATGCTGACAGCCACATGCTCATAAAGATATAACACATGGAGATATAAAGATTTTTCTGTGGTCTATTCAGATAATATTTCATGAGAAGTTTCAGACTAAGTATCTGTTCTTGGCAGGATCTCCCCTTCCTGAATCCCCCGTGATATTCTTCTATTTTGTGGTCTATTTGGGGCTCTATCCTGTTTAGTAGGGCCTTAGAAAAAATTTTGTAGGCAACTGGCAGTAGATATATATATATATATATATATATATATATATATATATATATACATACATAGCGTGTGTAAATAATTGTATTGTTTTATTATATTTGACTTGATTTTTTTTCTTTTTTGAGAAACTTTATTTACTTGGGTAGAGTAAATTTGTTAATTGTTTGAACATATAGCATTGGTTGTCTGTGATTTACTGCAAAATGAATGATAAATTAACTAGTGTTCTCACTAAAAAAGTGTTTAGACGGCGTTGTTGAGCAATGACCCAGCTATTGTTAGTGTTGCCCAAATGCGAGACCGAGACGAGTCTTGGTCTTGCAAACCCAGTCTTGGTCTTGCACAAGACTCTCGCAACAGTCTTGCAGTTACTTATTAGCTTATTACTATAGAGATATTACTGTATTTTTTTAGATAGGAGAAACATAACTAAGCCCGAATGAAAAATTAGAGGAGTTGAATGCAAAACTATATTAGTTATATCAGTTATTAACATACAGTAACTAAGATTGTCATGTATTAGTAACTTTTTTGAATTAATTTTTATTTAAAAAGTTGATTTTTTTTACCCGTCCTGGTCTTGGTCTTGCAACAATTTAGCGGCCTTGGTCTTGGTCTCGCAAAGTGCAAGACCAAGACTGATTTTGGGCAACACTAGCTATTGTCTGCAACCTTCATTTACAAGACTTATGAACCTAAGGAGTGAGAATTAATCCTATCATGAGTTCAAAACCTTACTCAGCATTTGAAACAGAGTTAATTTGAAATATTCTCCCCTGAATTACTATTAAATTTCATTCAGTGTACCCATTTTGTTTTAATTGATTTATCTTAAAAAACTAATGCACCATGACGTGAAGTTGTAAAAAAAATACTTCAAGAGTTTCAATGAAATAGTTATTCTCTATTCTAAAGCAGAGATATATCTACATTTGAAAAAATAAATAAAAGAGAGGATCTTGATTTGGGCTCAAAGTGGAGCAAAATTGTCCTTTTCACTCTGTTTCGCATAGCTTTTTAAAATTTTCTAGGAAGTGAGGATCAACAGGATTAAAGCCTATGACACTCTTCAAATGGGTCTGTGTCAGGTGACAAATTATTCAATATTTTTTCTTCGTCTGAATATTGAGATAAGATATCATATTTTTTCTCAATATAGGAATTTTTTTTAGTCTCTTCATTAAATAGTTCAATATGTACAGGCATGTGACAGGCATCTGGGTTGTGAAAGTACTAGGAAGTGAAAAAACTTTCTAAAAAAAACATTTCACATAGTTTTTTCTTGGTCATATGATCAAAATTTTATATTTAACAAATAATGATAAGATGAAAAGATTACAAAATGAAAGATCATGAAAAAAAAAATATTTGAAGAGAAGAATAGTTAGGGTGATCAGTCAAATAAGAAGGCAAAAATAAATGATAATATTTATTTTGACATTTGCCGACGTTTCAACCTGAAGTTCAGGCCTTCAATCAGGGATAAGAGAAGAACCAGATAACAAGGTATGAGAAACATAAGCAGTGTAGGTAAAAAAAATTAAAATAAAATGAAGTTGTTAGAATAATGACAGTAGTAAGAACTAAGAGATAAATAATTATAACCCTTACAAAGTCTGGAATGATGAAGTAAACATAATCAAAAAATGTGACATAAGTATTAAAATGGGAATCTTAGAATAAAATGTAAAAGAGAAAAAAGGAATATGAAGTTTTATAAGAAATGCAAATAAATAGTAAAATTAAGATATTGTAAATAGAATAGTTAGATAGAAAATTGAGGTATTGTAAAGTATATCGAAATGTACAGACAATGTATAATATAATAAAGAGTTAAAACAGAGAAAAGGAATGAAAGGAAGGAGGAAAGAAACTGAGAAGGCTGAAATAAGAAAGAGAAAAAACAAAAAACAAACCTGTCTCCAAATAGGTTGATGGAGAAATGAGAGTATGATAGCAAGGAAGGGGAGGGGAGGAGAGGAGATGTATTGTGGCGTCATCTCTAACAGTTATCTGACAAAGTTTAAACTAAAGTACTGGAAGCGTAAATAATGGACGAGAGATATATTACTCATAAATATTATGGATAATTAAATGAAAGTTTAATAGAAAGAGGATGGAAAAATCTGGAGAGGGAATACAACAGAGATAGTAACTGTTAAGTGATAATGGAGAATAATTGAAATTAATACATATCATATATAATACATATATATAAATTATCCTATAAACTATTTTAGAATTTATAAACTATCCTAATTACAGAAACCTTATCTCCTACAATTCAGTTGCTCCTCGTTTTTATGGACTTCCTAAAATCCACAAACCTGGTACCCTACTCCATCTGATCACTTCCAATATTAATTCTTCTTCAGTTAAACTTAGTAAATTCTTACTACCTTCCTTACAAATCTTCAGCCGCAACAACCCTTATGATGTACATAACTCATTCCATTTCTGTGAACAGCTACTCTCCTTTACCATTCCAGACAATTTTATTCTTTGCTCCTTTGAAAGTTTATTTACAAACATACCCATAGACAAGGCACTTACTATAATAGACGAAAATTGGACTATCATTGAACCCCACACCTCACTTAACCGCTCCTCATATCATGAATCCCTTCATCTATGCTGTAAATCAGGCTACCTCACTTTCCAAGGACAATTTTTTAACCAAATCTCCGGGCTAGCAATAGGTAACCCCCTCGCTCCCGACATTTCCAACATCGTTCTAAACGACCTTCTAGACTCCATTATCCCTCTTTACCCAGACGATATCATCTTTATTCGAAAATACGTAGACGACCTCCTCCATACATCAATCCAAATAAAATTACCGATATCCTATCAAATTTCAACTCTTAATACCCCCGCCTCAATTTTACAGTACAACGTGAACTCAATAATTCTCTCCCTTTTCTTGACCTTTTAATCATTAAAAATCCCAATATCACCATATCCACAGACTGGTACACTAAACCAACTTACAATGGCAGACTTCTGAATTTCCATTCTAGACATCCCTACCACCAAAAAGTTAATGTTGCTAAAAATCTCATCCACCATAGTCTCTCCCTCTCTGATCCCCAATTTCATGTTACCAATATCAAACGCATAAAACAGATCCTGTCAAACAATAATTTTTCTCTCCATGTCATTAACAAACTTATAACATACCACAATAATCGCTCTTCCTGAATCTCGACGTCCACTAATTCTCCACAACCCATTCTGGCCTCTATATACAGATCTCTACCTTATATTCCTAACCTTTCTGACTAAGTTTTACGATCTACTAACCTCAACTTACGACTTGCATTCAAATCTCCCAACACACTCTCTTAATTATACACATCCCTAAAAGATCCTGTTCCTCTCTCACACCGCTCTCATATCGTTTACCGCATTCCATGTAATACCCCCAATTGTTTTTCATCCTATATTGGTGAAACCAAAAATCTTCTAAAAGACCACATCATCCAACGTAAATATTCTGTATCCTCTCGTAATTTTACTGCCTCCAAATTATCCGAACATTCTCTCTCCCTCAATCACACATTTGATTTCGACAAAACTTCCATCCTTGCCTCAGTTCTCAACCATGACAAACGACTCATTTCTGAAACCCTCCACATCCAGCTTTAACCAAAGACAGTGAATCTAAAAACAGACAAACAGAACTTATCCTTAGCTTTTTCCCAAATTCTGAATTTATTAAAACATCCATAGCTATATTCCTTTCCTTTTCGCTGACAACTTCCTCATATATATGTATATATATATATATATATATATAAAACCGGAAAGCAGTAGCCCAAGATAGGCAGAGGTGAAGAAGGCTGGTTCAGGCAGCCAAAGATCTACAAGGTCTGTAGAGCCAACCAAAAAAAAATATATATGTGTGTATGTGGTGTGTATATATAGATAGATAAATGGATAGAAAAAAAACTTTATTCTGGGACTAAGTCCCTTTAGAATAACAAAATTGTACAAAAAAATAGAATACTACTGGCCTAAAAGTTTGAAACAATAAATAAAATTCATAAAATAAAATAAAAAGTAAAGAAAACCATTGTAAACCATATATATATATATATATATATGGATATGTGTGTGTGTGTGTGTGTGTATATATATATATATATATATATATATATATATATATATATATATATATATATATATATATATATGATATGTGTTTATTTCAATTATTCTCCATTATCACTTAACAGTTATTATCTCTGTTTTATTCCCTCTCCAGATTTTTCCATTCTCTTTCTATTCAACTTTCGTTTAATTATCCATTATATTTATGAATAATATATCTCTCTTCCATTATTTACGCTTCCGGTACTTTAGTTTAAACTTCGTCAGATAACTGTTAGAGATGACGCCACAATACATCTCCTCTCCCCCCCTCCCCTTGCTATCATATTCTCCATCAACCTTTTTGGAAACAGGTTTGTTTTTTCTTTTTTCTCTTTCTTATTTCAGCCTTCTCAGTTTCTTTACTCCTTCCTTTCATTTCTTTTCTCTGTTTTAACTCTTTATTATATTATACGTTGTCTGTACATTTTGATAGACTTTACAATATCTCAATTTTCTATCTAACTATTCTATTTACAATATCTAAATTTTACTATTTATTTTCATTTATATAACTTCATATTTCTTTTTTCTGTTTTACATTTTATTCTAAGATTCCCATTTTAATATTTATGTCAACTTTTTTGATTATGTTTACTTCATTATTCCACACTTTGTAACGGTTATTATTATTTATCTCTTAGTTCTTACTACTGCCATTATTCTAAAAACTTCATTTTACTTTAATTTTTTTACCTACACTGTTACCTACACTATAACTACACTTATGTTTACATTGTTATCTGGTTCTTCTCTTAGCCCTGATGAAGACCAGAACTTCAGGTCGAAACGTTGGCAAATGTCAAAATAAATATTATCATTTATTTTTGCCTTCTTATTTGACTGATCACTCCAACTATTCTTCTCTTCATTATTCACGACAGTCAACCATTTACCCACAATTAAAAAAATATTTGACTTGTTTCAACTGTGATATGGCCATATTACTGTTCAGGGGTATGTCCAAAATTTTGATATGCCCATGAATTTTCTCGTGAACTAATAATTTTTATTTCTCACAAAAGTTATTAAAAATTCTATTAATTATAAAATTAATAGTCAGGCTTAGAATCGTTTCTCAAATATTTAACTATACCACTTATAATTTATAGTTCAGTAAATATTAAGTATATTTTAATTAATGTTTCTTTCTAGAATATTTAACTAAGTATTCCTACCTTTTTTAGAACACTAAGATTCACATGTAACGCTAATTCAGTTTTTAGTTTGTCAGGTAACAAACCTAGGGCTGTATTAATATCTCCTCCTCCTTGAATTCTACCTCTGAAATTTGTATAATACATCAAAACATGTAAATATTGATTTTTTAGATTGTTGAAAATAAATAAAGTACAGTAGTCCAAAATAATAATACATAAAAAGTTTTTATATTATTTAAAAATAATTTCTGAAGCAAAGCTCCCTGTGAATAACATAAGAAAATAAAATAAATAAAAAATAATTGTTGGCCATAGATGTTTTAAATTAGACAATAATCAAGCATCTACATATTTATCACAACATGTAAAATACAATCTAGTATACAGGGTGTCCCGTAAGTAGAGGGAAATTTTTATATGAGCAATAGCAGACCTCAATATCTACAAAAAAGTTCATATGAACAATAGACTAATTTTGTGCATATAAGTAGGAAAATCAAGTTTTGTGTTTTTTTAAGAAAGTCATGTTTTCTGTTGAATAGGAAGCGATAACTGAAGAAATATTTAATTTAAGTAATTAACAATTGTTTCAATGTAAACTAGATAAAATTTTCTGCAAGGTAAAATAGAGCTTGTCATTGTTAAAACCATTTAAAGAAGACTTTTGAGCGGCTAAACTTGGCTAAGTTCTATTAAAAAAAAAAAAAAATATTTGCGATTTATTTTTATCATTATATTACGGATACCCCACTTTTACAAAAACTTCTTCGTTTAATAAGCTTTAAGTCTGTATTAATTAAGGTGAGGTTTAGTAGAGAAAAAATTGAGATTCTGCTCAAATTATGTAAAAAGATAAATATTTTTTATCTTTTCAACCAAAAGAATCCCTGTTTTCAGAAAAAATTACTAAAATTAATTGTTGCAAAACTTGTATTTCTTGTTTTTCCATAATCTGGGATGCATTATAATAATTCTCATTGCCTAAACACATATTTTATTTTTTTTAAATAATTTGAAAATATTGACTTTTTAAATATTTTTCAGGTAAATTGGTTATAAACTGGGTTTTTCACCCAGATCTCTTCTATAGAAATTGATCTGTATTAATAAGTGATAAAATAAAAATTTAGTCCTAAAATTTACCTTTAAAATAAAAAAAGCTTTTTGATTGTTTCAATTATATTAATGAAAACGTTAATTTTAGGACTAGAAACTTTTATTTTGTCACTAACAAATACAGATCAATTCCTATAACTGAGATCTAGCTGAAAATCATAGTTTATAACCAATTAACCCGAAAAATATTAGAAACATCAGTACTTTTCAAATTAATTAAAAAATAAAATGTGTGCTTAGGCAATTGTGTTTATTATAATACATTTTAGATCATGGAACAACTTAATTAATACCAACTTAAAGCTTATTAAATAAGGAGGTTTTACTGTAGTTAAGTTGGTTGGTGATAAAAACAAATCGCGAAAAATTTATAAATTATAAAAACGAACTTAGCTTAGTTTAACCACTCGAAATTCCTTTAGAAATGATTTTAACAATGATAAACTCTATTTATATTTAAAGGAAATTTTATCTAGTTTTTAATGAAGCATTAATATTAAATATTAATTACGTAAATTAAATATTTCTTTAGTTATTGCTTTCGATTCACCAAAAAATATGGCTCACTTAAAAAACCGCAAAACTTGGATTTCCTACTTTTATACTGAAAATTGGCCCATTGTGTATATGAACTTTGTTGTAGCTCTTGAGGGTTGCTATCACTCTTATAGAAATTTCTCTCTACTTAAGGGACACTCTGTTTAATAATAATAATTAAATAAAACAATGAACAAAACGTCATCTATCGATGATCTTTTAGGTATTTAGTAATAACGTTGGTATTGGATTCAAATATAAATTTGGAAACTATTGGCCTGTGTTTCTGCTCTATTTAACATAAATAGTTTTAGTTTGCACTGAAACTGATGTTGTCCAATTTTTTTAGTCTTGGCAGATTTACTAATAATTTAGAGGAGAGCAAAAACAATAAGTATTCATTTTCATAAAAGTGACGGGAACAATGATGAATTTATGTTGGACATTTGTTAATACAGGAACTGAAAAGAAGAGTATGAACCCTAGGCTATGCCTAAGGATGTAGTGATTCCTTAATTATGGTGAAAGGTGGAAAATTAAAACAAAGGGTTGGGAATATTGAAAAATATTTATAATTTTAATTTGGGAGAAAGGATAGAATTGTTAACGGAATCAAAAAATTTGAAGAAATCTAGGACCATTAATTAAACTGAATATGACAAAGATAAACATTATTAAGACCAGACAGATATTAACAAGGATGCATGATCTGAATGTCTGCAACTTATACTCTCTTAATTACTCTTTACTTGCTTTCAACAAAGGTAAATTCCAGGTAAGGCCCTGGAATCTTTTGGATTGAAGAAAGGAGCTTTACTTGAATGTCTTATAGTAGAGTGTAAATACTACAAGAGTAGATAATTGTGATTAAGAATTTTTAATAATTTAATTTTTTCATCCATTTATTTAACTTGTATAAACATTACAGATTTAAATCAGTTAGTATTATTAGTTATTACTCATATGAGGATTTATGTATAATATTGCAATATAAAATATTTATAGATAACGAGTTATTTTAAAAAACATTTTAGTATGAAATTAGGAATGATTGCTATATATAATAATGTAATATATATATAAAATAATAGTACTCTTTTGATTAGTCCTTACAAGCTTTGAAGAATTAAAATATTATTTAAACATTTACCTTGACCAAGAATAGTCATACCAACGTAGAATTCTACGTTTCATTCCACCAGGTACTTTATGGTGGCGCATATATGTCTTAGCTCCATCAAGTAGTCTTTCAAATTCTAGTCGATTAGCATTTCGGTTTGTGATTACATTTCCAACTTGTCCTAGAAACATGACTTACTTAAGATTATAGTTATTGGTATAACTATTTTTAAAACTTGGTTTACAAAATTGTAATATTTTATATACATATATACATACATTCAAAGAGGGCTTGAAATAAAATGTTAACTTTTATGTTTTGTCAGTTTTGGTATGATTGGGATCAATAATTTAATTTCCTTTTCTGTTATTTCAGAACTAAAACTTTTTCCTTGTAACTTTTCAAGTAAAGGTTATGCAGAGTTTTTATTTTTAAATTTATTTATATAAAAGTTATTCATTTTATCAAAAAGTCAATCTAAATGTGATAATTTAACAGTTTATTCAGAGATACTCAAAGATAGGGCACATAAGAATCTTCTTCTTCTTTATCATCATCCTCTCAGGATCCCGATCCTAAGCCAGCGCCTTCATTCAATTCATAGACTTCCCCTTCTTTTCACCAATCCTGGAGATGAGGTCCATCCATAGCAATCTAGGTCTTCCTTGAGGACGGCATCTGGTAGGCCTGCCCTCAAAAAACTTCTTTGGATCAGTCATCATCCATTCTGCACAGATGACCTAACCATACCAACCGCCTCTTTTTGACTGTTTTCCTCAAAGCTGGCACTCCGAGGTCTCCTCATATCCTTTCATTCCTTACTCTGTCCCTCCTTATTTTGCATGCTATTATCTGAAGGTACTTAATTTCTGCAGCAGTAGCTCTACTCCAGTGCCTGTCCAGCAGAACCCAGCTCTCACTTCCATAAATAAAGATAAGTAATTTTACTTTTTTCCAATTCCCTTTTCCCCACCACTATGTTTCATTGGTGGAAGTATATGCTGTTAGCTTTCTTAATCCTGTTTGAGAGCTCCTGGTCCATTTTCCCGTTTCTGCTGCGCACTATCCCGAGATAAGTGTATCCTCCAAGGTTTCTCCTCCACATTAAACTAAAACTTCCTTCTTTTCACGGCCAATGTACATCACCTTGCTCTTTCCAACATTTACTATCATGTCCTTTCTCTCCAGCTTAGCCTCCCATGCAGTAACTGCCTGCTGTAGATTTTCTTTGGAATCGGCAATAAGGACAGTATCATTTGCGAAAACCATCACTTGAGTTAGGATTGTCCTTATGTTCCACCTTCCCACGACCATCCATGTTGTCCTCCGTATTCTCAATATTTCGTCCATAAATACTATGAAAAGGAGAGGACTAAGGCTGTCACCCTGTATAACACCCCTTCTCATGGTGAAGGCCTCGTACATTATACCATTAATTCTAATTACTGCTTTGGAGTCATGGTATGTAGATTTTATGGCACTTATTAATTCTGTGGGAACGTTTTTAGTGGCTAATCCTGTCCATATTTCCTCCCTGTGGATGGAATCGAATGCTGTCTTTATGTTCAGGAATGCCAAGTACAAACTCTTTCCTCTATCCCATGACTTCTCAATAATTATCCTTGGTAAGAAGATGTGGTCCTGTGTTTGATCGTGGAGTCTTCCAAAAGCTGCTTGCTCCTCATCTAATTTGCCTTCAACATCTAGTCTGAGTTTTCTTTCCAGTATGGAGGAGTAAAGTTTATAGACTACCGGGAATAGACATATAGGCTTATAGTTTTGGCATTCACTAGAGCTTCTTATCTTGTGGATCGGTATGATGATGTTGTTCCCCCATTCCTTTGGCATAGATTATAAGAAAATATATTCTGAAACAGGTCCTGCAAAACTTTCTGTAATTGTGGACCTTCAAATTGTATAAGATTTGGAGCAATACGTCTTTTCCTGCTGCTTTGCCAATCTTCATTTTTTCTATAGCCCACATGACATCCTCCTCCCAGATCAAATCATCATATGCATCTGTTCGTGTTTCTTTCCTTTCTTCCACTCTCTCTTCCGATCCGCCAAAGAACAATGCAGAATAATCTCTTCAATATTCAATAATCTCTTCGCCGCCATCTCTTCAATATTTCCTTATCTCCAGTAATTATTTGTCCTGATTCATCCTTAACATTTCTAGTGGGTTTGCTCCCTTTTTATTTTATTTATTTAATTCTTTTCCAGAAAGTCTTGGCATTTTCCTTGTTATCATTCTGCAGACTTCTACCGAATTTCTTCCAATTCTTCCTCTTTGACAACCATTTTTGCTTCTCTCCTTCTTCTGACATAGAGCTCCTAGTTAGCTGCAGTCTTAAGTTGACAATACTCTCTCCAGGCTCTCTTCTTTCTATCTACCCCAGCTTTCACCAGATCACTCCGCCACTCAGATCTTTTACCTATGGTGTAGATTACCTTTGTTCTACATACACTTTCAGTAGTCTCAACGTATTGCTGACATTTAGTTCAGTATTGACATACCAGAGTTTCTGATCCAGAAGTTCTGCAAATAACCTTTCCAGCTGAAGAAAGAAGCGTTAATAGCATTATAGATTACATTGTGTACAGTAGAAGGATAAGGAGATACTTTACCGATGTAAAAGTAATAAGAAATGCTGAAATTGGTTCGGACCATCTTCTGATGATTGGAGACACCCAGACACGACCTAGAAAGAAAAGGCCCAAAACATACAAGAAGACTGACATTGCAAAGCTGCAGAATCCAGATAAGAAAAGAGAGTATGAAGAACTTCTGGATCATATAAGAATCAAGTAATTAATTTAAAATAAATGATATCAGCCCCATTACTGTTTATTTCTCAATTAACGCAAAATGTTTTTGAGAACTTAATTAAATAAAAATTAAACTTTCACCATAAACCAAGAACTTAATTACTAAAAAATTCCTTAGAATTTTTATTTTAATAACCTGTTCCTTAAACGTTTCATATAAACTGTTAAAATGGAAATTTTTTTTAAAATGTTTCAACCTCTGTTTTCATATATATATATATATATATATATATATATATATATATATATATATATATATATATATATATATATATATATTAAGATCAACATCTTTTCTTGTATTAGCTCACAGGTCAATTTTATTGGTCTGTGTTAAAAACATATTCTTCATGAATTATTTTAATGATAAACATCTCAGTTAATTTTTGAGTTAAGATTATTTCATACTACCTAGTATAAATATATTATATTCCTATATTTTAGATATAATTAAATTAGAATTAATTGTTTTTTAAATATTTTTTTTCTTATTATTTTCTTTTATTTTTTTTAGCTAAGAAGCAATTATTTTATTTCATAGTTCGTTTCATTTCTTATTTGTATTGTATATGTGTTTTGTAAATAGTCTGACTAGTTAGATTTTGTAAACATAGTTTGTTTACTTAAGGATTTTTATCTATCTATTTTTTAATGTAACAGTTTTTCTGGCCAGATATTATTCTTTTTTTTTTTTTCTGCAACACTGTTTTTCTTAAGCAAAGATGGTTAAATGCTACTCTGAGTACTGAGCACCAAGTATTTTACTCAAATACTAACCTTTTTCGAGTACCAAAGAATTTAATTACTACTTCAGTTGATGTCAAACGATTAACTGAAGTAGTGATTGAATTCCCATTAGTGATTAAATTTGAGTATAATACTTGGCATTCAGTACTCAGAGCAGCATTTGCCCATCTCTGTTCTTAAGGGACTCACAGAATGAAGGGACTCCCATGTTCTCTCTCCCTCTCACTCCCCCCTCTCACACTCTAGAGATAGTGAAATGTGTTTTCAAATAAAATCTAAACAAATAACTTTACATGAATAAATATATATTCTTCTAATCTGGAAAATGTTATAAAAAATTAAACATACTTTGAACATATTAATTGTTATATAATGTCATTCGTATGACCAATCATTCATTGTACATTTCTACTTACCAACAATGGTTGCAAAAATGAAGACTCCTATTAAGTAGCTGACAATCGTGAATATATATCTGAAATTAGATCACGTATTAATTTTTATAATAGTTACAACTTTTATCATTGAATAACATATATTTGCTAAATAATTCTTCATTTATTTCAATAATAGATTTATGAGAAAAATTGTTATTAATTTGTTAATGAGTGTACCAAACATCCATAAATTCCTTTTTCAACATAATAAATATTTAAAAATTCTTTTTTATTTTACTTAATGTTATTTATTATTATTATTGTTTGTTGGGCTCATTTGTAAGTTGCGTTAAATCCTTCTAGGTAATTTTTAATTATTTGTTTTATAAAATGTTTGACATTTACTAGTTACTTAAATAGGATTAAAGTTAAAATGATTGATTTATGTACCA
This sequence comes from Nezara viridula, assembly GCA_928085145.1. NCBI lineage: Eukaryota > Metazoa > Arthropoda > Insecta > Hemiptera > Pentatomidae > Nezara > Nezara viridula. The sequence goes on along the minus strand of OV725078.1, from coordinate 182,045,815 downwards.
TAAATATTTTTTATGATAATTTTATATAAGAAAGTGGATTACATCCAATCATTTAAAGCATTTATAATTTATCATTATGAATCCATATGTTAGTAGTTAATTGTATGAAACAGATAAGCTTTATGTTAGCTTTGATTTTATTTGCAGAAATATAACACAATGTAAAACAAAGAAGACATTTTAAATATTTATTTAATTGTGACATGAATCTGTGGATCTGAATTTTCTTGTCAAGAAATTTATTAACTTGCTATATTTAGTAATTATGACTCTAAAATAGATTTATAAATGTCTGAAAATTTTTGCAACCCTGTATACATAAATAGTAATAGTAAAAAAAGAAGATAAATGTTAATACATTCTCTAAGTATAGCTTGTATTGATTTTTCACTTTTTAAAGGTAGGCATTGAGATACACAAGTAGGTACGTCATGTTATTCCTTCTGTGCTAAAAACATTATTTATTATTATAGTTTTTTAATCAGCTTTCTGACATATATTAGCAAATCTACTTGGGATGGGTAATTATTATTTTAGTATGACCAACTATCAGAAATTTGACTGGATTTGAAGTACTAAGTAAAGATTTGAATTCACCGGAATGTCAATACTTTGTACATTTGAACTTTCCATTGCTGATAAAAGTGAGCCTGATCAATTAATTACTATTAACTTTCAATTAAAACATGAAGGTTTTATTTCATTATATTTTTGTTAGGCTAAATGTTCATTAAAAATAGAATAGGAATCGTAAAATAACTTAGCCAGTTCAGCTCAAATGTATCTGTTTACTCTGCATTATGTCATTTAAATCAGTATTTACAATTTATTGTAAAAAATAAACTATTTATTTTGATATAAAACTAAAACTATATAATAAATTTATTTTTTGGTACAGTGTGATTGGGTCAATTTCATTTTCACTACTTGGCAATGGAGTGGTTCATATGTCAATGCTATTCATATTTAATTTAAAATATTATGTTTCAAGCTCGTGAATATGAAAACAATAGAACTGTGTATGAAATAAATGGGTGTTTATTTCAAGAGTGTTTTGAATGATTTAAGAATATAATATTTTTTGATCTAGAATCAATGTTTTTGTCCTAGACTAAATTATAATTATTATTTAAGTTTTATGGTAAAGTGTAATTTAAAGTAGACTAAAGAAAGTGCCTATATGACCTGGCAATGATTTTTATCACAGATGATACTTCGATTTCTGTTTATGATATTTTAATATTTTTCAGAAATATTAGGAATTTTTATATCTATTGGAGTTATCATGATGTTAGTTTATTTTAGGTTGTAATTAATTGATTCACTAGTAATTCTGACTGAACTGGTACTTTAATTACACCTTCAAAGAGCATATATTTTGACTTATAAACCAAGTCAATTTCAATTAATGTTTTAAGATAATCAATTTCCAAAAAAATCAAGCACAACTAATAAATCATGAGTTATTGATTTGATATTAAGTATATATAATGCTAATTTGACACAGTAAATCCTGAATATGAAAAAAAAAACATGATAATTTTATGCGTTCAAATTTATTAATTTTTTGCTCTTAGATTTTATAAACAACGGTTAAGAAAATATCTGGCAAGAATAATGTTAAAATTGGGTTTTGATAGTTTTTTCAAAATATCAATTAATTCATTGTCGACAAAATATGTTGTGAACAGAATAATGATGATAGATCTAACTTACGTACAGAAATTAATCTATTTGTTGAATTTTCATCTAAAAACTCAATGTCATACATTAGATAGATTATGTCATAAAGATTAACATTACATAATAGTTAACATTAAAGCTAAGTAAATTGTTTTTTACATTAAACCAATTTAGGTAAGAAGAATAACTATATATTATTTTATTCTATTAAAATAATGAATTAGTTAAAATATTTTTTGGGATTATAGTATTTATAAATTATATGGTTATAATTGGATAACCTATAGTTGATCCTATCTTTATGAATATAAAAATGTATATTAAAAGCCATTATTATTATGGGAAAATGTAGTAATTGAAAAATTTATTTCACTTATCATGCAGACTACTGTGCATACATACATTTTATTCCTAACCTAGAAGCTTTTTGAAGTAGCAAAACAAACAAAATACAGCACAAAATGAAAAAAAATATATATAACTGACATTATTTTTCATCATGTTAGACTGAGTTAATTCATTTATCTTTTCTTTTTATTTGGATAATCAAATCACAGACTGTATTTTAAATAAAAAGACAATTAACTAGATATAATAAATAAAAAAACTAATCTATTTTTGATTTTCATCAAGAATAATTATGAAAAATAACTTATGGAAATAAAAACATTTTTAAAGATAGTTTAATGATTTCATGATCAATTTACTTTTAGTGAGAGAATGAAAATAAAGTTAGTAATACTGATTATGCAATTATTTTTTGTTCATTTAGTGTTATAGTACAATTAAAGTTAATTTTTAATTTGTTTAAATGTAAGAAGAGAGAATGCATGTAATAATGTTTTCCAATGGGAAGTTTTTGTATAATCTTAAAACTGCAATTGACTAGATTACACTTCTAAAAATAAATCATTTTTTTATTATGACTTAATTGTTTATAAATCTGTGCTGGTGTATTTGTATTCTTTAGGAATCCCAAACATGTATCTATAAATGAGCAAGTAATACTGATCATTTCCGGCAGCCACATTTTTGCGAAATTCATGTAAAATTCTTTAACAAATTGAATGTTTATGAGAAAAAAATAAAATAAAATAATAATAAATAAAATTCTAATCTTAGGTTAAATTTTCAATGGGCCGCTGGATACTGACCCCATATTTGAGTTGAACTGGAGTAGGCGGGATTTGTGTCCTCGCATAAGAAGACTTTGAAGGCTGCCTGTCCTAGGACTACAATAACACAACCATTGTTACCATGATATCACAAACTGAGGAATACCAGCTTGGAATTATTTAAAGCTTTTTCTTTATCACATTAATAATTTTTGATGGAGTATTCACATGTATAGTTCATCGAATCTAATGATGAGTTGGAGATTAGCACTATAACTATAATAAAATCTAAAAATCATAAAAACTATAATACACAATAAATAACTAATAAATATCGATGGGAAATACAGTAGAACTTATTTTTAGAATAGCTTTAAGAGTAATTTTATTGAAATGCTTGACCTATATTTTACTGTTTATGTAAATACTTCCTGACTGTATATTAAACAGTGTATATGAAAGGTGTTACTTATAAACTTTTTCTATAAAAGATATGTTTGAAACAATTATGTAGACAGTCTTTAAAGTGTTTAACAGGACTTTATATAAAATTACAAATGCTTCATTATTTTTTACATTAATGTTTTCTTAGGGAGATAAATTATTAATTTTAAAACTGTATAAACTTTCTTACAGACTTGAATTTAGATTCCTATTTTTTTACAAATTAAATATTTGGATTATTATATTTTTATATTTTCTTCCGAAAAGTACATAACATACACTAATAATATAATTTTTAATATATTTAAAATTTGTTCTGTTTTAACATTTGGCTCTCATAATTAATTAAAGTTATTTAATTATTTTTCCTGTCATCAATATGTCGTAAATTTTATTATTAAACAATATTAGCATATGGTATTTTATATATATATTTAAAAAAATGTCTTAAGTCGACCTTTGAGTATTATATTTTAACATAATTTTTTAATTGGGAATTAGGTCACTTAATTATTCAATAAACTACAAAATATTCATTAATCATGCTGTTTATTCAGCATTAGGTCTTTTTTTTTTTCTATAGTTAACAATTAGATCCTCTTCAATGTTTTAAAATGGAACCTCGATTTCTCAGGCCAGGGGCATACTGACAGCCCCAGCACCATCCACTAACACAGATATTAAGCTACTCATACTCAAAGAATCTGAAAAGGATTCCATTGTTAACTATAAATAAAAAACTGGGATCAAAACGTCGAATAGACAGCAGGATCAATGACCATTTTGTAATTTATTGAATAAGCATTAAGTGACCTAATTCCCAATCCAATAATCATGTTATTAAATAATTAAATAATTTATAAAAATGTATGTATGTATATCTATATATATATATATATATATATATATATATATATATATATTTTTATAAATTATTGAAATGTGAATTAGTTTTATAGTTATGATTCAAACTACTGTTTTAGTATGTCGGAATATAATGGTTACTCTATTTTTACTCTGTTAATGAAATAGAAGTGTTGTCACTCCGAAACTTTAAAATTGAATAAATTTCATATCCAAAATATTTGTTGGCTTAAATATTTTCTGAGATGCCAAATTTTTTTTTTTAGTTATTGTTAAATTATACAGTAGTAATATTTATATTTTATAAAAAGTAACTTGGAATCCACAGTAATAATTTTTAATAATTCCAGCAAGAAAAAAATCATTAAAAAATAAACTTATTCCACAAATAGATGGGTTTATTCAATTCATTGATTATATTATGTATCTGGGCTCCATTGTTATGGTCTGTGGCTAATAATGATTTTAAATTTTCCATAGAATTGAATTTTTGAAAGTTATGGATGTTTTTATAGTTAATAAAGAAACTATAATTAGTATATTTAGAAAAGTAATATACAGAAAAATACGGCTTGAGGGAGAAATATTTGGGTTACTTGGGTTTGTTTTCAATCTTATATAAAATGACAATTAAGTAAATGGCAGTTTTAAGGTACTATTCGATATATTGAACAAAACACTGTGGTTTAACTTCTCTCTTGTGAGTAAATTTTAGGTTAAATTAAATCACAGGTCAAGTCTGGTACTTGGTTATTTAAAAAATTACTAAGTTATCCTTATGAGACTGATAGTAGCCATTTCCAGAGCTAGTTGTCTTTGGGGTCCCAGGATTCAAGCCAATATTAAAAAAACACACAATTAATTCAGTTGGTTCAGAAAGGACATATGAGACATTTTCACTATTTAAAAAAAAAGCAGAATACTATTCAATACTTTAATATTAAAATATAACAATCAATCTGTACTTTATATGTGTAATGAAAGTATGCATCTGTAGTGAGTACAGTATTTTAGGTGAGACTGTCTATAGTGACTTGTATATTTTTGTAATTAATTATATTTTGTATTTATTTCTCATTATTTTGTTTTTATATTTCATTTATTTTAGTTAACCATAGGAATTTGTATTTTTTTTCCAGCTGGTTTATTTATTTTTACTAATTATTATAAAGATACTCAAGCCAGCCTGCCAGCTATCTTGTTACTTAATCAGTAATTTAATATAGATGTAATTATAGATTTACTTAAAAAGTATTTTAGTTAATCTATAATTGTAACTGGGCTTCATGTTAATTACACTACCTTCTGATATTCTTGTTTTTTATGTATCACAGATATATAATTATGAAGTACAGTTGTTGTTTATACATCAGAATAACCTAATTAACATCTAGCAACTACAAATATATTAATAATATACCGAAAACAACACTAAAAATCAATTTGTCATTTCTGAAGTAATCAATTTCAATTATTCTAGCCCAAAATTAAACTTTCAAAAATATTTTATTCATTTCAGTTGAAAATAATAATAATGAAGCTGAATATAGTATCAATTAATTGAGGGGAATGTTTTTCTTTAATCATAACATTTTCAAAACTATTGTAAATGATCTAAAAAAAGAAAATAAAGTTTTTATCACTTCTTTGAAGTTTGTAAAATATAGACAAATCACAATAATATTATTTTCCTACGGACGATTTTATGTTTTGATAAGGTCACAGTGTAAAGTGTATTTAAATTTGTAAAAATAATTTAAAAAACGAAATAGAATAATATATATTATTTGGAAACTTTCCGTGAAATAAGTTATAACAATGTAAAATAATCTTTTAAATATTATGTGCTGAATTTTTTACTATCAAATAATATCTATAAAGAACATTAAAATATTAAAGTATCTATAATTAAAAAAACAAACTTATAACTAAAATAAATTACTAATTTCTATGCAATATTTATTATATATTTATTACACTGGGAAAAAATTACAAGATATATGAACATTTTTTATATTATACAATTAAAAAGAAATTCAAAGGTGAACTGCGAATTCCTCTCATTTGATAATTTCTTAGATTCTATATATTGATGTTCTTTTTTTAAAAAAAAGCCAAGTCTCAAAAAATTTAAAATTATTTTTTGGTTTATTGTGGGCCGTAAATCACTACTTCTATCAATCCTTGTGCAATGTATATATAAAAAAAAATTAAAATGTTCTAAGAATGGACTACTGATTAGCAGAAAATACTGATGATGTTCAGTGATCTCTCTGGTCTTGGCCAGTACTAAAAGCCTTCATGTCAGTTACTTACCTATTAAGTTTTGCTATCTCAATAATTTCTTTAAAAAAAAAAGAATAGAAAAAGTTTTTTTTGCTGATTGTGTTTTTTATAATTTTGCTAAAAAGCGTTAAGCCTTTTTCAAAAACTATTACGATATCCTCGCTGCACCATAGGACATAGAGAAGGCAAAAACATTGAACGCAAGATATGTTGATGGCACTAGTATGCTCCACTCAAGCCCCCATTCTAGTACCAGCTTCAGGGAATCCATTGCTGTGCACTTGAAAAAAAAAATCCTACTCTTATAGACAATAGTAAACCGCATAATTTATTTTTTATAATAGTTGCATAATAGGGTGATAAATTCATGTGTCTAATACAAAATACAAAACAACTTCGATGCACAATTAAAAAAATAAATAGAATGAAAACACATCAGTTATATTTATTTCAGGTGTTTACAAGGTGGTAGACATGTACTCTTATTAGTATTATAACATGATATTTTATATATGTAAATAATTTTTAAAAATATTAAAAAACACATTGATAATTTGCCTTAATATTCATGCTTGAAACATGACATTTACCTTTATATGAACATAATATTAATCAAGCGATTGATAGAGGGAATCCATCAAAGATAGAGTCTAGTTTAGTATCTGTAATATTATATAATTATTAACTATACAGTTTATTGAACTTCTTGTGGGTTATTTTTAAGTAAATGATTCTGAAATATTGTAGAGGCTGGCCTCTCTTCATAAATTAATGGAGGGGGGCACAAAGTGCCTTTTCCTCCCTTCCAGTGAGTGACAGCGCATTAGAGCCGAGCTAAATTTATATATATATATATATATATATATATATATAAAATTAACAACAACCCCACAAAAAAAAAATATATATATTATACTGTAAATCTGTCTCCTTCACTTGGAAGTTTCATTAAATTTTACTAATTAATAACCAATTGATTAATTTTAAATGAAATCCTGGTACTATTGTACAAGTGTTGCTCCACTTTGAGGAGTGTGCCAAGATCTTATTATCACGCTATAGATGAGATCGAGAATGGCCAAAGATTGGCAATGTGTTGATGGTATCACATTCCTTTATACAGATTGCTATTTACGACTTTCTATAACTCCCAACTGGTCTATATCTGTTAAAATCGTGGATTTCATTAGGCTCAATTCCGTGTTGCCGAAAGACGAGTCTTGGTCTGGGTTCTTGTCTTACACAAGAGTCTTGCAATAGTTGTGCAGTTACTTATTATTTAATTGCTATTTATTAAACATGTTACTTTATACCTCAGAACAAGCACTACAGAATAGATACATTTAAATGTTTTATTAACATTTCTTTTTATCTTGCTCCTGTCCTGACTAATATATAAAAATTTTCAAATATACATTTTAATATTCCTCAAATATACAATTCAAAAACAAAATAAACGTTTTTGAGATTTAAGACAAAGTTAAAATGTTAAAGTACTGTATTATATCTCAAAATAGTCTCAGTTTGACTTTACTGCAAGAAGCAAGAATCTAGTAGGTGTCTTGGTTTTTCTTAAATTTTGCAGGATCCAATCTTGGTATTGCAAAGTTCAAGAGCAAGACCGATTTTGGGTAAAAATAGCCCAATTACACTGCTAATTACTGTAATCGTCTTCTGCTCACTACGATCGCTCAAAAGGGATAAACAAACCCCCAACGAGTCCTTACCAGATAGTTAGATCACCTCCGTCTACTTTCGAACACACTCGGCCATTCTCATCATTTCATTTACAGTGTGATCATGAGATGTTTTGCCACCCGTCAAATCCCCCGTCAAGTACCCAAATCCTATTTGATGATATTTTAGTAATAGCATGCTCTAACAGTAATAATAAAATAACAGCACATAATTAAACATTGTATTAATATCATAAAACTACTTATTTGTTTTTTCTTCATTTCCAAATGACCTGCTAATCTTCTTCTTTCTAAGAACTGATTTGATCATTTTCAATTGTAATACAATTCAAAGCATCAAAATTGAGCTACTCATTTACTTAATACTAAGTTTAGTTTATAAAACTTAAAAATTTAGAATGATAAAAATTATTTTATTGAGCTCAAATGTTTCTTGATTAAAAAGTAAAAAACAAACTTTATAATATTCAAAGGTAATGAAAATTGGTGATGATTTCTGTCTCAAAAATAGATATAATTAATCATCAAATAAATTAATAATATAAATCAATGATTTATATTGCTAAGTAAAATCCACCACATTGAAAAGAAAAACGTTGTATTTGAAAATCCATACAACTCATCAAGTGGTGTAAAGAAAACATCAATAAGTTAACATTTACTGTCAAAATAAAAGTTTCTTCTTGGATATACATCACTAACATTTTTTTTAAAAATTAATGCCAAATACAAATATAAAAAAACCATGAGTAGTAGAAACTTTAAACCAAACTGAAATCTAATTTAAAACTTTTTCTTAAAATAAATATCGTAATTTTGAATAATAAAAAATAAAATAAAATATACAATGTGTGAATGAATTTTTACAATTATTCCGCAATTCTTTGTTCTCAACTTCAGTTTTTCTTTCTTGATTTTGTGGAAATGAATTCTTCTTGTAACCATTTCATTCTTCGCAATATGAGTAATTAACGTTACAAAATATTTTGAATATTGATAGAATTGAACAACTTGCACCAGCAACAAAACATCATAAGGATCATGAGTACAACAATAAACATCATTAATAATGATTAAATATTAATATGTGAACAAATTAATCCATGATAAGAATCGAATGTTAAGATCTTCAAGTTCTGTTGATGAAAATTTAACTGAGAGTGACTTTTAATTGCCAAATATTAATTGTAAAAATTAAATATTTAACTTTAGTGTATGTCAATTATTATAGTTTGTATTTTTAACTTTCCGATTTCTTTTTTCTTGCTTGAAGTGGATTGGTGATCTCGTCTTCATTCTTGCTGTTATGTTCAGAACATGTGTGGTGTTTAATTGTGATAGAGATAACAAATTAAACTGAATTGAAGAAAGAACATTTTATATTATCAATTTTAAACATCAAACATTATGTTGAGATTGACGTGGTAGTGTCAAGTAAAAATTAAATGAAAAAAAAAAAAGAAAGTGTAAATTACCACAGTTCTACTGCATTTTCGATCATACGTTTTGTTTATACAATTCGTTGATTTAACAATATATGAATTTTGAATCCAATGAAAAATATCTTACTGTTTATTTGTCTCCGGTGTTGGTAGATCGCCTATGGTAGTAAGAGTAAGGGTAGACCAGTACAATGATCCAAGGTATTTGCGGCTAAGTGAGGCGTAGTCCCCAGGTCTGTATGGGTAAACCCAGTCTCCTTGGAATCCCTCAGCCTCCGACAGTAAATAATAAAAGCATCCAAACCAGTGAGCCAGAATCAAAAGGATGTGGATCAAATTCACAACTCGCCAGACATTTGGATAGACAGTACGGGATTCAACAATATAATAATAGTTGTAGACTCTATAGACCTGTTAAAAAAACATAAATCCATTCAGTACATATATATGTACATATATATATATATATATATATATATATATATATATATATATATATATATATATATATATATATATACACATATATATATATCAGTGTTATAAATCAATAACATAAATTTACATTTAATGTATAGTAATCTATAAAATCTATAATCCGTAATGGTGCACATATTGAAATATTCACAAGTTAGATATTTTTTAGTTAATAAATAAAATGAATATTAATCCTTATAAAAATGGCTCAATATTGAACCTAAACTAATAGTCTGCGGTACAGACCCCATTTTGTCAAATCACCAACTCTAAACCAGAGATGGGCAAATGCTGCTCTCATTACAGAGTAACAAGTATTTTACTCAAATTGAATCACTATAAGGAATTCAATCACTATTTCAGTAAATCCTTTGATATCAACTAAAGTAGTAATTAATTCTTTGGTACTCTAAAATAGTTAGTATTCAAGTAAAATACTTTGTACTCAGTACTCAGAGTAGCATTTGGCCATCTCTGCTTTGTGAATGCCTTAATTTTTTTTTAACCTACAACTTTTTTATTTACGAAAATTCACAAAAATGAGACATTTTGTGATTAATTAATTTAACAAGGTACTAAAATATCACGAATACCTATTTATTTCCCATCTGAATAATAAGGTAATTTGAATACAAATTCGAGAAAAAAGGTATACACGGTATACACAGTGGTTCAAACCCCCCTACCGTGCCCTCCCCCACCACATCCCTATAAATTGCATATTGTTTTGTATAATAAATATATATGTATTTTTTCTTGTTCATGCCTTTATTTACATTTAATTTCCCTTTCTCTCTCTTATATACAGTATTAAAATGCTACAAGTATTAAAATGTTAAAAATTATTCAATAGAAACAATAACAAAAACGAAAGTTTATATACATCAACTTTGAGAAACTTTAGGAATTTGCCTACGGCCTCATCGAAATCCACAGTATTTAAATATTTCGTTTTGTAGGTCGTTGAACGTAGTAGACCATCCAACAATGTTCTCTTTTACTTTTGATATTTCACCCTCTCCATTTCTAGGACCTACTATATTCTTCACTATGCATCTCAGTGTATTGTTTTTCGCCTTTCTGTGATGTTTTTTTGCAAAGTGGGATAATTTAACTTTTTCATTTCAAGTGCTGGTTATAATAATTATTGAATTATTCTAGTAATGTCACACGTATTTCAATAAAATTGTGAAACTACAGTTTATTGGATTTCAGATTAATATCAAGCTTATTCAAGATAAGAAGCTTTATGAGCATTATTTTATTTGACTAACATTAATGGTATTGACATAAAATCATCCAAACTACCTTCAAGAATCGTGGAAATCTTAGGATCGGCTTCACACCTGTGTTGCGTTGTATCAAATCAAGGGGAAATAAAGCGAGCAAATCGAGTAAGAAGTTCTTCGATTTGATGTAATGTCCAGCAAGCTTCTTTGAGTCATAGACCATGAGCCCTTGCTCGAGATACCCAGTACGGAACTGGACCCCAACGTCTAACAGAAATACTATGTCGGTGATGATATCCATGGATGACCAGAAGTCTTCTTGGTACTCCTGCAGTTCCGGGAACGCTTGACGTACTATAAGTGTCCAAAGGTTGTAGAGGACACTTATTGAAACGAAGAAAAGCCAACAATAGTAGAAGTTGCCATCCGTGTTGACCACTGTGCATGGAGTCCTGGAATTTTTGCGCCTTTTGCGATGGTTCTTCCAACCGAGGCGGGACATGACGCAAGACACGCTACCGCTCGGCGCATCGCTGTCCTCACACGGGTCAACTGTCTCCTAGAACAAAACAAAAAAAAAAAGATTTATTTTAAATCGGTTAATTGACAATTATTAGACTATTTCAGACATAAGGTAAATAAGTGATAGTGAAAACTTTTCTTATACAGTATTCCTAAAAAAATGGTGTACATTCATATAATATTTACAAAATGATATTCTTTCATGCAATGGATATAAAATAAGACATTTACCCTTAGTATGTATTGAATACAATCATACAATGGTAATAAATCTTAGGGTCAAAAATTTAAAATTTGATTAGGATGTCATCTGCTCGATTTATTTTTTAAACTGTAGAATTAACAAATTTTTTCTAGGTCAAACTATCTAGAGTCAGATTTTCTTGATAACCTGTTATCATAACTGACACACCGAGGTTCGTTTGAGGAATAACGAAGACTATGTTTCAAAGAATAATATTCCACATTGATTATCTCACATAAGAACCATTCTCCCTTGGATAGCGATGGGAGTTTTGAGGATAAATTTTGGGCATTGCTTTTTTTTTTTTTATTCTTTTAAATATAATAGTAATTAGTCTGGAATGAAAAGAAAGAAGACAAATAAAATTATGTTTAAGCGGTACTTGAAGGCCTGTCAAAAAGACAAAAAAAAAAAAAAAAAGAAATTACAAGAAAAATTATGCTTTTAGGGATTATTTTTTCTTGACAGGTGCTCACATTTAGTGGATGTATAGTACCGAATGTCTATATTGAATATATGTTGTAATTTAAAAAAAGTACACATATTGTGATTTGAAGTATTTAGTTCAGTATAACTCACAGTAAGAAATATGAAAAAAATAAACCTGTGAAAAAAACATGTTCCTATTTTGGAGGGCTTCAGCCCGAATACCTTCCTCCCCTGTAACTAGCGGTAATTATTAAGCAAATAGATACCTCTCAGTTATAAAATTAATAGATTCTTACATACAATAGAGAATAAGAATACAATAGAGAATTGTACTGCAAGTAAATTAAGAAAAATAAATAAATAATTGTTACAACGCACCTTGACCATTAGAGTATATTTATTTTAAACACATTCGATGAGTGTTCGTTGAAACATCTTCTATAGACTTCATGTGAGATGTACTTTACTTTTCTAGCCTTTGTATGATATTTTTGTTTTTATAAACTTTTATTATTATATTAAACAACTGTGATTCTGTGTCTATGATTCTAACATCATGATGAGCACCTGATCGATCAGCTTATGCGAAAGCCTGTGTTTCTACCTTGGCTCTCAGAATTCGCTTGTTTTTCACCGAAATCTCTGAGATTATTCATTTAAAACAAGTCAAGGGTGCATAAGAACAATTTATATTTACTGTGTGCAGTTATAAATTATAATATTTTTTATTCAATATTATTTTTTCTTTTATGCGATATTACCATCAGGTCGTGTCTATTAAGAGAATTCGACCGTTAGGCTCAACACCTCGTTCTTCATCTTTCAAACAAAAGCCTCGCCAATCTCGTCAAACACCTCCCTGTGACCCTCCAGTACCCCTGTTAGCTTCAGAGAACATGAAACCCAGTAAGGTACATTATCACAAGAGACAATTGAAGAAACTCAGCCTGAATCTCTCTTTTTTACACCCAACCCCTATCAGTTGCTTCAGAATTATAGACAGGTAATGGAGTCGGCTGAAATACCAAATACCCAAATACGGCTAAAATACCCCGGACCTCCACCGATATTCATTAAAAACATAATAAATTTTCATTTACTAAGCTTTCAACTAAACAAAATAACAGGCACTAGAAACTACTCATGTCTAAGCAGAACAAAAGACACTCAGATATCACCAGATACAGCTGAAACCTATAGAAAAATAGTGAAATATCTAACAGAAACCAACGCGGATTTTCATACATATCAATTACGGCAAGAGCGAGCATTAAGAGTGGTTATAAGAAATCTACACCCCTCAACATTAACCGAGACAATATAAAAAAAACTAAAAAAAATAGGTTTTATAGTGCACCAGGTTACAAATGTTCTGAAGGAGAATAGGGAACAGCCAGTAGTAAAAGTTCCTCTACCCTCATTTTTCGTGGACTTAGAGCCAACTTAAGGGATCGAAAAAATATACGAAATAAGAAGAATGTACTATACAAGTGTGATAGTAGAGAAGGCATATTCTAAGAGGGTAATCCTACAGTGCCATAATTGCCGCACCACATGGACATATGGCCACACCAATATTTACTGCCATCATTTGCCGCGTTGTGTCAAATGTGGAGAGCAGTAAAAATCCGGTGTGTGAAAAAACTAAAACGAGATCCTACAGTTTATACTTTGTGCCTTCAAGGACATCCAACGAACTACAAAGGCTGTCTGATATATAAGAATATCAAGTCAAAATATCAGAAATTTCGGAACCAAGAAGAAAGATCAAGAAGAGAAACTACCGGATCAAGAAGAGAATCTTGCAAATTATTAGACCCAACGGTATCTTTTGCACATTTTCTGGGGGGTAAAAATGACATTACTAATTATGAGAACCTGCCGCAACAACAATATACGCCTCAAGATCCTGAACCCCATCCTTAACATACTACTACTCGAATTCCGCCTAATCCACAACAATTATATTAACACCAAATTCGTCACATTCCTCCTCCATCAAATATCACATCTTTATCTCACCAGTTTACTTACATCATTCCTCTCCGAATTCAGATCTCTTGTTACTCCTTTGGTATCCCTTCTCATCAATACTGTATTAAATTTTGTCTCTCCCCCCAAAGAACCTTAAATGACTTTCAATAAAACTATATCCATTCACATTTGGAATGCGAATGGTGTTAGAAATCATACAGATGAACTATCTGCTTTAATACTTGAGAAGAACATTGACGTGCCACTAATTACAGAAACTCGACTAACCACTAAACAGCTCTTCAAAATACCACAATACTTGGCATATCGTACTGACCATCCTGACGGTAGAGCACATGCCGGTACTGCTGTTATTGTACACCAATCCCTCTCCCATCACCTACTCCCATTACCTACCCAATCCGCCGCTATTGTAATTAAAACCTTCTCCTTTTCGGTCACTCTTGCATCTGAGTTCTGCCCTAACTGATCCATATCCAATGCTCAGTTCAGTTTTCTCCTCGATTCGTTAGGACATAACTTCATCTTGTGAGCAGACCTACATGCTAAGCATCAACAATGGGGTTGAAGAACCACGAATTCCGCAATGTGGCTGAACATTATTGTCTGTACTCAATCCCAACGTTTTCACTTTCTTTACCCCAACTCTCCTACCTACTGGTACACAGACCCTGATATACTGAATAACAATTTATCACATCACCTCCTTGAACTAATCTATATGAAACGACCCGCCAGTGCACTGTGGCTATGTACCAGGCATCCCGTTGATCGCTCCTATAATTAATATTGCAAAAAACTAAAGCGAGAATTAGCCTCCTATAGATTCGAATCTTTTAACATCTACATATCCTCTCTCTCTGTTAGTGACGATTCCCTTTGGAAAATCACTAAAAAAATACTAAAACCCCACCAGATTTCCCAACCCGTCCGACGAGATTACGGTTTCTTGGCAGCATTTGACGAAGATAGAGCCGAGGAGTTCGCAAGCCGCCTCTAATATATTTATTCACCCCCCCCCATCCCACTCACAACGAAATATTAGAGAAATTCTTAACATCACCTGTCCCAATTCCCCTGCCTCCAAAAGAAGTTCATCCTTCCGAAGTAAAATTTCATTTATAAATCTAATCCTTCATAAATCTCCTGGATATGATCTCCTTATTCCCCAGATCCTTTGACAATTTCCACCAAGAGCAGTAATATTCCTCAACATATCTACAATTGCATCCGACCTACCATCCATGAGAAAACATTCCACTGTCATCCTTTTCCCAAAACATCCTACAGACCAATCAGTCTACTCCCAATTCTTTCAAAAATCTTTGAAAAGATTTTTTTTTATACGAATTATACCCCTCACAGAATCCCCAAAATCTTCCTTCCCATATAGTTTGGTTTTCGCTTTCAATATTCTACTGTTCAACAAGGACTCTGAGTTGTTGATCATATTTCATCAGCCCTAGAAAACAAGGAATAGTTTTCGGGTGCATTTCTGGATATAGCATAGGCATTTGATCGGGTGTAGCACGCCGGATTGCTCTTCAAGCTTAAATTCTATTTACTTCAGCCATTGTACTTAGTCCTCAGATCCTACCTCTATAAGCGCTCCTTTCGAGTTAGCTGTTCCATAGAATTTTCGAATATCTTCCCAGTCAAAGCCGGTGTTCTCCAAGCCAGCGTCTTGAGTCCCGTACTTTACATTACATCCTCTTTACCACTGACATTCCTATTTATCCCGATATCTTCCTTGCAACATTCGCTGATGACAACTCAATCTTATCATCCAACTCTGATCCCGAAATAGCATCCTCAAATCTGCAAAGCCACCTCTATTTGATTGAGCACGGGTGTACTGCAAATGCCTATGCTATGTCCAGAAATGCACCCGAAAAGTATTCCTTGTTTTCTAGGGCTGACGAAATATGATCAACAACTAAGAGTCCTTGTTGAACAGTAGAATGTTGAGAGCGAAAACCAAACATATGGGAAGGAAGATTTTATTGAAAAATAGAAGGAACAATAAGTATATATTGGAGTTTTGGCGATGGCCATATTCTCCACTCAAGTCATGTATGTGTGATCATAGCGCCTCTGTTCAGCCTCTATTGGTGCTTAATACCAGTAATGCGACTGAGTAAGAGGCGCTGGGATCTCTTAGAGTTCTGCCTTTCCTTCCACGAGTGGGGAGAGCGGCTTGGCTTGGAGATCTTGAGTGAATACATTTTTTAAATATTATATAGAAGCATGTGTGTATTTGGGTAGTTATTTTGATTAGTTTATTTTTCACAAATTTACTTTAAGTATTATTATTTTTCTGTATTATTCATTTATTTTTATTATAAATAGAGTGTGAATGTGCTTTTTGAAAACTATGATAAATGTCCTTAATGGTGATAGATTGTAATATCTCTCAATAAATATGTTTAAAAAAAACAAAAACAATTATGACATTTTAATTTATTTATCAATTATCACTTGTTAATGTAATAAGATTTTAAATAATAAACTGTATTCTTTACCTCTTTTAAAATTACTATTATTTATCAGACTAACTTAACAGAAATATTATTTTTAGTTTCATCAGGAAAGAGGGACGCAAATCAAGTTCGGCAATGTTGAGATAATGTTAAGTTTGCCCAAAGGTCATTCAACTATGAATGAGCTGATAGGCTCCCGCGGCTTGCTCCGCACCTTTACAAGTTGATTTGCCTCTGAGTTGTGTTGATTTTAAAAAAAAAATATTTTATGAGAATCAGTGTAATGATTTAATTTTGTATTTGAATGTTAGATTGAAGAATATGGTTCAGGACACAGAAAGCTTCTCGAATTTTAAGAATATGTAAAATAAAATATGTTAAATTAGACTCTGTCGAATGATATACAACCTGAACAACTTAAAAAATATGTAGTACAGTATCATAATACCTAATTAATAATCTTTCTAATTCTTTCCCTACTTAATTCTTTTAAAATCGTTATGCATCGCTGTTAAAAGTTGTAAACCATTATTACAACCAGGAAAGAAGCTACCAATAATACATTTTAGGACTTTCATGACTTATCAGACTCATTTGAGGAACTTGATGGTATCAGCATTTTAATCAAACCGAGTGTATCAGCGATTCGACAATTATAAAGTTTTAATTTAAAAAACAACTCATACACAAATCAATTGGAATAATAAGTAACAATATGAACATTTTAAATAAATTAAATTGTGTTATTAAAGATATTGTAGAATTTTGACATAATATACATATTATTGTTATTATTATATTAAATATTGGTTTATATTTATACAGTTAAATTGAGCTGCATATCTGGACAAGGTATACCACAAAATCCATCAGTTAAAAATGGTTATAAATATAGACAATATTTAAATCATTTACGCATTTTCAGAACTTATTCTAGGTTAAATTATTCATTACTCCAATCAGATAATCCTCCCCCCCCCTCCCCCAAAGGTCAGCAATTCAAGACCTAATAAAAATGTACTCAATGTAATCAAAAATATTGATGGCACAACTTGTCATACCTTGATATTCCTGCTCATCATATAAATATTCTCCAAATTTCACCATACCCTTACTAATCATTTAAATACATTAGCACAGTCCCTTTCTAGTTCCTTTACCACCCCCCTAAAATGCTCCTTGAAGGAGTATGAACGTTTGAGACATTTTGTAAATATTGGAGTAACCGCAATGGCCAATTTTTTTTTTAACTCTAACCACAGGCCCACTAATTAGGCCACTCTAGCTGCATGTTTATGCAGTTACAGTGCCCTTGCTTAGCCTCTACTGGTATTTAAATCAAATGATGCAGGTGAGACAAGTGTTGGGATCTCTGGGAGTCCCCCAGAGTTGTTTTTCCCACCATAGGTCGGAGGACAAGCCTGGAGCGTAATATCCCTCACTGGTGCGAACTTCCCTGGCCTAAGATTTATCTCCTAAGTTTAAGTAGGTGGTTATTTTTAAAAATATTAAACTACCTGATTAAGCAATATAAATAAGTAAAAGTTTTCATACAGCTATTTAGTACTTAGTTCATTGAAAAGATTCTTTTATAACACAACATCATTTTTCATTCTTCCATTCTTCTACTCCTAAAAAATGCTCAAACTAGTAGACTAACCCAATATCACTGACATGCCATTCATATCATCCAGAAGCATGTGTTTTTATGACTCATAAATATACGTTCCGTCGACTATACTTCCGTATTTCAAACCCATCTTTCATCAATTCAATAGGCAACCAACAAATCATTCCTCCAAAATAAATAAGTAGTCAGCAAAACCACTTTTCTCCCTTAGAAACGAAGCTTATAGCTTTAAGGAAAGCTAAAATGCCAAAGGAAAATGCGATATAAACGTTGAGGAATGTGTACATATAATATTTAAAAAAAAAAAAGTTATAGGTCATTGTTAAAAAAAAATAAAAAAAAATAAGGAATTCAAATAAAACACAAGACCTCTATGCAAATGATGTAATGGAATGCATTATTGAAAAGAATTACCACTAAGAACAATTTAATATATATTTATATATTTTACAATAAATTTTTGTAAGAATGAAAGATATACTTATATATCCATCCCTAAATTAATGTTCCTTTCAAATTCTTTATTAAAGAATCTTCATAATGTCAATTATTACGAAACCTATCTTATTCATGCTATAATAATTATAGACATTGTTGGTCATTAAACAAAGTACCGATAAAATGAATGCTTTTGATGCTTCAAATATATTTAAAAATATGTATATTATCAAAAACAATTTAGTCTGTCTTTACTATTAATTATATCAAAGAATATAAATCTTAATTAAAAGGAAATACAGTTTTTTTTGCAGATTTATAATTTATAATAATATTAAAACGTTTATTATTTTTTTTTCTAAAGAGTTACATCTAATAATTTTCACACTGAAATATTCATAGATTATAAGTAGTATACTATACAACTTTTCCATTTTATTGAAATCAGATGGGATCAGTATTATCGTTTAGGTATTTTGGATATCAAAGTTACTAATACTACTCTTCTAACTATTAGTATAGTTTTTATAGGAATCATAAAAATTCTGAGTTCGATCAGTAGGAGTGTGAATTATTACAGTATTGGTAAAATATGGAACGATGGAATGGAACTATGGTTCGTGTAATCCTCGAAATCTTCTTCACTCAAAGCACTACAGTCGTTCCAATCCATTTTTCAATGTTCAGTTTGGAACGATCTTCAGTGATCGCCTTAAGACTGTATTATTTTTACTAATTTTTATTTTTATATTTTATAAATCTACGTACATTTACTTTAATTACTTGAAACTTGATTTTTAGGAAATCATTATCAAATATTTTTATGTTCACCATGGACAATCGACAGCTGATCGATCGACAACTGATGTGCAAGGTAGTGTTTCCAACTAAGGTCTCATTATTTACTTCTTTTTGAGGAGATTCTCTGTTATTATTTACTTAAAACAAGTCAAGGATACACTAGAAAGTTGATATTTACTGTGGCTAAGAGAACTAGGTCGTTAGGCTCGACACCTTCATCTTCTATACCGGTCAAACAAGAGCCTCGTAAATCTCGTCAAACATCTCGAATGACACCCGTTAGCTCCGAAGAACATTAAATCCAGCCAGGTGCATCACCACAAGAGAATATTGAAGAGTCTCAGCCTCAACCAGGTACATCATCACAAGAGACTATTGAAGAATCTTTTTTTTTTTTAAACACAACCCCTATCAGGTGCATTAGAATGAAAGTGAGGTAATGGAGTCCGCACCGACCTACCCCGATATTCGTTAAGAACGTAAACAAATTTCAATTACTGTGTTATCAACTAATCAAAATAGCAGGATGCTACTTAATCGGAAGCTACTCATGTCTAAGCAGAACGAATGGCACCAAAATATCACCAGATACAGCTGAGATCTATACAAAAATTGTGAAGTATTTAATAGAGACCAAAGCAGATTTACACACGTATCAATGTGGCAAAAGCGAGCTTTAAGGGCAGTTATCAGAAATCTACACCCCTCAACAGCATCTGAAATAATAAAAAAAGAACTAAAAACTTTAGGTTTCAAATTGCACCAGATAACAAATGTTATCTATCTAAAGGATAGTAAGGTACGGCCAGGAGTAAAGTTCTTCTCCCCTTATTTTTTATAGACTTGGAACCGACTCCAGGGATAAAAAAAAAAATACGAAGTAACCAGTTTATACTACCCAGGTGTAAAAGTGAGGAAGCCGTATCCTTGGAGGAATATCGTCCAGTGCCATAATTGCCAGGTTTATGGCCACACGAAGAGGTTGTGCCATCGTTTGCCGCGTTGTGTAAAGTGCGGTGGACAATACAAAACTGGTGAGTGCACAAAACCTTAACAAGAACATCCGGCGAAGTACAAAGACTGCCAGATATACAAGAATATTAAATCGACATACCAAAATCCCGGTACCAAGAAGAAACTGAAAGTTCTGGACCAAGAAAAGAACCTTCCAAAACCATAGACCCGACGGTGTCTTTTCACACTTATTAGGAGGCAAGAATGATATTACTAATTGTGAGATCCTGCCGCAACAACAATCTATACCTCAAAATTCTCAACCCCACCCTCAACATTACTTACATTACCCTGCATTATTACTTGACAAGAACATTGACGTGGCATTAATTACTGAAACTCGACAAACCACTAAACATCACTTTACAATACCCGACATATAGTACTGACCACTCTGACGGAAGAGCACATGCCGGTACTGCTGCCATTGTACACCAATCCCTCTACCATCACCTACTCAAGATATCCAACAATCCATCGCTATCGTAATAAAAACCTTCTCCTTCCAAGAAGTTACAAGTTACCCTCGCGTCAGCATATTGCCTTCCAAACCGATCCATATCCAATGCCCAATTCAGTTCTCTCCTCAATTCTTAGGACATCACATCACTTCTTGGGTGTAGACTTAAATGCTAAGCACCAACAATGGGGTTCCAAAACCACGAATTCGAGTGGCCTAACCCAGCTGTCTGCACTCAATTCACAACGTTTTCACATCCTTTCTCCCAACTCTCTTACCTACTGGACCACAGATCCTGACTGTAGTCCTGATATCCTTGATTTCTTCATCCACAGCGGCTTAGGTCTCCTCGATTGTTCCATTACACATCCAAATGAACTTTCCTTTGACCATAGTCCTCTAGTTCAAAACGTTTCACTTGAACCAGTTCTTAAACCTTCTCCACCGACATTTATTAGGGACCCAGTTAACTAGGACCTTTTTCGCCAAATCCTCTCCGATGAAATTGATCTCAATATATACCTAAAAACCTCCGATGACTTAGATAGTGCCATAAATTTCATTACTACCACAATCCAACAAGCTGCCTGGACTGACAGCTCCCCGAATGACTCCTCAACCATTCCTAAAAAGACCATTCTACCTCAACATCTCCTTGACCTAATCCACACTAAACGGCGTACCAGATTATTATGGCGACATACTGGACATGCTACCGACTTACCCCTCAGATCCTTCTACAATTTCCAACCAAAAGCAGTCATATTCCTTACATATATCTACAATTGCATCCTACGTACCATCCACTTTCCCCTATTATGGAAACAATCCACTCATTATCCTTTTTCTAAAACCAGGCAAGCCTCCCAACTGCTTAACATCCTATAGGCCAATTAGCCTACTCCCAATCCTTTCAAAAATCTTTGAAAAGATCCTTTTAAAACGAATCCCACCCCTCATAGAATCCCAAAATCTTCCTTCCCATCAGTTTGGTTTTCGCTCAAAACATTCCAATGTTCAACAAGGACTTCGAGTCGTTGATCGTATTTTAGCGGCCCTAGAATACAAGGAATACTTTTCAGGTGCATTTCTGGACATATCACAGGCGTTTGCTCTTCCAGCTTAAAATCCATTTCCTCAGTCCTTCTACCTAGTCCTCCGATCCTACTTCTCTAACCGCTCCTTTCGAGTTCGCTGTGTAACATAATTTTCCAATATCTATTCAGCCGGTGTTCCCCTAGGCAGCGTCTTGGGTCGTTTACTTAACATCCTCTTTACTGCTGACATTCCTATTCAGCCAGATATCTTCCTTGCAACATTCGCTGATGATACTGTAATCTGACTCTGATCCCGAAATAGCATCCTCAAATCTGCAAAGGTACCTCTCCTTGATTAAGCATTGGTGTAATAACTGGCGCATTAAAGTGAATGAATCTAAATTCCAACATATTAACTTTACACTCCGACAATTCCTGTCCACTTTAATTCCATCCAGCTTTCTGACTCAGACACAGTCCGGTATCTTGGCTTTCTCTTTGATCGAAGACTAACATGGAACCCACATTCTAGACTTAAAAGACAATACCTCAACCGACGATATGGCCAGCTGCATAGACTACTGAATAGAAAATCTCAACTTTCAATTGACAACAAACTAATTATCTACAAAAAAAAAAATGAAAGCTATTTGGACCTATGGCCTATAACTGTCGGACGACAGTAAAATTTTCGAACATCCTTTTAGTCCAAAGTCTTAGGAACAATAGTTGATGATCCGTTCTATGTTACCAACCAAACCCTACAACTAGTGTTGCCCAAATGCGAGACCAAGACGAGTCTTGGTCTTGCAAACTCAGTCTTGGTCATAGTGTTGGTCTTGCGTAAGAGTCTCGCAACAGTCTTGCAGTTACTTATTAGCTTATTGCTATAGAGATAATGCTGTCATTTTTAAGATTGGAGAAACCTAATTAAGCCCGAATAAAAAAATAGAGGAGTTAAATGCAAAAGTATATTGGTTATACCAATTATTAACATATAGTAACTAAGATTGTCAAGTATTAGTAAATATTTTGTCTTAATTTTTATTTAAAAAATAGATTTTTTTTTACCAGTCCTGGTCTTGGTCTTGCAACAGTTATGCCAAGACCGATTTTGGGCAACAATACCTACAACCATGACCTTAATATCCCATTTGTCCTTGATCTTATCCCTGAAAAATTCTCCAAATTTCACCAGAACCTTATCCATCATCCAAATCCCCTTGCACAATCCATATCCAACACCACCCATCTCTACAATCCTTATTGAAGGCTGAAGCGGCAGTGGCCCAGACCTGTTGTAGGAATTTATCGGAGTTCTGGCAATGGTTAGATTCTCCAATCAAGTTATGTAAGTCTGGTTATAATGCCTCTGCTCAGCATCCACTGGTCCTTAATACCAGTAATGCGGCTGAGTGAGAGTGAGTGGGATCTCATAGAGTCCTGCCTTTACTTCCATGAGTGGGGAGAAAGGCTTGGCTTAGTGACCTTGAGTCAATGAATATCGTAAATATTTTATAAAATCATGTGTGTATTTAAGTAGTTATTTTGATAACTAAACATATAGTAAATATAGTTAACTAAACTAAAGGATAGTTTAGCTTCCTTTAGTTTAGTTAACTATATTTTAGCTTATATACATTTACTTTTAGTATTATTATTTTTCTGCTATTTATTTTTATTCATTGTGCGTAGTGTGAATGAGCTACTATTTACCATTGTCCTTAAATGTGACAGATTGTAAAATATCTTAATAAATAATTAAAAAAACATTACCATGATTATTTATTCATGACTAATTATAAACATTTTAGTTGAATATGTTTTATAATATCGGCATAATGGGTTCCACAATTTTTTGGAACGATTTTCATGATTTATAATATCGTCCATAGTCTTATTTATTGTATTTCGTTAAAAAAGAGCCATAGAAATACTGTTGAAGTGAACTAATGCAAAATAATTCAATGCAACTCCGTTAAAAATATACTCGACATCAGAGGCTTCAAGAGTCGATTGCCAATACCAATTCCTTATAGTTTCTTGCATTAATTTTAATAAAAATTACCAGTTCATCATGCATCTGTATATTTTTCGAGTGAAACAGAAAATAATCCGGCTTACCAAAAGATTAAAATTTCGTAAGCTAGAAAAAACTTCAACTGATTTGATATTTTATTTTTGACTAAAATTTGGCATGTATAATTTCACCCATATGAATTTCACCAACCTTTAATTAGAATGTTTAACAAGTTAAATTAAATTTAGATAGTTAAATAAGGAGCCTAATTTACAGTAATTTACAACCTTAAGCTCTTAGTTTATTCAATTTGAGTGATGAAAAATTGGCCCTTACTATGAAGTGACTAATCTAAAATAACGGGGTTAAAATGGTTAGAAGAATGAATGGAGAAGTGATGGGTGTGAGATCAGCTTAATGTCAAAATAACCTGCTTGTATAAGCCAAAGGCCACAACATTTTTAAACCACCTTGTTCACGATTTTGTTATCAAATTTTCTTACGATTCAAATGGAAAGCAAATGGCTATAGATGAATTTTTAGATCTTCCTGAGAATTATTGTAGATAAAAAAGTTGTAGGTTACAATAATATGAAGCCATTCACGAAGATTTGGACGGATGTTGATAGTTTGATAAAAAGGGGTCCGTACTGCGGACAAGACGTGGATCGTATTTGGAGTTTCATTATTGAGAAGAACACGATACATGAAAGAAATCAAAATAATGTCGTCAATATGGGCTTCTACAGAAATTTAACGAAATGGAATAGAAAAAAAGATATCTAGGTCGACTGGAACCTGCTCGACCAGGGTCTGTAATCGGCGCAAATTAGCATTATTGAATACATGGCACTTTGATAGATTGGATTTCATACAAACATCTAATAAAATAATACTTCAATACAATTTCGGCTAGTAAAAATGCTGGTAAAGATTCAATCGACTGTTCAATGTCAAATCCAGTTATGTAGAAAGGCATATCCATAAACATTCAAATGTCTGTTACCAAATGTCTTCAGCAAATGGGATAGATGGCTCTTGGTAGTCAAAATAAAAGTAAGCTGGGGAAGGCCCAGGTGGCCTTTCCGGCTGGATTAGGTCCTGGGCAACTGGAGAGTCAATTCAAACATGTGAAGAGTAAACGCTTATAAAAGCGCAGGCTATCTTCATTTGCAATTTTAAAACAACTTCTACAAGATGTGAGCTTGGCCGATACGAACAGTTATCATCACATTATTCGCGAAGATTTACTTAGTTGAATTGCTTCCATCGAGGTAGCGAATCGATTATATTAACGAAGAACAGTGCTTTGACAAACGAAAAATTTACATTCACAATGAAGTTTTACCGGTAAAGTTTAGTCATTTTATATTTTACTTAGTCCCAAATATGAAAGAGTTTGGTAACTAAAACTATAAAATAAACCACATTGAAATTTCCTGGGCATAAATTTGATATATTCCAACTGCATTTCGAGGATAATACGTTTGCACGTGCGTAAGCTAAAGTAGACACAATTTGTCTAGTACTTGTACAACCACGAAGCCCAGGAAGGTATGCAGTTTAAGCGCAAGGATGCGAGGAGCTTCCTTAATATTTTCTTGTTAAGAAAAAAGAAAACAATTTTTGAAAGTGCTGACAAACGGAACTACCAATAATAATAGTTATGTATTTTGTGGCAAGCTATTTTATTAAGATATTAATTTTAAGAAAGCATGATGTATATACCGTAAAGTGTTGAAATTCCTGAATTAATATGCAATCTCTATTTAGAGAAACGTTTTAGAATGCTGACGTGAGATGCACGTTTTTTTAGTTCGCATTCTTGAGATCTTGTTATATTTTTCTGTCCCAATGCTAATTGAATTGGTAAAACTTTGAATGGTTAGTTTATTATTTGTTTTTAAGACTTAATAGTTTGTTTTTGGAACTTTCCAATCATGTACTAAGAAGTGATTTTTTTTTAAACAAAAAAAAATAAAGTATGCTTAGGCCAGAATCAAAATGCAGTTGGAGATGGTTAATTGACAAGTCAGTCCTAAACTTTCAGTAGATTTATATAGGTAAAGAAATCGGCATCAAGTAGCTGATAAGAGAGATTTATCCCTTAGTATATGGGAGCACTCCCCCCGCCGAGTTTAATAAACGTTGTTAGGATACAAAAGAAAGGCTCAGCAATCATCCTAAAAAGAATATTCTGGAAAGGGAATTTGTAACTGTTTAGCAGTATATTCTTCAATTGAGCGGTATTAGAAATTTAAACAATATAGGACATATACAATACCACAATACATACAGCCAAATGACTTATTTATTATTGAAAGAGATAAATATTTGTATTGAATTCTGTAAAAAAACAAATGACGTGAAAAGTAAAAAATAGCTTTTTTTAAAAATATTTTTTTCGCTTGTTTTGAAACAAAAACTGGATTAGAGTGGCGTTGGGGAGTACTTCGCTTTAGCGCATAGTTTTACTAGGAACTGTGAAGATTTCCCAGCCGTATATGGAAGAGCTACCGTTTTAAGCTCCTCACTGTCACTGTTTAGAACATTTTTATATAAAATGAAGAAGACAAGACTGCACTAGTCTGGTTTTGGCTTAAAGAATTATTAGGTTTTGGCTCTGGTTTGCTTATGTAAGTAAGCAAACCTTCCTTATGCATATAAATTTGAAATATAATCCGAAAAATCTTTTCCCTGGGAATGATAGTTTTGTCACATCTATTTTTAAAAATCATTATAAGAAGAAATACAATCTTATTTTGAGGTCTCATGTGACAGTTATATTTTGGAGTCTAACATCGATGATTGGTTTCGCTGTTTTGTCTTTAGAACTAATTTTTGAAGTATCGGTTTGTGGTCTTATTTAAGCTTCAATTTTCACAGAATATCTTGTATTGTTTCTTGTCCCGCCTCCCCTTATAGTTATATAAGAGTCTATGTTTTTAAAATGTATTTCATTTTTACTAATCTTGAACACACTCTGCACTAGTATAATAGTAAACAAAAAAATAGTAGTAATACACACACACAAGCACACACACACACACACAAGCACACACACATACACAAGCGCGCGCGCGCGCACACACACACACACACACACACACATACACACACACACACACATATATATAAAATATTGTATAATATGCTTATACATATTGTTAATCCTATATCATTGTATATTATTTGAAAAATTGTCTGTAGTGATTAATAAGTATGCTGTGTTTTTAGCAACCCAATGTAATTGGGCAGCACCATTTTATGATAATAAAGTGAGTCTCTCTCTACAGGGTGTTTTGTAATTGCACAGAACTATGTTCGAAGATATCCTGAAAAATTTCTACAAGGAAGAATACCAAATCGTAAAACGATTGAGGCCATTGAAAGACGCCTTAGGAATAATGGCAGGCTAAAACCTATAGGATTAAACGGCGGTCGACTAAGATTTGGACGAACTGGAAACGTTGAAGAAGAAATACTTGATGCTGTTCAGTTATCTGCTACTACTAGTACCTGAAGATTGTCACGTCGTTTCGATGTTTCCTCTACAAGCGAATGACGAACTTTACGCGAACAACAATTATATCCATTTCACGTATCGAGTAGGCAAGATTTGTTACCACAAGATTATAACCAGCGCAGAAATTTCTCCCAGTGGTTAATTCGACAATGCACACTAGATCTTAACTTCCTGAACTGCATTTTGGTTACTGATGAATCTTTACAAGAAACGGGGTTCTTAATTTTCGTAATACCCATATTTAGACGGAAGAAAGCCCTCATACGACTGCTGTTGGTCATTACCAACATACTAGAAATTAACTTATCTTCAGTTACCCACAAGTTTTGCTAAATTTTTTTCATTGTCACACCATTGTAATAATTATAATTTGTTGTTCATATTAAATCTTTATTAACAAATACTAATAATACACAGCAGGTCTTTTTTATAATTTTTATGAAAAATATTGTTAATCATAAGAACTTTGTTTTTGAATAAAGTAGATTTGTCTATTCTATTCTATAATATTTCGGAAAGCCTGAATTCTTGAGTACTTTTGTAATGATGAATTTTTTTTTATAACCACAATAAGGATGCAGATTATATTGTTTATATATGCATGTATGAAGAGTGTTTTAGTCATGTATTTACATTGGTAATTATTTTTTGTATTTTGTTTTTGGTAAATAGTAAATTAATTTTATATTTGTTTTTTTGTTAATGATTGAAACTGTCGATAATGATAAGCCCATAACAATTACTCTCTTGAATTCTAAATAACCAGAAACAAAGGAAGCAATTCTGTTTAACGCTCATACCTCATCGTTTAGATTTAATTATAACCCTCATGATAA
Source organism: Nezara viridula (assembly GCA_928085145.1). Classification (NCBI taxonomy): domain Eukaryota; kingdom Metazoa; phylum Arthropoda; class Insecta; order Hemiptera; family Pentatomidae; genus Nezara; species Nezara viridula. The sequence continues at coordinate 182,017,146 of OV725078.1, read as the reverse complement.
AAGAAAAAAAAATGGATGTAAGTTAACAAGTTAGAATTACCAGACATATTGACATGTTACCTACTCCAAATAATTTGTAACAATGAAAAAAAAAATATTATAATAGTAATAGTCAGTCACATCTTACTTGCAACTCAGGAATCTGGCGGGTAGAGAATCTCTTCAAGAAGGAGTCTTCTCTTTTTAGAGTAGGCTTGCTCTTCTGAATTGTGGATGTTATTGCGCCAGAGAGCTGCACGGTCGTTCTCAATTTCATCCATCTTTGGTTGCCTTTTGTGCTAAACAGAAAAAATAAATATATATGACAATAAAGGTATGTATTTTAATTCTTGGACATCAGTCATGATAGTGAAAAAATATTTAATTACATTTTATAATTTAATTTTACATTTTTGCATATTAGGCGTAAGGAGGATCTCCTCAACCAATTAGAAAAATATAAAATTGACATTGCTGCTATCCAAGAGATCAGATGGACTGGACAGGGAATTCTGAGCAAGAAGAGCCAAGATTTACTACAACTGCGAGAATCAACATAACGTATTTGGGATTGGATTTGTTGTTAGAAAGAGGATGATAATTGACTTCAATCCAATCAGCCCAAGAATATGCCTCCTTCGTCAAAAAGGCAAATACAGCAGTTTTTCACCCATAAGCGTGAATGCAACTGCAGAGACATGGGTTGATGAGGATAAGGATGACTTCTACGATACCCTTGAGCAAGTTAACGATGCGTTCCCCAAAAATGACGTGAAAATTATAATTGGAGATCTAAATGCACAAATTGGTACGGAATCAGTGTTTCGTCCTACCATTGGAAAAAACAGTATCCATGAAGTCACGAAAGATAATGTAGAGAGGCTGATGACGAAAACTATGTTTCGTTACAAGAGTATACACCTTGCGACCTGATGGAATCACAACAAATCAGATAGACCATATCCTGATAAGTAGGAGATATAGCTCCCATACACGGAATGTGCCTGTACATAACCCTGGTTTGATTTGGAATATTAACTGGCTACAGATAAGAAGAACGCTGCATATCACATGATGATTCAGAGGATGCATACCAGATCTTCTGTGGAATATTTAAAAACAAAAGAAGAGCGAAAAAATAATGCATCACAGGAAGAAAAGATCTTGGGAGAGGAAAGAGTTGGACAAAATTGAGAAATTTCGGACCCAGAATGAGATTAGAAAGTTTTAATGAGAATGAGCGAAAATGTTATTGGACGTTTGAAGAAACATTTTCATAACCTCTTGGAGAGTTGATGGAAGAACAAACGCCACATAAGACCAAAATCATTGATGAAGAGTTGGAACCACCAGATTAAGAGGATATTAGAGACGCCTTAGATCAGTTGAAGAATAATGAAGCACCAGGTGTTGACGGAATACCGGCTGAGCTTTGGAAACAAGGAAGAGAAGCTATCTCGAGGTAAATGGAGAACCTGATCTTAGACATCTGGATAGAGGAGTGCATTCCTGAAGAATGTTAAAAACAATTGTATACCCCATTGTGTTCGGTGACAGTGTCCGAAGATACATCATAGTTTTTCCATATGCTCAAGGGACTCAGACAAGGTGATTTTTTTAGCATGCTTGCTGTTTAATGTTACATGGGAATGTGCCATAAGAGAGTCGGGAATCCAAATAGGAGGAACAAATTCTTGCTTATGCCGACGATTTGGATGTCGTAGGACGTAGTTTTCAGAGTATGAAGGGCTCTGATTTAGTCTTCCTAAATTTGCAAAAATTTGGACTGCAGGTGAACGAGTCAAAAACAAAGTATATGCTCTGGAATCTTAAATATTTAGAAGGGAGAGTAAAAGTTGGGGATTTCATCTTCGATTGTGTAGAGGAATTTATATACCTTGGGACACTGTTGAACTTAATTAATAATGTGCAACCAGAGATTCAGACACGGATAATGGCAGCTAATAAATGCTATTATGGACTACAGAGGCATCTAATAAGTTAAGCAGCAGAACAGAACAAAGAATGAGTTGAGTAGTTATAGAAGTAAGTAAACTGATTACATTATGGTAGGAGACTTGGGTTGGGGGTGCAATCTGTATGACTGATATGAAATATAAATGAAAATAAAATGGGTGCAAGGATTTAAAAATAAAAATTAAACATTAGGTGAACAAAAGAAACTCTCCAATTATAATAATAATATTCACTGATGTAGTGAAATGGAAGTGTTTGCCAAATTCACTCAGAAATCAAATGAAATAAATACAAATTTTAATTATATGATATATTGTAAGAGTAAGGATAATTTCTGGATGCATTTGAAATTAGATTGCAGTGCTGATGAGTGATGAGGTAAATGGTGTAGGTCTTACTCGTGGTTTAGGTGTGTGGGTGTGGTTCCTCATTGTTTCCTTACTCTCTCTTCTTGGGTCATGTTAAGTCTACTCACTCATATTTTATGGTAGTTTTTTATTCGTCTATCCTTTTCTGGCCTTTCAGGGGGTATTTATTATTTTAGGGAGTATAGGGGGTATACGGGTTTTTTTCCAGGCCAGGGGAGAGACTCCCCAAGCACCGTGACTCGAACCTGTAATTATTTTATCATCTTAACTTGGGTTAGTCAGGTTGACGGGCAACACGTGTTTTGCCCACGCATTAACCCTCTCTGCCAAATTTTCTTCAGGAATGCACTTTCGAAATGCAGTTGGCTTGTCCGAAAAAGAGACCATATCTTTCCTCCAAATTTTCCGATTTTAACTTTGAACACTGAACTTTGATATTGTAATTATTGTTAGCACTGATATAAAATGTTTCTGGGATCTTCTTAGCTGCCCTCTCGAAGTGGTCATCCCTGCTAGCTGCTCCTGGAGGACGAAGGACGCCCAAGCCTATCGGTTTGAAGTAGGGCTATATCCGATATTTGATTTATTTTTTTAGATCTATGCCCAGTTCTCTCTTTCGAATTTATTTGTTTAGTTTATTTTTTATTTTATTAGTTTTTAGTCTTTACTTATTATCGCCTTATCTGTTGTCCACTATGATGTACATGCCTAGTAATTGGTTTTGTCCATCCGGTTTTAAGCCTGTCCACACCTTCTTACCCGATTCTGGCATACCATATTCACTCCGAATACAAACTGTTACAATTAATTATAAATTTAATTATGCTATTATTGATTCATGTATCAATATATATATATATATATATATATATATATATATATGTGTGTGTGTGTGTAATTTAGAGCAGTAATAAATTGAATTTAAATTAAGTCAATTTTTATTATAAGACATATAATAATAATAAAAACGGATCAAAAGTATATATTGTTTCACGTTGTGCCATTTTAAATTGACATCAATATATTCAATTTAAATAAAAAAAATATAAAAAAAACGTTTTCGGGTGAATCTGTGGTAAGAGGAAATAGACAGAGGGTAGAATAAAAAGCGGAAAAAGAAAAATGAAAGAGTGACAAAAGAGATAAAAGAGTTGTTTTGTCCTCCGCAGCGGTCAGAGATAATTTAGTGTTGAGGCGAAACCACGGGAAAGTGATAATACTTTTCATAACCTATGTCCATACCCTTCCCTTTCATCTTCATCTTCCCTTTGAATTTGTCTCTATCACATCCAATAACTATAGAATATAACTATATAATGATACATTGGGAAGGACAAGTGTGGCATGCCTCTTCCTCTATAATATTCTCGTAATGAGACAGCTCATGCATTATTGCAAGCACATGAAACACGTTTGGATTTTTACGTTCCATTCTTTTCTATTCTGAAATTCACAGTTTCGCAGTTTTCGAAGTAACTATAAACTTTATTGAAGATTAGATAAGTTTGCCGGTGTTGTGCAGGACATAAATCATTCCGCTTACACAAACTAAATTATTAAATTCACTTGGCTTAGTTGTTGGTCGACGTGTATCACTTAAGCATTGAAAAAGTTAACACAAAAAATAAACCAAGTGGTTTTGCGAAAAAAAAAATTAAACGGATTCAAAGAAACCGTTTTCGAAATACACTAATCCGTTAACATTCGTGGGCTCGATATCAACGAGTTTTGATTATCAGTGAAACGAAAAATGCAGAATAGTTTTTAATTTGTGGATTGGGTATTTGCCTATTCGTGATTATAATAGAAATTGCGGCTTCAAACAATTACGAATACAGTATGTATGTACATACTTAACATGCATATATCCCTTATATATATCTTTCCACTCATAAAGTGGATGGAACACAAGTCAGTGAATAATTCTTTTTTTGTTTATTCGGTGTTAATAAAACCGATTATCATCAGAACGACAACTATTAAAGGACGTGTATAAGAATATGAATAGTGAGATTTACAAATTACATTAAAAAAAGAAGGCTTATACATACTTTTATATACATAATTTTATTGACGCCTCTTAAAAGTCTTATCTTCCAAGAATAACTAGTTCAATAAGATGCGGAATATGACCTCTTACTACTTTAATGTTTAAGAGAGAAATGGAAACCACAATGAGTTGGTTGAACTTTAATAGAAACAAACACAATAACAAATTTATGACATTATTTTTTACAATATGTGAGCAAAAATTAATTAAATTAATTTAAATTTTTTGTATTTAAATTATGTATATATGTAAAATTAAAGCAGTCTTTTCGTCTTTTGTCAACCTTTATAAAAAGTATTTACAAAGAAAGAGATGGAATTCATGAGTTCAAGATTTGTGTGATTACTCAACCCTTAAGTTGATATTTAAAATATTTAAAAAGTTGATAGGAGACATCAAGATCTACAAAAAAGTTCATTTGAACAATTGTCCAATTTCCAACAGAAAAGTAGGAAATTTAAGATTTGTCTTTTTTAAACGTTTTTTGTTGTATAGGAAGTGATACCATAAAAAACATTTAATTTAAGTAACTAAATATTGTTCGATAGTAAACTAGACAAACTTTAATTTAAACGAAGGTCGTCGTTAAAACTATTTTAAGAGGACTATTGTGCGGGCAAACACAGCTAAGTTTCGTTTAAAAAAAATCATGAATTATTTGTGATTTTTTTTATCACCCTTCAACTGTACTACACCTGACCCACTTCCACAAAAACTTCCTCGCTTAATAAACTTTAACCCTACATTAATTCAGTTGATGTTTATTGAAAAAATGTTGAGATTCACCTCAGGTTGTGTAAAGAAATTTTGTGATTTCCTATCCAGTCACCTTAAAGAACTGGTGTTTTCTGCAAAAATGATTATAATTAAATGTTGCAAAGCTTTTTTTTCTTGTTTTCCGTGATATAGGATGTATTGTAATAATCTTAATTACTAAAAATACTTAATGCCTAAAAATAGATTATATTTATGAAAAAAAATTAAAAAATAGTTATTTTTCAAATATTTTTAATATAAGGTAGTTATGAAATTGTTTTTCTCCCAGATCTCTATCATAGGAATTGATATGTATTTATAAATGACACGCTTAATGTTTCAAGCCCTAATATTAACGTTTTCATGAAAATAATTGAAGCAATCGGTAGGTTTTAAACGTAAATATTAGGGCATTAAGTGTTTCACTTATAAATATGTATCAACTCCTATGAGGGAGATCTGGGCGAAAAATACAATTTCATAAACACTTTACATGAAAATATTTAAAAAATCATTATTTTTAAATTTTTTATATTTATAAAAAAAATATGTTTTTAGGCAATTATATTTATTACAATACATTCTATATAACGGAAAAATAAGAAATAAAAGCTTTCCAAGAGTTGATTGTAATCATTTTTGCAGAAAACACCTGTTCTTTAAGGTGACTGGATAGAAAATCACATTTCTTAACACAACTTGAGGTGGATCGCAACATTTTTTCAATAAACCTCAACCAAATTAATTTGGAGTTAAAGCTTATTAAACGAGGAAGATTTTGTGAAAATTGGGTAGATGTAGTACAGTTAAAGTGTGATAAAAAAATTCACAAATAATTTATGACATTTTTTTTAAACGAAACTTAGCTGAGTTTGTCCACCTACTAGTCCTCTTTAAATATTTTTAATAATGACAAACTCTATTTTCATTTAAAGTAAATTTTGTCTAGTTTACAATGAAGCAATGTTTAGTTACATAAATCAAATATCTTTTATGTTATCGCTTCCTATATAACAAAACATGTCACTCGCTTAAAGAAAACACAAATCGTAAATTTCTGCTGGAAATTATACAATTGTTTAAATGAACTTTTTTGAAGATCTTGATATTTACTGTAAACTTTTAAAATATTTCCATCTACTTTCGGGACACCTTGTGTAGTCTAGTCAAGAAAAACCGCACGGCTAAGGGAAATATCTGGTGAGGATTCGGTAAAACCTATAGTGGACAATCTACATTTCAATCCTCCCAATCACTGAAAATTACATAAAATCTAAAGAACAATAGTAGCTGTTAAGCAAGTTATATATAATCGGCAAAAGAATACAGTTTAAATTAACTTTTTGAATACATGTTATGTTACAATACGTTAGATATGTTATAATAACCCCATAAAACAATATTATGAACTTAATCCCTCATCCAGGGCAAATGGTACCCTGAGAACTGAGTACGAAGTATTTAAATCAAATTGAATCACTATTGGGAATTCAATCGCTACTCCAGTTAATCCTTTGACGTCAGCTGAAGTAGTGATTAAATTCTTTGGTACTCAACAAATGTCAGTAAAATACTTTGTACTCAGTACTCAGAGTAGCATTTTCGATCCATTATATATATTATTTTCTTAACAGTTATTTATAGTAATTTTAACTGTTTTTTGGAATCAAATGAAATTGATAATAGGTAATTTATACGATTCGAAAGCGGTAGTATTTTTTTAAAGTAGTGGGTAGATTTGATGAAATTGATAGCAATTAAATCATTTGTTTATCAATTCCTAACTTTCCTCCAAGTTTGGGTCTAATCGATTGTGCGGTTTTTAAGCACACATCTTTTTTAACCTCCCACATGAATATAAGTTTTCCTACCTTTGATAGTAAGAAAGCCATGTATAACAGATTACCCCTAAAACTATTGTTCCTGTAATTGCATTAACGGTTCACTTTCTTTTTCTTCTAGATTAGTAAAAACAAAAATACCGTAAGTAAAAAACAAAATAAAAAATAGTAAGAAATAAAAAGACACACCAATATTCACAACATTAATTACGATTATATCTTCAGTATAGAATAGAATAGAATAGAATAGAAAAAAAAACTTTATTCTGGGACTAAGTCCCTTCAGAATAACAAAAATGTACAAAATAATAGAATATTACTGACCTGAACGTTGAAACAATAAATAAAATTGATAAAATAAAATAAAAAGTAAAGAAAACCTTAGGTGCACAAGCTATATACAAAGAGGTAAAACTATGTACAGAGCATTTAAAATTACGAACAAAACAATTAAAACTATGAACGAATCACTTGAACTATGAACAAAATTATATTTAAGGGTTGAACAACATAAACATACACTTTGAGAAATGAAGAACGAAAAAGAGATACAATGAGTTCATTTCATAAAAAAAAAAAAAAAACTTTACTTGAATATATATATAAAAATAAACAGTTACTTATAATTGAATAAAAAAAAAAAATATAAAAAAAAATGTATGTATTGAAATTCCTACGTCGATAGTAGGAAATGCATGTACTATCTCTTACCAAGTGTTATGATTATATGATTGCTACACAATACATATATAATATCAATAGTTAGCTGGTATCAGACTGTTTTTGGAACAGGAATTGGAATAGGAGGTTTTTGAATGTATACAGGGAAGGGGCATGTCGAATTTTGATCGGGAGGGAATTCCAAAAGTTGACAGAGCGGGCTATAAAGGAATTTTGGAATGAGGCAGATCTATGAGAAGGGATGTATAGGTCAGAGGGTCGGGATCTTGTAGTGAGTGAATGGATTGAGGACTTAAATTGGAGAAGGTTGTAGGCATAAGAAGGACGATGATCGGTAATGATTATAATTATAAGTATAATATCTCTAATGAGAATGGAACCGAAGTGCACAAACGCACTCGTTATTTTTATTTCTTGTTTTTATTTTTACGTCATTATAGTGAATAAAATATGGTTGAATAACAACTTGAAGTAGCGACAAAATTAGAAGTTAAAAAAAATGGACAGAAAATAAATTTAACCAAAACTAATATAAAACTGAAAATAAAATAAAATTAAAGTATGTTAAAAATAAATTAGAAAAAAACAACTACACGTTCGAATTTTATTCAACTCGAAAAAACCTTTTATATAAATATCTAAAAAAAAAATTGAAATTTCTCTCACTTGAGAGAATTCACTGTTTTCCGTCTTTTTTCTTGGATCAATATTTAAGTTTTATTAATCGGCTATACTTGGACCAATTAAAATGTTATGGTACGTACCTTGAATTATAACGAATTTTTACTCCCTCATGCTAAAAACTGAATATGCATTTGCTCGATTTTTAGGAAATAAAAATATTTAATTAGCTATAAAAATATTGTCTCACGTATCAAATTTCAATTAACTTTGTGGAGTTAAATTATAGTCATTTGGTTTATTTATTAAAGTTTTTTTAGTACTAAAAAAAATTGATATTGAATGGTTGAGTTCTTTGAGAGCTATGAATGATTTTATGATAGTTGAAAAAATAGTGAAAACGCAAAGCCTACACAAACGCACGTGTGGGTTTGAGTGTGTTTGTTTAGGTTTATGTTTACTTATGTGTAGGTTTGCGTTTGTTGTGCGGGCTTGTGTAGGTAATTAAAAATTGCTTCATAGTAAACTAGACAAAATTTCCTTCAAATACAAATTTGAATTTGGATTTGTCGAATTAATTTAGAATGGACTTATGAGCGGTTAAACTACGCGATGTTTTTCATTAAATCATGAGTTACGGAATGGACTTAATCCGTAACAAATAATAATATTAATTTAACCTTTATTTTAATAATTGAGTTTGTTAAATATGCCAATTGGTGAATCAGGTATTGTATTGACGATTCCCATAACTCGAAGGATAAATGGACAAAGCTATCCCTATATAGCCAGGCAAGCTCTCTCTGATAGCTTAGAAATAGTCATCCAGAAGGTACCGACACAACAAGACCCATCAAGACTTAGTCAACAATAACATATTTCAGCAAAAGGTCTCTTTTTCACATACCTCATCTTAAGAATATCAGTTATTGATAACTTCCTTTGAAACCCTCTCCCCCTCCCCCTCCACCTACTTTTACTATTCCAGAGTATATTATTCACGTGGTCCTTAGAACAAATCCTTAGAACATGTAGTTATTACATTCTTGGGAATGAACTGTTGTAGTGAACCCATATATTTCTAGTATAATTCTGTATGTTAAGATGCCATTTGTAACAGACATTATGAATAAAAATTATACTTATAAAGAAAGTCTTCACTGCCTCCGATACGTTAACTATGGGTTACTCGGGATATTTGTTTATCATTCTACAGATAGCCCACTTTTGTAAAATTTCCTTGTTTCATACAAAAGCAGCTTTCATTAGCAACTGAAAGTAATAGTTCATTATTGTAAAGCTTATTTAATAAATTGTATTTAATAAATTTCAAGGAAGTTTTTTAAAATTGGGGTATCTGTAGAATGATAAAAAACGTTGCGAATAATTCATGATTTAATGAAAAATAAAAAACTGAGCGTATTTTGGCCACTCAAAAGTACCCTTTGTATGGTTTCGACAAAGACGAGATCTGTTTGTATTTGAAGGGAACGTTGTCTAATTTACTATGAAGTAATTTTTAATTACTTGAATTTAATAATTTTTGTGTTATCGCATCCTACGAAAGAGAAAACGTGACCCCCTTTTAAGAAAAGAAAAAAATGGACTTGACTCCTTTTCTGTTCGAAATCGGCGGATACATGAAATAAAATTTTTTGTTTGAAATTTTTTTAGAATCTCCTTCCAAAGTTTGGCCATTAAGAACCCAATCTATACATACAGCTGCTATACGCTTTTTCTTCTATTGTTTTTTTACAGTTGTATCTTATTCTTCTTGTTCTGTGAAAACAGTCAAATACATGAGTTACTATGATAAAAAGAATTTTTTATCAAGTGTCTTATAGTTGGTAAAATATGTCTTTCCGACAGGTAAATGGCCACTGCATATTTTATAAGCCACTTCTCCGGCAATACAATCAAGTACATTTTATTTATAAAGCAGATGGAACCCTTAGATTCCTTTCTCTATTTGTGGTTTCAACGGTTTTAAGCTACTCCTTCCAGCATCTGTTTCTTTGACAATTTTCATGTCAGCTAATGGACGCACAATACATCGATGTCTTTATTCACGAAGTCTTAGAAAAAATGAAGACTGTCTCACAGGTACAAGCTGCTATGTATTGTAAAGACCGCCGGTGGAATAATTAGTTTAAAGGTATAAACAAATAAACATGAAGGTAATTTAGGTATTACCTAAATATAAACATATTTAGGTATAAACCCAACATCTGGCGGTTGGGTACCTGAGGGAGGGTAACCCATTAGGACAACCTTTTGTAAGTGGTAATAAAAACCCTTAAGGACCACCGACAAAGACCGACAAGTGTTTAAACAGGATCCCGAAAGACCTTTTCACACCTTCCACCAGAAATACCTAAGTCTGTACCTGCGGCTTTACCTTGGCCTGGGGGAGAGGGCGTGGTCATCCCTTAGGCTTAGAATATTCAGCCAATCAGGAAAAAGTCTGCCAAAAGAGAGGGGGATGAAAAAAGGTGGGAGATAGAGAATTTGGACTGGACACTTCTTTTTGGAACTGGGAGGAGAGAGGACTTGCTCTGGGGACTTCAAGCGAGGGAGTCGAGGGAGGAAGACGAAGACAGCCGGAGAGAGGAGATGGACGGACTAGACGCTGAAGGAGAGCAGAGACAGGGAATCCAGATATGACGGCTAGAAACACTATGAAGGACCAGCTAAGTGGTAACAAGCATTTAGTCATACTAATATAAATTTGTGTTGGCAACCATACATCATTAATTAATATAATCAATATAACACGTAACTTTAATCAAATACAAAGCATTCTCCTCTCGTATGATTCTCAACTATTCATTATGCATATAGGTTTAGTTATTATTTTGTATATAGATGTTTTTGGTTTTACTTAAGCTTGTAAATATAATAGTTAGTAAACCAACGTAGTACTTTTACATTCTACCTTGCATGCCACCAATTATTAATAGAAACAAATAGTACATTTATAAACATGATACCTTTAGAAAGGAAATCCAATAAAGAGTATATGGTTCAATCTAGGATACTACAGTAGGGGGTCTGTGGTATCTAACATTTAAATACATCATTAATATATTTTAAGTTGATCGGTTCCCTTCTGGGACCGATATAAATACATATAAATACAAATAAATGCGGTTCCTGGAACCCCTTACTCGCCGTAGAAACGCGAGGCCAGGAACATAGCAAAGCACAAGCTATTTTTGATGTTCTCATATATAATACCTGAACGCTTCCTCCAAGCGAATCACCAACTATTTAAGAATTAAAAAAAAAGGGTCGAATTAGTATCTATCTTAATAAATCTGTTAAGTGGTATGGACGAAAACTATAGTCAACGAATGATGCTTTTTTAAAACCAATTTTGTCAAAAACTGAGAGAAGTTACTTAAAAATGACTAGTGTTGCCCAAAACCGGTCTTGGTCTTGCACTTTACTAGACCAAGACCAAGGCCGATTAACTGTTGCAAGACCAAGACCAGGACTGGTAAAAAAAAATCGATTTTTTAAAATAAATATTAAGGAAAAATAGTTACTAATACTCGACAATCTCAGTTAATATATGTTAATAATTGGTATAACCAATATAGAATAGAATAGAATAGAAAATAATTGTATTATGGGACGAAGTCTCTTCAGAATAACAAAAAAGTACAGAAATTAAAATGTTATATCTGGCCAAATAAAAACAAATATAAAAAGTAAAGATAAAGATAAATCAGTAAAAAAAAAATATTAGTTATACATACTATATACAAAAAAAAAAAAATCTATATAAAAAACTCTTGAAACCATACCAAGATACTTAAAACTATGTACAATGGTAAAATATAAATAAACCCTTTTAGAAAAAAAATAAAAAAAATAATGTAAATTCTTCTTAACAGTAAAATCTGTGTTTCTGTTGAAAAAAAAAAGAAAGTCGAATCTATAATAAGTATTTAAGTTATGAGCTATGTGTGAATATATTATAATATAGTATAATAATATGTAATTTTACATAAAAGGTTAGCTGGTATCTGACTGTTTTTGGGACAGGAATTAGAATAGGAGGGTTTTGAATGTAGATAGGGATGAAGAATGTCGAATTTTGATAGGAAGGGAATTCCAAAAATTAACAGAGCGAGCAATAAAGAAGTTTCGGAACGAGGCAGATCTGTGAGAAAGAATGTAAAGGTCGGAAGGTCGAGATCTTGTGGAGAGGGAGTGGACTGAGGACTTGAATTGGAGAAGGTTGTAGGCATAGGAAGGACGATGATTGTTGATGATATGATAGAGGAATGTACCTAGGAAATATTGTCTTCGAATGGAGGGGAAGAATATACTTTTGCATTTAACTCCTCTAATTTTTCATTTGGGCTTAGTTAGGTTTCTCCTATCTGAAAAAGTACAGTAATATATCTATAGTAATAAGCTAATAAGTAACTGCGAGACTCTTGCGCCAGTCCAAGACCATGACTAAGACTGAGTTTGCAAGACTAAGACTCGTCTCGGTCTCGCATTTGGGCAACACTATAAATGACTCTGTAGCTTGGAAATGAGTTTATAAGAGAAATAGGGAATAGAAAAGAGCGTCACATTATCCGTAGACTGAGTACCAACATTTCCAAATGTAGTTCAATTACAGCTCACGAATTGGGATTCCTAACTTCTTCATCTTCTTCGGTTTCTTTTGACATCTCGTTTATCGAAATCCATCGCCGATAGATCTATAGTACATGTAGCAGATTCTAAACAAGAATAACTCAGTAAAATAAACACCAATACTCTTGAAATATTGAAAATCATATCTAGCTTCATAAGCAATTTCCATTACCTATTTTACAAATGTTTTAAATTGTTTACGAATATGAAATTTAGCAAATCACTTAAACACAAGATCATTAGAAATTTTATTTATTTCTCTCAGAAAGCTCATTTGACAACAGAAGAGTGATTTATAGAAATACACCTCAGTTTTTGAAATTTTTACGACGATTTATGACACCTCAGTTAGTATAAATCATCATCTATCGGCCGTAGTATTTTGACACAAAATTTAAGATTTTTTAATTTTTTCAAGGATAATTTATTTGCACCGATTAGGAATAAGTGAAAAAAAAAGTCCAAACAGTTATTTGGTGGTCAAACGTCAGAGAAACTTAAACATTAACCATCAAGGCATAAACCCTTCCTTTTACGTAATATGTTACCTTCGGCCGAAATTATTCAATGTAACAATAAAACTGAATAGATTTATAATCAATCAATATAGAATGAGAAAAATTCAACAATTTGTTTATTTTAAGTTTTTGTCTTCATGCGTTTTTTGTTTTAAATGAAGAAAAATACATCTTTTTGTTAATTACCCACCGTAATATTTTAATATTATTAATGGTAGATATGGAGTGGGGCAGCTCAGTGGGTAAGGTGCAGACTTTTTAAGCTTAATCTTCTTGTTTGTTGTTTATTTCGATGTCTAGGAGCAAAACATCCAGGTCATCAGCTCCCGATCAACTAAATAATACTACATTTATACTGTTCAGGTGGTTGGTACAAAAAAAAATAAAAGAATTAATAGAATAAATTAAATAAAAGAAAGGTATAAATAAAAAAGGATAACAAAAAATAATAAAATTAATGGAATAAAATTAATCATCATCATCATATGTGGTACGACATCCCGTTACCGAGACTGGGCCTCCTCCAAGAGCCTCCGCCAGTTGGCTCTGTCTTCTGCTGCAGTTGTCCAGTTCCGTACACCAAGCAGGGTTCTCGCATCATAGGCCACGTTGTCCAACCATCTCGTCCTCGGCCTTCCTACCCGTCTTACAAAGTGCAGCTCCTCCATCATTATTTTCTTTGGTATTTCAACGGTGCTCATTCTGGCCACATGCCCTGCCCACCTTAGTCTGGCCAGTTTAATATACGTGACTACGTCGATGTCTGTATAAAGAGAACTGAGCTCCCTATTTTTTCTTTTCCTCCAGACATCACCCTCCTTTTCTGGACCATAAATCCTTCTGAGGACTCCTCGCTCAAGCACAATCAGCTTCATCTCATCGTTTTTAGTCATCGTCCAAGCCTCTGAGCCATATGTCAAAACAGGCCGAACAAGGGCCTTGTATATGATCAGCTTGGTTTTCTTTGAGAGGTAACTACTTCTTAAGTGTCGGCCAAGTCCAAAGACACATCTATTGGCAGCCGTGATCCTTCTCTGTATTTCTTGAGCCATGTCATTTTTGCTATTAATTTCAGACCCAAGGTATATACAACTTTTCACTCTCTCAAACTTAAAAGAACCTACCTCAAATGGAGAGTTCAGATCCACCTCACCACCAACTCTCATATACTTAGTTTTCCTCTCGTTGACTTCTAGACCAAGTGGTCTTGCAGCTGCTTCAAGGCCTATAAACGCTTCTCTGAGAGCCCGTTCAGACCTACCTATTATGTCAATATCATCAGCAAAACCAAGAAGCTGTGTCAGGCGATTGAAGATTATATCGTTGGTCTGAATACCGGAGTCTCTTACAGCTTTCTCCTCTGCCAAGTTGAACAATAGACAGGTGAGGGCATCCCCTCGCCAAACCCCACTGCTCAATTTAAACTCTTCGGAGGCATCAGAACCGACGCGTATTCTACATCTCGAGCTGTCCATGGTCATCTTGATTAGGCGTACGAGTTTCTGAGGGATGCTTAGCTCCTCCAAGGCACAGTATAGTTGTGTTCTATCAACGCTGTCGTATGCTGCTTTAAAGTCCAGGAATAAATGGTGGGTGACTACCTTACGCTCCATAGTCTTTTCTAGGATCATCCTCAGAGAGAACAGTTAGTCAGTGGTTGAGCGTCCTCTTCGAAATCCAGCCTGATATTTCCCCAGTTCCTTTTCAGAATACGGGAGGATCCTCTCAAAAAGAATGTTAGAGAGCAGCTTATAAGCACACGAAAGGAGTGAGATTCCTCGATAGTTAGCGCATTCTGTTTGATCTCCTTTCTAATGATTGGGCAGATAATGGCTGTTGCCCATTCCGTAGGCATAGCTTCCCTCTCCCAGTTGGTCAGCATTAAATCATGCAGAGCTTTTTTGAGTTCTTCACCTCCACATTTCAACAGCTCTGACTGGATTCCGTCCGGGCCTGGCGCCTTTCCATTTTTCAATTTCCTCAGGGTGTTTCTCATTTTCTCCTCATCCGGGGGTTCAATAGAATTCAGGGAGTCTTCCTTCATTACTCCTACTTCTCCAGGCACCGTTCCTCTGTTTAATGCGTCTTTGAAATGTTGTACCCATCTCCTTATTACGTCATCTTTGTGGCTTAAAAGAGTTCCGTTCGTGTCTTTGCATGCCGTCACTCTGGGCCTGAAAGCTGCCCTACCCTCGTTTATTCTCTGAAAGAACAGCCGACTTTCATTTTGGCCGCGCAATGCCTCTGTGTCCTCCATGTTCTTATTTTCCCAGGCTCTTCTCTTTCCGCGGAATAATCTCTTCTCTTCGCGTCTTTTTCTTCGATATGTTTCTTGGGAGAGCCTTGTGGGACGCTGAACCTTCTTTCTGTAGGCTTCATTTTTCACTAATAAAATTAATAAATAATGATAATATTTATAATAAATAATACAATATTTATCATCATAACACTTATAGAAAATAAGATAGAATAGATAAATAAATAAACTAAAAAAAAGCAATAAAATCAATAAATTAATAAATCAATGAAATTTTAAAATAAAAAAAAAATATGCAAAAGATCATTATTATTTTAACTTTTTGGGGTGGATGTGACGCCAAACGGACCAATATTTTTGTAGACTTCTAGAACTTTTTTTGAGAATCTTTGATCATATTATCTTACGATTTAAATGGATAGCTATTGGGCATTCATGGGTTTTTAGTACCTAATTAAATAGACAGAGTTTGCCGATCTCCAGATTGAAAACGCCCCAATACCGAGAATTTTCGTAAATAAAATATTTGTAGGAGGTTACGATGAGATGAAGCTATTTACGAAGGTGGATGTTAATAATTTGATAAAATGGGGCCAGTACCATTGACTAGTAATTTCTTACAAATTACTGAACCCATGACACTTTATCAGTTGTATTGGAACACATTTTTTTTTCTCTTATAATGGAAGATTTCTAGATAATGTAATACAAAAGGATCCTATTATAAATAATATGAAAACTGACATATATTTTATTGGATTATATTTATTGTTAATTTAATCATGAGAACTATATTTTGCTTATTCATTGACGGTACAGCTATAAATAACTTGAAGGGAGAGGTGAGGAAGGGTAGCAGAACAGGAATAGATAATAAAATTGGAGGAGTAAGGACGGCTTTTAATTTACGGGCAAGGTATAATTGCAGGGTTTGGACCGAACTTTCTTCATTTATGCAGTTTCTCAATGTTATTTATAGAGTCAGGGGGGAACTAATTTCATTGTCTAGATTGCTTTATTCGTTTGTTTTCAGTGCTTTGACAAGAAACATCTCAGGAATGGAAAATTCAAAGCTTTTAACGCAAAGTTAAAAAATTAGAGGTCAGCTAAAAATATTATTTTTTTAATAGCTAAGTACCCCTTAAAGAGTATTAAAAAGAGATGCTTGTAATTTAAAAAAAAATCTCAAATTAAAATGGACAAGTTTCCTTTGAAAGTATTATTTAAGAAGAGAACGTTATTATCAAAGAATTACTTCAAATAAATTTGATCTGCTAATGAGATAAAGTACTTAAGCTCATACAAAATATTCCGGTCAAGTTTCTTCGAAAACTCGGGAAACGCTGGGATTATTTCTTTGAAGATTAATTAATTTTAATACTCTCAGTAAACATTTCGGTGAAATTATTATTTTTAACTTAGCGATATAATGATTATTTTCGACTCGACGACAAACTCAGTTATTTTTCATAAATTGTAATGCTGTAAATGTTTTATTCAAACTGACGAGGCTCATTAAGAAAGTTTATGTTTACAAGAAACAAGCGAGATTAAGTATTCGTGTATATTATTTTTCCCTTTTACAAAATAATCAAGAAGCATTTAAGAAATAAATAATTTATTTAGAGCAATAATATTTAACTAGTAGGCCTGTGCGAAAAATTCGCACAGCATACTGTTATCAGAAGGAAAATTAATAAGAAAATAAAATAATGCAACGTATCAAAAGATAAAGAAATTAAATGTTCCTTTATCGGTAAATATAATCGACAAATAAAACAAAAATTAATTTAAATCTTTATTTCTGTCTGGAACCAACATGTATACAAATTTCAGTAAGCTAAATCTTTGCTAAATATTGTCCGATTTTAACTTTTTTTTTTCATTTTGAACTATCCGGGTCTTGCTGTACGCATCAAAATCTTCAAGATCCAATTTATCCCGTATCGATCTATAGAGCTACCATCGTTACAGCATTGAAGCCTAGCTAAATGTTTGTATCGACTTTATTTATTTTGGAAAGAAAAACAAAAGTGGAGAATACGATTCGCTAACCCCCCGTGAAATTCTGAATCCAACGGTACCTCATTCATGGTATTTGAGCCTAACAGGAGCTTATATTTGGTACAAAATCGATTTCGAGCCTTACTGTAATAATATATGTGGGATGGGATATTTGGAAATGGGGATGGGGATAGAATATTCATAAATACATTTTTATGATACAGTTTTATCACTGTACTTTTGTTTTACAATTAGAAGTTTACTATTACACTCTGTAAATTTCTCAAAATATTAGCCTTTAGAATCGATATCAAAATACAACCTCAGAGAAAATAAGAAAGATTATATATATATATATATATATATATATATATATATGAAAATATTTAAATGTTTGATAGTGAGCTACGAAAATGTTCATATAAGCTAAGGGCCATTTTTCAGCAATTTTGTGGCAATTGATAGGAAATATTAACTGATTTAAAAAAATCTCAATACGATGGAAGTTTATTTTTTATAGGTTTTTTATGGCTTTTTACAAAAGTTAAGATTTGATAGTTACAATGTTTCACTTTGAGACAACCGATACATAAAATTTTTAACTTTAATTTCTAATGCAAAATTATAAATCAACTGTTACTGTTATGATAATTTTTGTAATAAATATTACTTGATCATAATTCATCTTTCCTTATGAACAAAAATTATATTTTAAATGGAATTATTTGTTCTCGAATCGTACGGGTAGATAGTAATTAACATTTTTATAAAATATAAAACTTCAAGTAGATTGGTTTTTGTTGATTTAATGAAAAGAAGTAAAATTGTGAAATTATGCATATAAACTATTTCCAGCATATAAACTATGATGTAACGTTCGTCAGATGTAGACAATTTAAATTAAAACTTAAACTTACAAACGTAGACTTTAATTTTGCTCAGACTTTAAATAGAAACACATTCTCATAAAATTAAAAAAAAGAAAGAAGGAAACTTTGAAATTAGGCTAAAAATAAAATAAAATAAATAAACGAGCAACTAAATCCAGAGAGGGACGTCCCTGAAGTGTGTTGGCCCAAGAGCAAATATTTGTAGGGGGCTATGTCCAATGTAGGAACAGCGTAACACTGCGTGTTTTACAATGTTTTAAAGGTTAGTTTCCCTTCGAAATTGATGTAAAGTAAAGTAAAGGGTTCTATTCCTTAATGAAAAATTTAATTATCTCTATTCTATAAATGTAAAGATTGAAAGTAAGGGAGATTATAAGTGGTAGAGAATGTATTTATGGCCTCACATCATAAGATATTGATTGACCTTCTCCTTCACGCATTTGTATAGATCGGCAAATTTATGAATAACATAACTGTCCTTAGATAGCTTGATCTCTGCTCTCACCACATTCTTAAATAATATAATTGTTGAGAATGCCTGGATAGAACCAGATTTCTGGACTGTTCAACTTCTAACAGGACACGGAGACATAAAATAAAAGTTTCAACCCTTTAATAGAAGAGAGAGTACAACTTGTTGCTGCGGGGCGATTGACGACGCTAGACACTTACCTGCTTTTTGAATGGCGGTATGTATACCAACGGCCGACAAGTATTAGCAGGCGAGAATTCCTTGCTGGAATGGCCCCTTCAGTACCTGAGTCTTATTGAAGGTGCAACATTATGGAAAAAGGCAAACTCACCCAGGAGTTCTTACCAGATTAAGAATGATTGGATCGAGACAGACTTCAGCAGCTTCTCTCTGGCCATGGCAATATAAATTATTATCATAATGGTAATACGGTCCTGCAAGAACCCACTCCTCCTCCATTGCAGCCAACCAATCTCCAGACATCAGATCCGAGGGCGACTTCTTATGACATCTAGCTTATGGTAACATAAAAGTTCAATTTCTTCGATACAAAAGAAAACGTTTATGGTTACGGTGGGGCCATGGAAGATGTCTAACACGCCTTGTTTGATTGTGTAATGTTCAACAACGTTTGACCAGCTTTAGCCCCTCAGTCCCTCACATAATTGTTGCGACTCATAAGTTATTTTACGCCATGGAACATACTCGAAATCGTTCTTTCTGGCAAAAAAACAGATTGAAGCCTTTCTTGTAACCAATGTTCCTCTCAAAACAATTCATTTATTTATCTAGTCATCTAATTATTAATGATATTAGCAATCGTAATTATGGTGTAAATGAACTCTTTTCTCATTATTATAAGTATTTTAAATCTAAACTTTAATTGAAAAAAGTTTCAGTATTATAGAACTGTGTCAATCGGTTAGTCCTTTTCTTAACTGGGGCAATACTTCACGAGAGTGCAAGGCCCATCGCAACAACGGCCACAAGTCATCTCTTTGTTGTGACCCTCCTCTCCAATCCCGAATGCCAATGATGGACTGAGCGTCATCTGTCAAACAGAAAGCCCAGACCACTCTCGTTCCTGCAGACCTGTCTCCGTTCGCACAGCCATTCGTCCAATCTTTCTCTGGATTTAATCATCGGTAATTCTTGCCACATCTCCCGGCCACCGTAATCGACGTATTAATGACGGTGGTGATGTCTGCGTCACAATAAAGCACCATCTGTCCGTAATTTATGTGTTCCCTCCAACTACTATCACAGTAGAGAGCTCCATAGATTCTGCGGTTACTTCGGTTCTCAAGCTTATTTTTAAGTTTTCGGAAGCATCTAGCATTCCGATCCGTAGTTTAGCACGAGTATGATAAGGTTTTTATACATGCCTCGGTAGTCGTTACTAGATTTTGGGAAATATCCCTGCTTTTAAGATGTGTTCGTCGATGAGTCAATGATTTATATCGACCCTCAGATATGGAGGGTAGGAAGGATTTCGAATCCTCCTTTAATCCTCATCATGCCAAGTCGGAATAGCTATTAGTGCAGTGAAAATTTATGTCCCAGTTTGCTAAAGATGGAACTACTATCACTCATATTATTCATTCCCGAACCCGATTACATAAATCATAAAGCGAGTACATGAGTCGTTGATGTAAACAGAACTATTTTTACAACGCATTTTTATAAACTTTTATCGCCCAGAAAATTCAATTCGACCAAACCGTTATATTAGCTATTTTTAATTAATTCGTGAGCCAGAGAATACATTTATGTTACATATTTTAAGGATGGACACTTTATAAGATCTCAATCACTATCCGTTAAAGGCTCAATTCAACATTTGCCAGAAATTAAAAAAAAAAAAAAAAAAATCAACGATCCTGCATATGAAAGTGTTTGACACTAATTAGAGAGGATTGTAGTAAAATATTTGATGAATGGATACGGGAGTGGGGAGGGGGATGAAATTGATGCATATATGTACTTCAATTCGAAAAACTTCACAAACAGTTTGATTCTTTTTAAGAAAATCTCTAGTCGTTTGCACTTTTGGTTTAACTTAAGATATTTATATTTATCCGTTAACAACCTAATAAAAACCAACAATTTTACTTGAAAGCTCTTGACAAATATGACTATGATACAATATTTATATTCGATACATAACAGAATGATAAAATTCATCAGTGGCTATGAGCGATTTTTAAAATACTTCATGTTAAACAAAGCCTGGGTTGTATGACAGAAGGTCGTTCGCTTCAAAGGAAATATTTGGTAATTCCCTAACGCGGTTATCAAGTAATTTCTTTCCGAGCACTGAATTTATAAAATTCAGTATACTCTAATAAAACTCCTTTGAAGTAAAAACATTTAAATTGGAAAGAAGAAAAATAAATAAAAAACAGACATGCACCATGTGTGATGATACTATTAAGTATTTTTCTTGTGGGTATAATCATTATAACATTATAAATAATGTTTCTTCGACATTACGTGTTAGAAACCTTTTTGTTAATAAAAAAAAAGTAAAACTATTAACAGACTTGAATAAATCATTTTAAACTTTCTTTAAATCGTTTACAATTTTTTTGTATTTTAAGTAATTTATTTAAAAATTAGTCAATTTCCAATTATAGATATATTCATTACCTTGGTATTTGAAATAATTTCGATCTTTCTGCACATTTTTATATTTCTTACTAAACATTGTTTTTATTGATTGTCTACTTTTTTCTTTATCTTCGATGAAGATTTGAAAAATGTTTTGAGTTGACTGACATATCGGTATTGGTAATCAAAAAGGCGTAATGTTAATTTTAATCTCTTCTAATTCTAGAATATGAGAGTTTTTTCTATTGTTTTTGTTATTGTATATAAGGTATGAATGAACCTCACATAGCTCTAATACTCAATGCCCTTAGTTGAGGCAAAATGTATAATTTCTTAATAAATAAAAGAAAAGAAAGATAATATAAGTGTATGAAATCTTAGGTAATAGTTTTTTTACAATTTCTTTTGCAGAGTAATGGAGTGTATTTAATGAATTGCAAATAATATGTCAAAATAATTAGGTTGAAGAAATAGAAATAAAGAATTTCCACGGAAGAGAAGTTTTTCAATTATAATTTTTTTTTTTTTTTTAATCTTATCTTATTGTTTATTTAGAAATATCACATTCTGTCACATCAAGGACATTTATAATAGTGTTCAGAAAGCACACTCACACTCTATTTACAATAATAAAAATAAATAATACAGAAACTTAATAATAATAAATACAATAAAATAAAATAAATGTATATAAACAAAAGAACTAACCTAATCATACACACTCGGGCTTGAGTGGAGGATCTGGCCATTGGCAAAACTCCAGTAGATGCTTATTTACAAAAGGTCTCTGGGCCACTGTCGCTTCAACCTTCGAGGAGGATTGTAACGATGGGTGGTGCTGGATAGAGATTGTGCAAGGGGATTTGGATGATAGGTAAGGTTCTGGTGAAATTTGGAGAATTTTTCTGGAATAAGGTCTAGGACAAATGGGATATTAAGGTCATGGTGTAGGATTTTGTTAGTTACATAGAACGGAGAATCAACTATTGTTCGAAGGACTTTAGATTGAAAGGATTGAATACGTTTGATGTTAGAAGCTTTTGCTGTCCCCCACAGTTCAAGCACGTATGTCCATATAGATTTCAGTATTGTCTTGTAGATAAGTAATTTGTTTTCAATAGAAAGTTTGGATTTTCTGTTTAGTAGTCTGTATAGCTGGCCGTATCGTCGGTTGAGTTCTTGTCTTTTAAGTCTAGTATGTGGGTTCCATGTTAGTCTTCGGTCTAAATGAAAGCCAAGCAATTATAAATTAACAAAATAATCAGGTATTTCAACCTTCCACATTCTGTAAGTATAAGGGCTTAAAATCGTGTTTACATATACAAATAAAAGTGGAAAATGTAGTTATTTTTATGCAGTAGCGAATCATATAATATTTTTATATATAATAATAGATTAATATTTTTTTTTGGGAAGGGGGGGTGGTTATTGCTCTTTTATTTTATTTTTTTTTAAATACTTCAATAACTTGAAAGGAAAATAATAATAAACTTCCTATGAAATGTTATTCATGCGGTCCTTGAAAGAAAAAATAATTAGCAGAACAATAATACTTTTTGAGATAAATTTCAATATCTTCTTGATGCACTCCTGTACTTACTAGCTCTGTATGTATTATAATTTAATAGGAGAACATATTGTAATTGTTTGAGTAAATAGCTTAGATCACTCACATTAACAAATATGGGCCGATGAAAAAAAAAAATATTTTTTTTCATTTTGGGAGGCTTCAGCATGAAAATCCTCACCACCCTTGTTAATAACAAATAATAAATACATTTCATAATGTTTAAACAATAGATTATTTCGATTTCCATCAAGATGATTCAACATCAAAAAAATAATATAATATAATTAAATTTTGTTACCGGGAAGATGGTTTTTCTTTCTTCTCCTCAGGCGGTTCTTCATCATCATCGGTTTTTATGCAAGTTATTTTTTGCAGTTCAGCATCATGCCCGTCGTGCTGTAACAAAAAAAAAAAAAAATAAATAATGAGTTTGTTAAATTATTTTATTAAAATACAAAATTTATATCAAGTGTGTTTCAGGATTCAGTAGCCAATTGAATTAAGGAACTCAAAATAAGCAAAAAGATCCTATAAAGGTAAGTCCGCAAACGCTTTGTTTAGGAGATATTCACATCTAAAGATTTTCATTGTTATGAATTATTTACGTTGTATTAAATAAATAAAACTTATTTATTAGTTCTAACTACTTTATCAATTAAACGTAAACATTAAATTCATATTATATGTTGTTCAAAGCGATTTCCTTGAACAATAAATAAGACAGGCTCGGCATCTTTCTTCAACAGCAGCAGTGGCAAAACGGCACTGGATATGTGTTATTATTTCACAAGATTTAAGTATCCTTCTTCGTAAGAAATTAAGGTTATTGACAGAAATCGCATAGGCTTTTTGTTTAATGTCACCCCAAACAAAAAATTCCTGTCAGGTCTGGAGAACGCGCATGCCAAGCCACAATTCCTGAACGGTCATTCCATTGATTGGGATAATTAACATTTCGCCATTGTCTAGTGTGGACTCTTCGGCAATGTGCAGGACAACGATCTAATTGAAGCCACATGTCCCTTCTCAGCTGTAGTGGAATATATAATCATAAATAGTAATCATTATTAAGCGATTCGAGAAATGTGTCCGCACTGGGTCGAGGCGGTAAGAAATGCGGACCTATTAAAATATTGTCTATTAGCCCCAACGAATTAATGTTATGATATGAATATGAATGTTAATGTCTACATTTAATTATTAAAGTAGTTAGAACAAATAAATAGGTTTTATTTATTTCATATAACGTAAATAATTCATAACAACGAAAATCTTTAGGTGAGAATATCTACTAAACAAAGCGTTTGTGGACATATCGTCAGAGGAATGCTTTTTCTTATTTTGAGGTCCTTAGTTCATTTTTGCAGTTTGGCCACTTAACCTTGAAACATTTCTTTAAGTTAACCCTGTATATAAATAATTTATAGCGTTAGGGTATCAATGTTTGGTCAGTTAAATATTTAACGAGTAATTTAAGTTTAAAAAAAAAAATAGAGCTGCATTATTTTTTTATCAAATAAATGTGTAGTATACCGATTGGTTTAGAATACATATTCATAAAAATCTGCGAAGAAAGAATTATCTGAGTGACACCTAAATTTTCAATTCAAACTTAAATTAAAACTTTTTGGGTACAACGGAAAGAACAAAAGGGTGTGTATCAATACGTTTTGGATATAAAATATTTTTAAAAAAATGATGGTTAAAATCGGTGATCCGCTGTAAGTGGCCTCTCTATAGAAGTTGATTCCACAATAATTTTGAATTGAACAAATTTCATAACAAGCAAGCCGGATTACAAGAACTGTAGTAATTTTTGTTCTTTATTTGTAAACTACAACTAAAACTTCAATAATGTCTTTGTTAAATTTACAATATTGCTTACGTTTCATAAGTACTATACTTTCACACTTATTTATTGAGTAATATAACATTCCGTGAATTGAAAAATAGTTACAGTGAAGTAAGACTACATTCAAAATCATATATACATAAAAATATAAAATAAACAGAAGCAAAACAACGAATAAATAATAGATATATAATAGTGTATAGTTCAATATTAAATTAGTTACCTGACAATACCACAACTATCAATAGATATTTAATTAGTATTACACTGCAAACGGCGCAATTGGCGAAATTGCCCCCGTCGCTCTTGGAATCTATAGACATTATATTACGAAGAAGTATTAAGGCGATGGTAGGTTTACCGGCCAGCACTTGCTCAGCGATGATATAGAGGTTTGGGTCTGTTGAGGTGTCAAAGGGATGTTCCTTTTCAGCTCTGGCCCATTTCCCATAATTTGGCCAATGTTACAGGTGTCCTGTTTCAGAGGATCTTAGGGATCGAAGTGAGCAGTATGGAACCATCGCTAACAGTTAGGAAGGTGAGACAGTCCCTGAGGGAAAAGTCCTTTGATGAGTGGAGCAAGTGCAAATGGCAAGGGAATTGGTGTGTCCCATATTGAATCTAATCCGTGGATCAATAAATTTAGTTATGATAGAAAAGTTCTTACCGGCTCAGAATGGACTAACGCCATGAAAGTTATTTACGCTCCTCTCCGCGGACTACAAGGGGTGCCGCAATGTGACCGAGAGTCAGAAACCCCAGCTCATGTGTTGGGGAATTGTCCACATAACATAACATGCTCCTAATCACCCGCCGGCACAATAACATAAAGCATCGTATAGCCCAATTCCTAGAAATAAAGAACTATAAATGTTTCCTCGAAGTTTACTGTCTGGATACAGAAGGCTTAACAAGGTTCCTTGACATCTTAGCGTTCAATGCGACGGAAAAGGAGGCACTCATAGTGGATCCCACGATCAGATTTAAAACCAACGATCAGAATCAGGACGTCAAGGAACAGGCAGAGAAATTTATACGAAATGCACATCTTACCTGAAGGAAACGTACATAGATGAATCCGGCGAGAGAGAATACTTAGTTAAAGGGCTATGGTTCTGAAGCAGGGGAAGCATCCCTCATAATACAAGTAGTTTCTTGGAGAGGCCCGGGGTTGGAAGGGAGCAGGTCCAGGCTACGAGAGAAACGATTATTTTAGACTCGTTAGGAATCCTCCATCACCACATATATTGATCTAGGCCTTCACTTATTTGATTCTATGAACCGTTCTTGGCATTTCTGATATGTGTTCCAATGGTCCGACCTAACTCGCTCTTATATTTCCATACAGTATTATCTTTTGATTGATGAGTATGCTGTGCTATATAGCAGCTCGACACTGTTGAACAGCCGTGCAATGTTGAATTTCTCTGTCCCATTTTTAATGGGGCATGACGACATATTTATGGGACATTAGTTCATATTTAACCGGTCTGTTTAGCTAATGCTAATTATTTAAATTGTTTAGATTATGTCCTCTGACCTTTACTTTTAATACTATATAAGTGTATATAGTATATAATTATATACTATAAATATAATAATAAATTTCAGCTAGACCCTTCGCAATAGTCGATCATTTTTCTTAGTATTTTTTTTCATTCTCAACTCCGATGTTTTTTCCAATAGGCCATTTTCAAAAACATCATCATAATTAAAAAATATTAAGGAATTATTTGTATAAAAATACTTTTAATTATAATGACGTTTTAAATGGAAACAGCCTAAAGGCTCAAACGTTGGGGATGACAATAAAAATATGTTAAAACAGGATCAAGCTGAATTTTATCAGTAATCAAGTCTCAAACTTCTAAAAAGTTTATTTGCAAAATGTTACTAATTAAAATTTCATAAAATTAAACCACGATGTATTTTGATGAATTTTTCATAAATAACAAAACGTTATGAACTTTGAGTAACTATATTGATATAAAAATGGGTTGGTGTCCTTCAGATGCACTTACTGTGTTTTCATATTCATAAATAATGTCGAAATTTTCTAAAACGTGCATACAAATTTATCTCCATCAACAATCTAGTTACTGACTTTTAGCTAAAAAGCAACGAAACTTAAATTAACACTCTATTTTAGTTGAAATATTGTCATCATTACATTAAAATTTCTATACCCCTTGTATCCATTTATTAATTATAAAATCACCCACTTGATTGTAATGTTATAATATTTTTATCTTTTATATCTGAATAGTGGGTAATTGCGTTTTTAGTATCTCTTTCATAATTCATGGCGAACTATACCATCTCTTATAATTTTATGTTTCTGATTACGATTCGGAAATCATTACTTTAAATTAACATTCAATAATATGCATTATTATATTAAGCCTAAATGAAATTAAACCCTTTATTATTCCGTATGAACTAGAAGATCTTTTCGTCCGGTGTCCATTTGCCCTATGTTTTTTTTATTATTTTAATTTTAACTTTTTTATTTTTACAATTCACATTTCTTTATTAAGTAATGTTACAATTAAACACATTGGTAATAGTGATACAGTGATTCACACTGTATGTCGGTACAATAAATACAAATAAACAAAACTAATAAAAAAAAAAAATAAATACCGGCATAATTTTATGCAATATATACAAAATTCATTCACTAAGGAGAACTCCGAGTCAAGCCTTTTCCTCGACTCGTGAAAGGCAGGAATCTAGGAGATCCCAGCGCCTCTCGCTCCGATCCGTTACTGGTAATTTTCAAAATTAAAGTCGCATTGCAATTTAATAGAGTGAAAAGGCACGAGCTGTTGCATTTGTATTTTTTGCATTAAGCAAGTAGAGTACATATTTGCATTAAATTAATCATTTGTTGTTTATTTCAAAATCAACTCAAATCAATTTTAAAAATTATTAGGGTATCCAATGCTTACAATCCAAAATCATTAATGCTCCTTATTATGCCACAAATAAAATTATTCATAAAGACCTCAACATTCCCTTTGTTGAAGACTTGGTCCGACTAAGATGCTCCTCTTTTAATTCCAAACTCCTTGGACACCTTAACCCTCTAGTTCATAACCTTTCATCCAAAACAATTCCTGACGACCCTCCGAGGCGTCTGAAAAGAAGAAGGCCAAGGGACCTTCTAAATTGATTTATGTTTGAAGTGCTACCAATGGGTAGTTTCATTACGAGTTTTTAACATGTTTTAGCAGATTTCCTTATTGTATGTTTATACAGTTGCAAATATCAATAAATGAACAAAAAAAAAAAAAAGAAGAAATCATTAGGTATTTACCTAACCAGTAAATAAATAAGATTTCCCCCCTATAAATTGCGTAATTTTTCTATTCCTTCCATCATTGCGAGAAGGATAGCATTGAATTTTATTGAGCCATCCTCTAACTGAAATAAACTCCAGCGATTGAATCCCATCGGCTGGAAGTTTGTTATGATAGAAGTCTCTGCAGTTGGCTGGCAGGCTGGAAGACATCACCAAGAGCTTTCCTGATTAAACTTTTTCCTACTTCATGCTTCCAACCAATATTCTACATCGATCCAAGGCTTTCTTATCAGGCTATAACGGAATCGTTGATTTTTTTTTTATTCTTATTTTTCATCTTCAAACATTGTACCAGGGATAATTGTATGAAAGCGAACAGTTAATAATTAAATTATTTTTTTAAATGGTACTAATCATATTGGGAGCATGTCGTAAACCTATCCTTTTACGTAATATGATCAGAAATTAGTAAATTGAATAATAACACTGAATAGATTTATAATAAATCAACAGAGGATGAGAAAAAAATCAACAATTAGTTTATTTTAAATTTTTGTCAATATGCGTTTTTGTTTTAAATTATAGACAAATACATAATTTTGTTTATCACCTCCCAGTGATATTTTAATGATAGGTATGGAGTGGAGTAAGGAGCTGACTTCCTAAGCTTAAGCTTCTTGGTTCGAACACGGCTAATAGCAGGTAAGTATTCTGTTTCTTCAACTGTGGATTGAGCTTGTGAACAGAAGACCTTCATGGGGCACACCCAGCCTCTATAATATGAGTACCATTAATCAAATAATTAATTAAGGGGAACCTGGTGGGTAAGCGTGATACCTAACCGATTATCTTCCTGGACAACCATTGGCTTTGAAACATTATAATCCATGGCACAGAGCCCTTTTTATGAAATTATTAACATCCGCCTGAAACTTCGTAAATTACAAATATTTTATTCACGAAAATTTTCAGAATCGGGGTTTTCTTGAGATCGGCAAACTTTACCTATTCAATTAGGTACTAAAAACTCATGAACAGCCATTTTCTTTCCGGTCTGAAAAAAAAAATGGTGGCCTACAAAAATATTGGGCTGCTTGGTGTTACCTCCACATGTCAAAATAACGTGGTTATATAGTCCAATATTTTTGCATGCTTTTTTTTTTTTTTTGAACGATTAAAATGGAAAGCAAAGGGGTATTTATGAATTATTTGTACATAATTAAATTAATGACAAAGCGCCCTATTTCTGAGAATTTTCGTCGATATAAAATTAGTAGGTTACGATTAGATGAAGCTATTCATGAAGTTTTATGTGGATGGTAATAATTTGATAAAAATGGGTCTATAGCACGGACTAATTATAAAAATATTATTAAATGGCATCACAGATTTGGTATTGTGTCGTTTTACGTACAATACCATTAAAAAAAAAATAAAAATTACTAAAAGTATTGTTTTACTTGATATTTTATGTGAATGTCATAAAAAAATGTAAAATTATCGATTAAAATATCACATCGAAATATTTATTTAATACAACTGAAAACTGATAATATGCCCTTGATATTCTATTCTTTAGCCATATTCAATTTAACTGGAGAATGCTTTCGGTGGCGTCAAGAACTGTCTTGGCTGGTCACAGATGTGATTTGTCACAAGCTTCCGATATTCTTTGACGTTATTGGGATGGTCTTGAGGCAATATCTCTCACTTTGCTGTATGTTTCGCTATTAGTTTATGAGATAAGTATATATATATACATATATATATATATATATATATA
This sequence comes from Nezara viridula, assembly GCA_928085145.1. Lineage (NCBI taxonomy): Eukaryota > Metazoa > Arthropoda > Insecta > Hemiptera > Pentatomidae > Nezara > Nezara viridula. Next base: position 181,986,957 of record OV725078.1, on the reverse strand, counting down.
TATATATATATACTATAGTAAAAAAAGTCTCGGTGCACTTATTTCAAAAAGGAATTTTAATGTTTCTTCGACCAATGAGTGCTCTATAATGAGAACATTTGTTAAGAATCTATTTAGAATAAGTATTTAAAACAGTTTCCACTGATACAAATTTTACTTAGAAACTAGGTCTGATACTATAGGAAATAATCAACTAATGTTTTCAAAAAAGTCAGTATACACTATTGATAAACTGAAAAACCTAAACAAAACGTGATAATCCCTTAACTGAAGTTCTTATGATCTATGAGTTATTCCGTATTTGATTATTTACTGACAAGTAAGGAAGTTAATTCAATAGGATTTGTTCTCATTATGGAGGTATCTTTTGAAATACGAACATTGGTTGGTAATTTAAGAAAAAAAGAAAGTCATTGAGAGAAATTGACAAAATAATTTCCAAACATCATTCCACGATTAAGAAAATCATCAACAAGTTCAAAGAGACTGGAAACTTTTAAAGTTGACCAAGAACCAGACGACCGAAACAATTGCTAAGGATCCATGAACTAGAAATCATGAAAAATATAAATGAAGCACAAAAACCGAGTGCTGCTTCTATTGCAGGCATGCTTGAAGATGATTATGCCATTATTATAGCGATGCGAAACGTTATAAAAAATGCAGAGTATAACTCGCTGTCTGCTAGGAAAAATTCTTTTATAAGTAAGGCGAATAAAAAGTTTATCGTTTGCAAGACAGAATCTGAATGAGCCTAAACATTTTTTTTCTGCGACGAATGAAAATTTACCTTATTTTCATCTGATAAAATAGTTTGGGTGTGGTAGAAACCCAATAAAGTGTTAACAGCTAAAAACGTGTGTCCCACAGCCAAGCATGGAGGTGGAATCATGATTTGGGGCTGAATGAGCGCTTCTGGCGTGGGAAAACTTAAAATTATTGACGGTATAGGACCAATATGAGCACATAGACATATTAAAATAAAATTTAAAATCAAGTGTAATGAATCTTGTTTTTGGGTCATCATTTAGATTTCAACAAGACAATGACCAGAAGCATCAAGTGCAGAAAGTCACAGAGTGGCTTCTCCAAAATGTCCCAAGACTATTAAAAACTCTATTACAATCATCAGAAATGAACACAATCGATGGGATGAACTAAAGCAAAGACTAAAGAAAAGGAAGATCAAAAACAAATCATAATTTAATGAAGCATTAATGTATGGATGGAAGCAAATTGAGCCTGAAGTCATTAAAACAATGGTTTCGTTGATAAATAACAGTCTATGAGAGGTGATAAAAAGTAAATTAGGCACTATAGACCATTGATTCCTGCAAATTGTGTATTTTAACCTTCAAAATTTTTGTTGCAAACCTCGTTAATCAACTTCGCTATTAAAATTTTGTGAAACAGCAAATAAAGTGTTTATTATTGTGCTGTTTTATTGTTTAATACAGTAAAATAATTTAAGGCAATGGTGTACACAGACTTTTTTTACTAACTATATATCATCCACTATTATTTTTTAAAATATATATTAGATATAAAAATTAAATTAGGTACTGAACCAATGTATATATAAATATTTTTTTTTTCGGTTGGCGCTGCAGACGATGAAGGTCTTTGGCCGCGAGATAGGGTGTCCTTACAGACGTATATTGCTTGCGGGAACACAGATAGCCTGAAGTAGGTCACCCAACCTCACGTTGCTACGAACCATGGTCTCCATGGTGCAGCGATAGGCCACCCGTAGCTCCATAGCCGATCCTTTTGGGGTTAATCTGGCAGTATCCTTCCCACCAACTTACTCGGGGTCAAGGACAGTGATAACTCGGTCTAGATTCATAGATTATGGCTGCTCAGCGTCAGCAGGCGCACGAGGATCTATATTTCTTCCATCGAAACAGACCGTCCATGGACCGAACATCAGGGGGGATACTAACATCCTGGAAAACCACATCCCGATTCCCGGTTTAAGTACACGGGGTAGGGTCATCAGTCCTACGCCCGGTCGGTGTGAGTTGCCTCAAGTAGCCTGATGTGGCTCATATATCCGGGGGAGGGAAGAGAGACTCGGGCAGTATGGATTTCCTGGTGGACGGTCACCCATCTAAGTATTAACCACACTCGACGTTGCTTAACTTTGATTATTCTTAACTGATTAAATAATATCTTGTTTACAACATAGACATTCATTGTTGCTTAGAGACTTTCTGATGGATTGCTATGAGCTTAATGCCCCCTCCATCTTAACGTCCCCTCGCATTTCTAAAAAAGAATGAGCTGAATTGATCTAAAAGATAGATGTTCGAGGCTATGCATATTGCACAGATATTAGATAATAGCGTTAATTATAGGACTGAGAGTTGAATAACTTTTATTTTGAAACGTTGAATATCTTCAATAAGTCTATTAAATCCAGAAAATTTGTATTGATTTTTAACTTTGTCTGTATATATTGCATGTAGGTATGACTGAGTTTTTATGTTTTTAATTTACTTATCTTTCGGTTATTTTATTTTTTATTGTATATAGTATTCATTATTATATAGTTATTATTTTACTTTTGTTAATTTTATATTTAAAAAAACAAAAAAACTTTTGTGATCAGCTGTTTTTGGATGAAAACCTTCCTTCTATGTGCACTTTCATTTCTCCTTTTTCTCCTTTTTTTTCTTTTTTATTTATTATGTTTTTTTTATTATTATTTGTATTTTGACTGGCTATTATATGTTTTTGATCTGCCTTTTTCTTTTTTTTTAGATCAGTTGTTTAATAACTTTCCTCTGTCACTTTACCTTGCTTCCAGTATTTGATTTGATATCATGGATTGGTTTGATCATGAGTTTGTTTTCTTTTCTGTCCCGATAGTTCCTGAATCGGCGAAACGTTGACAGGTAAATTTGCTCTTTACCTGCAGTTCAGAGGCATGATGCTGTATCGTCGGTTTCAACTGTTTCCCATTTTGACTTAACATCTTTAGTAAAGAAGACAACAAATTATTTCCAGGATCTATAAATCTAATACCAGAAAAATAAAAATAAATTAAATAGGCCAAGCATAAAAAAGAGTTATAAAAATAATAAATCAGTATCAAATGAATTACTAAAACCTTATAAAAATAGTAACATTTATTATTAGACAAACTTATTACCTATTCTGAAACTCATAAGTAAAATATAAAAAAATAAGTAATTAAATTAATATTTCTAATATAGTATTTTTTAAACTACTTAAAGTTTTGTGTGATTATCTGTAGGCCGACTTTCCTTGTATACATTTTTAATTTTATTTCTTCTGTATATTTATCAATTTTTTTGAAGTGAAAAAATACAGGTTTTCAATAGTCAATTTTAAACACACACACACACACACACACATATATTTATATAAGGCCCTTAAAGTACAAAAGTGGCCTTAAAAGTTTCTAATTTCGTGACGAATTATTCGGAGTTCAATCTTTACATATCCGTTCATTATAAAAACATCTAACATAAGACTAAATAATAATCAAAGACTAAATATCTTTTATTCCATACTCCAAATTCTTATAATCCATATCTCCATAAATATTTCATTTCTAAATACCTTTTTTAATTTTATAAATTCAATTTTTGGAAATCATTGAATATAAACTTTAGTTATTGGTTTTGACGTAGTGAATTGTTGAATGAGGTTTAAGATAGTTGATATCACAAGAGAAGGAATCCAATATTCCCGTTTATTCAGAAAAAAACTGGCTGTCCATAAAGTTCGCTTTGGTCTAGTCGCCTCTGGAGTGGAAAAATAATTTTGAATAAATCCTATTTCACAGTCACGTGCCTCAGCACCTTAATACCTTATATCATGAGTTCAATATTTTTCTGTTCAATATTAAACATGAGCGCTACCTTACCTACCTTAGCTATCCTCATAATAAATATCAACGGTCCCTTTAATTTTCTTTTATTGAATAAAATAGTAGACACAAAAAAACCTTTTATATACGAGGGCGATTTATACTTGCGATTCCAGCTATAAATTCATCTACCTCAAGCGGTGATTAAAATATTCCAACTCCCTTTGCGGTAAAAAAAAAATGTGACATCTGAATATCCTCAATAATCCTTTACAGTCACTCAGGAGTTATAAAATTGAAACAATAATTTACACAGTTGATAGGAATAATTATAATCACTACTTATCGTATTTTTATTGAACATTATGTGATAATTAACTATTGTAACGCCTTTCATAATTCAATGTCAATCACGAATTAAAATAATATAATTATTTACAAATTATAAAACTAATATAATTTTTTTTAAATTATACCTGTTTAAATAAATACAACATTTAAATCCGATACAATGATGGAAGGAGCTTGTAAAAAAGCTGCCCGTTGAGCACTTCAATGACTAGATTAATTAAGGAGGTCCCTTGGCCATCTTATTTACAGACGCATCGGAGGGTTGTCAGGAATTGTTTTAAATGAAAGATTATGAACCAGAGGTTTAGGGTGACCAACAAGTTTTGCATTAAAAGAAGAAATATCTGATTGGGGACAAATCTGTTTTTTTGAAATTAAAAAAAATATATGAATTAACAACATTATTTTAAAGCAAAATAAAAACTAATGTTTAATATGAAATTTATGTAATGAAAATATGACTTATTAAGAAAACCTTTCTCTTGCACTTCAGTGTCTTTTAGCGTTAAACTGGGATCGCTTCTGCCCACCTCTTCCATTCACCTGGTTCCATAGCCTAACATATCATTTGGGTCAATGACTCCACGTTTCTCTTCCTAGCTTTTCAGTGTTTCATTAAATGTAAATCGCCTTCCTTCTGGTCTTGTCCCCATATGTTATTTTACTTTTCTCTTCTCAAGGACGAACCATTTCAGTTAACGTTTCGTATTCCTAATCTTCATGGATGGAACACTCAGACCTTAATTGATAATTTCATTCCGAACACAAACCTATCTGATTTTTTCCAACTATTAGCTAAAAAATCTCTTAGTGAATCTTTTGATGTCCTTAGGAAGGGCATTCCAGTGTTCTGTTCCTTACAACAGGAATGAAAGGAATACTTTCTTAAAAATAATAAACTTTGTGTCTCGGCCTATTTATTTTTTGCCATAATGATTTGAAGCTCATAATATCTCCATTCAAGTAATGTGTAACTATTTTCTATCCTACCCAATTCCATCATCGTATTAATGGCAGAATTCCCATGATCTTCCTGTGCAGTTTCTCCCTCCACTACACATCAGTTTTTTGAAGGATATTCTAAGAATTCATAGTTAATAAAAGATTGTTTGTAAATATAAAAATTAGCGCTAGTACTGGGAACGAGTTTGGAACAGACCACTACTCTAGTGGTAGAAGTAGTCAACAACCATGAATGAAACAAAAAAAGTAGACTTCTTTTCCACTTTCCAGAAAAACTGGCGCCTGAAAGTAGAACGCCAGTTAGGGTAAAAACATTTCGGTAATTTCTAAACTTTCATAATTTACAAATTAATACATTAAAAATACACCAAATTCCATTTTCCACTTTCCTACCAAATTCCATAAAAACCTTCCATATCATCCAAATCCACTTGCACAATCCTCCACTCATCCCTACAATTTTCCTCGAAGGTTGAAGCGGCAGTGGCTTAGAAACCTTTTGTAAATAAGATCCACTAATCCTTAATATCAGTGATGCAGCTGAGTGAGAGGCGCTGGGATCTCCTAGAGTTCTGCCTTTTCTTCCACGAGCGTGGGGAAAGACTTGGCTTGGAGTTTTCCTGAGTAAAAGAATTTTTTAAATATTATATAAAAAACATGTGTATATTTAATCGTTATTATGATTACTTTAGTTTCTTTTTGTTTAGCTTAGTTTCTTGTTTATTTATGTTTACTTTTAGTATTGCAGTTTTGTGGTTTAGTTTATATTTATTTATTGTATATAGAGAGCGAATCGCTATTATTAGTGTCTTTGGATGTTACAGAATGTAACATTTCTCAATAAAGAATGGATTGAAAAAAATAAAATAATAATAAATATATATACGAATAAATTGTATAAAAATTAATAAATTCTCCACTATAGTGAACTCTGATAAATCTAGCTTAAGATTTATAATCATTGATAAAATATTTTTTAAAGTTTTTGTGATATTTGAATTTTTTACATAAGAAAATCTTATATATTCCAAAACCTATGACGTATTAATTTTTATATTTACGGCATACATTAAAAAAAAAATATATATATATATATATATATATATATATATATATATATATATATATCAACAAGTATTCCTTTGTTGGTTGATAACTGAAAGCAATTTTGAAATAGCATGTAAAATAGGTACTTGATTGAGTTTCTAGGAAAGCGGAGTAAAAACATCTCCTAACAAATTCCGTGAACAGCAAATGAATGCCTTTGTACTTTATTTAAAAACATTTTTGAACAAAAAAACAAAAAAAAAAGTTTCCTTTGAACTTTTTAATGAATTTAAAAAAAAATCTCAGCAATTAGGTAGTATAGATCAACGCGTTTAATATACTTTTATTTCTGTAATTATGCTTTATTAATAGTCTGTGAAAAGGTTTTTGTGAAATACTTTTGAATTGTATTTCCCCTTTAAATTGTTCCCTGTATTTTTTCTGAGTGTCCAATGGACATCAAACCAAGTAGAGAACGAGATAAAAGAATACATTAAAAAAAATTAATATAAATCAGTAAAAAAGTAATCAAGAGATAGAACATAAATGTTAGCTTATAATTGGAGAAATTTCCAACCACACAGCCTTATGTCTAAAAAATCCAGGAAAAGAAAAAAAAAAAACCGTCAATTTTTCGCCAATTCAAGCACCATCAGGACAGAAGAGAATTGCAAATTGAACATAGCTCCAAGACATCCAATCGCATGTTTATGAGATTAAATTTGGGTAGTAGAATGAGTAACAGACCGTGCAAGTTTTATTCCCGGAAATAACAGTCAGAAGATATACGTGTAATATATTGTTAGAAAGCGGAGAATTTTAGAAAAAAAAATATCAAATAAATAAAGTTATAGAAGGTTTGGATTAAATATTTGCAGACTGTTATATTGTATTATTATTAATGGAGCTGGTTCAATGATCAAATATAAAAGGTAATACTAGACACTCGAGAAGCACTAGTTCAACGTATTAACAATTATTCAGGTATCATTAAACGAAGGTATGAAACAATCAGGAGAACTGTCGCCCTTCACAGACGAAGTCAAAAATGTTTAGAAAATAATGCTGGTTTATTTAAACATTTATTAAAATAATATTTCGATAAAAGAAGTGCTAATACATGTATGAAACATTGTTTATTTGTATTTATACAATAAAATTTAAACAAATGAAAATTTGATAAGAACATATGATTTTTTTATTACTGTCATAAAAATTAAACAAATGAAAATTGGATAAGAACATATGATTTTTTCATTATTTTCATGCAACTCTATCCTGAAGTTTTGCCCTCTTCGCCTGACTCACTAATAAGTACAACACCTATTATTTAAATAATTATTAAATAACGCCAAGCTATGTTATATTTTAATTTGTGCCCAAATCATTAAAACATTTGCAGTATATTTATTTTTAAAAAAAAGGTCAATTACTAGCTTCTTATATTTTAATTTTTAGAGTGCTACCAATGGGTAGTTTCTCAACATGTGTTTCATGTCATTATATCCATGTGCGAATTTACTAGATGTATTTTTTTTATACAGTTGTAAATATATAAATAAATAAATACAAAATATTTTAATTTTTTGTAGCTAATGAAATTACATTTCAAACATTATTATTTATTCAGGAAAGAACTTGACTATTCACTGTTACACAAATGCAGAATGACAAAAGACATCGTTATATAGAGCCGGCTCAAGCCGATTTGGGATTTCATGTTGGTTTTGGATCCAGGTATTGAAGGGTGAGGAGTGAATGGGATGACCACACGGTCACTAAGCACGCCCATTCAGCCAATTATTGATAGTACAATCGTCATGCAATTGTTCAACATAGCAAACCTTAACAACCATTCCTCCTGCTGTGTTTTTACTCTAAACATCGAATGGCCTGGGCTATTTTTAAGAAACAGACATATAAATAGACACATGTTATTCCTAAGGAAAGAAAGATAAAATAATGTAACATTTTTAACTCAATCTATACGGTTAGGATTACTTTATTAATATGAGCATATGTATGCGTTTTTTTTTTTTGTGTTTTCTGTTTACAGATTTTGCACCTTAAACGGTATTTTGCACCTCTGTCTATCCTAGGTTACTGCTTTCCATACTGCTGCATCAACATCTGCAGTATCTTAATTAATTCTCTAGATCCCACTTCATTTTGGCCGACAACGATCTACCGTGGCATCGATTATTGTGTACTCGTTTTAAAGTTATTAAATTTGTTTTATCTACATTTACTTGTAAGCCGTTTTTCTCTACCTTTCTTATCGCATACTTAGCAAATCCCTCAATGTCGCATATACAGGGTGTTTCGTAATTGCATGACACTATTTTAGGTACTTGTTCACTGACACAAAATAAAAAGTCGAACACAGTTCAATTTATGATTATCATGGGAGACACCATATCACGATAACTTCGAACAGCAGCAGCACCGTTTCTACGTACCTCGCCATAAGTTTAAAGTTTTTGATAGTTTCTTTATGACCTCGATTCAGATGGCAGAAGTGGTCTGTGTATTGATTGGCTTAATATATTAGTAATTACATACAATTATATTTGTATAAGTTATCATTTAGCTATGTGTAACCATGTTATAAGTGAGAGTATAAATCAAATAAAAATTGTACACCTATAAACAATATTATAAGATAAAAAAAAAAATTGTACTCTAATAAAATTTGTATCATCCGAACTAACTCAAAATAATTAAATAATTAATAATTATACCTTTTAATTGTCTTTCTGTATTTCTTGAATATTATAATTAATTGATTTAAGATAAGGAATATTAGTTATACACAGCGGATGGAAGTGTAACTTGTTTTCATTTCCAACTAAAATCATGAAGAGCATCGGCTAAATTATAGAGAGACCCTTACCCTTCTCTGAATTTAGAAAATTGGGGTATCAGTCTTTCATTTGAGATTTATACATCTACGAACCGGGATTAAATGAATAAGAGTAAAAGTTACAGAATTTTTTAGAATAAATTTTCTTCTTGCAATGGTAGAAAATTATTAACTAATTACTAAAATAACTAACAAACTAAAAATATTAACAAATTTATTTAATCCCAAGGGAGTCTTGGAATGTTGCGATAAATATCCTACAGCCTGATATTTGTTTTATCGGACAAGCGAAATGTGAAGAAAGCTATTTTGGGTGAGGCGGAATTCCGTATAAGAGGACTGATTTTTAAGCAAAATTTGAATTCTCATGTTCATTAAAAATATATGTAGAATTTTAGGACTCATAAATTACATGAAAAATCATGATTATTTTCCACTCTCTTGTTTAACTTTTTAATGGTATATCATAGATCTATGTTACTACGCTTATTTTCGTAAATTTTTTTTATTACTTTTTTTATTTCTTAAAGACATTTACAACTGTATTAAATAAATACATCTAGTAAATTAGAACATAATGTATATAATGACATGAAAAACACTTGCTGAGTAACTACCCAATGGTAGCACTCTAATGATATGTTTACATTAGGAGATCACGGGGCCATCTTCTTTTCAGACGCCTCGGAGGGTTATCAGGAATTGAAGAGGAAGCAAGGTTAGAAACGAGAGGGTTGGGATGATTCTGAAGTTTATTATGGAAGGATAGGTATCTGTATTGGGCCAGATCTGAAACAAAAGGAACATTAAGGTCATTATGGATGGTTTTATTTGTAACACTTCTTTTTGGGACTCAGCGGAGGAGACTTGAAGCTGGGAAGGACTTGATCAGGGGAAGCGGAGAGAGGAAGATCTGGACTGATAGCTGAGACTCAGGCGGGTTTTCATATTACCATAGTGTCACCAGTCGCATTTGCGGTATAGTGTGTTTTCTGATTGCTGTCTTTGTGTTGTTTATGTTGTTGTTGTTTTTTATGTTTGTTTACTGTTAATTAACTTTTTTAGACATAGTTTATTAATTGTAGTGTTTTTTATAAGTGTAAATAGTTTTGAATATTGAGGTTAGAAAGCCTCGCATGGTTTCCCACGAGATTTTGACTTTAGTACATAAAGACTATTAATATCTAGAGATATTAGAGATAGAGAAAGACTAAATATTAATATCTAATTAGAGTATCATAATTAGAATAATTAAAGTTTATCAGAAAAGACTCTTTTTGAAATCTGGTTGAGGTAAGTTATTCATAACCTATCTAAATTCGTTTAATAAACTGTATTATGGTATTGAGTTATCAAGGACTACCAAAAGAAAAATTGTAGAATCCTTTATTAGCAAATATATTAGGAAGTTCCCATTGGAACTACAAAAGAATTATACAAACAATTGCAGATAACTGTTCCTAAGCTATTTTAAATTAGATAGGTTAGAACTGTTATCACTGCTGTAATTAGTGTTAAAATACTATTTACTATGGACGATAGTGTTATAGAAATGGAAGAAGAGATAGAAGCTGAGGGAAAACCTAAAAGATCAAGACCTGCCGCCAAGAGAGCCAGGAATGGATCGCCTGATATAACAGACCAAAAAGAGAGTAAAACGGATCCGTTGTTAGTAGAGGCGAAGGCCATTCAAGAAAACTTAAGAGTTTAGCTCACGAACGTGGATAAAAGATTAAGTGTGAAAACTCAAAAAGATATAAACGGTAAAGTGAGTCATCTTATCGATATCATGGAAACCGTCATCGATAGATCGAAAGAACAGAGAGCATTAATTGAACGAGTTGTCAAGGAGACACTATCATCTCCTAGCGTGTTTGACAAAATCACGGACATTCTCGTTGAACGATCTCTACCTAGAATTTTCGAGAGGCTTCCAGCAGCGGAAACACAAAACCACAACCCACCGCCTAAAGCTGGAACATCTGGGATCAATTCATTAAACAATGAATTAATAATTAAACCTTCAGAAGAAGTTTTAGAATCGGAAGATTTTGCTATAGTTCAAAGTCGAAGAAAAAAGAAAAACGTTAAAATGATAGCCAAAAAGAACGAGGAAGTAAATGAGCAACTCAAAGGAGTACAGAATAGTTCTAATGCGTCAATTTTACCCCCGGCAAAAAAAACTATGGCGGACATAGTTAAAACGCTACCGATTAAACCTAAGGAAAATGCACCGCGGCATGCGTTTGTTACAATGGCTAGAGGAGGGAAATCAGCTCTAGAAATTGTTAGCGAATTATCACCTCCGAATGAACTAGGAGTACAGGCAAAAGTGTTCCGTATAACCAAGGCTGGTGCTGTTCTCGTACGCGTAGAAGATGAAAATCAAGCCATCAAGCTTTTACAGTGCCAAAAGTTACTAGAGAAAGGGATAGAAACTAAGATGGCCTTAAGGAGAAAGCCTAGACTGCAGGTAATGGGAGCACCTCACTCTTGGACCGCATCTGAATTGGAAATGGTAATATGGGGAAGATTGCCTCAGGGGACGATACCCATTGGGCTAGAAAGAAAGGAGTGTGTCCAGGCATGTTTCTCTTCAATATCAAGAGGAGGCCTTACAAGGAATTGGGTGATAGAGGTTCATCCGATGATAAGATTTGGCCTAATAAAAACATCAGTTATTGATGGAGGATGGTGGTCCTTGAACATTAAAGATTATATAGATCCTCCTAGCTGCATGAAGTGTCTGGGATACTACCACTCTAAGGCGTCCTGCACAGCAGACTCTCTGGTTTGCAAATGGTGTGCCTGCCCAGGTCACATAGCTAAGGAGTGCCCAAGAAAGAAGGAAAGGGCAGAACCGATTTGTGCGAATTGTGTACGAGAAGCGAAACAGAAACACCTGGCCAAGCACCAAGCGGGCTGTCAAACTTGCCCAGTCCATTTAAAGAAGACCCAAGAACTAGCGAAGAGAACCAAGTATGAGTAACAAGATTACTATCCTACAACTTAATATGGGCCGACGGCGTCTTGTGTCTGATGAGCTACGAGCTCTAGCCCATCGTTATGACATTTTCGCGGTTCAAGAACCAGGTTGCTATAGGAACATGGTCACGGGGTTTGGCCTCACGTCAAGGGTTATAGCCTTGAGCAGTGGAGAGGGGAGGCCCAGGGCTGCTATAGTTATCAATAACCCCAACCTTGACGTGATGGAACTGAGGCAGTATACCATGGCGGACCGTGCGGTATGTTACATAAGGTGGGGCAGGATTGCTTTTACACTGATATCTGCCTACATGCACGATAGAAGAGATGTTGTAGAGGATATATCCGCCATGGAAACGATCTTACAAGGTACAAGAAACGTGATCGTCTGCTCAGATGCCAACTCCTGGAACACGGTCTGGGGGTCCAATCGAACAGACAGAAGAGGCGTCAAGCTGGGTGAATTTATTGCTAGAAACCAATTGGTGGTGATAAATGATCCGTCTGCTACACCTACCTTCTCTGGAGGTAGAGGGCAGAGCTGGATAGATATCACTCTGGCCTCACCAACGCTATCTAGATACATCTTCGATTGGACACTCAGATCAGAGACGAGTTCGGACCACAATGCGATTGCATTTGGCCTGGTAGATGATCCAGGAGGTTCCTATGGCAACGTGAAGGGCTATTTGACCAGAAGAAGTGAATGGAATGTCTTTCGGTGCATGATGGAGGGTGAAATGGTCGACGAAGACTGGGAAGTTGAGGATTCAGAAAACACCGATGACCTGTCTAAAACACTGAAGACGAGGGCTCGACCTGTCCCGTGGTGGACGCCGGCAGAGGTGCAGATGCGACGAGAGGCGCACTGCACTTCGTAACGAGTATAAGTCCATGGCCAGGGTATACCGAAATGAGGTTCGTTCACGGAAGCGGAAGTCTTGGGACGATTTTATCGTCGAGGAATCTTCAAAGAATCCTTGGGGTATTCCGTATAAGGTGGCTCTGGGCAAGTTGACTCCGCTGCAAACTATAGCGGCGATGAGGCATGAAGATGTCCATGCTTCCACCTTAGAAGAGACCGCTAATTTCTTCGTCATAGCGACTTTCCCCAAGGACGACCCATCTCAAGACACCCAAGAGGAACATTTTGTGAGACATACCACGGTATACCCGCCAGGCACTGACTTTTGCTCACCATGGGACACAGATGATATTCGTATTGCCGTGGGTAGGCAAAAGAATGGCTGCGCTCCAGGACCTGATGCTATAGATGCACAGCGATCCTAAAGAACAGTATCTCCTATATTGAAGAGCGACATTTAGGAATCTTTAATGATTGTTTAGATAGGGGATACTTTCCAAGGAAATGGAAGATCGCTGATTTGAGACTCCTCTACAAGGGAGGAGGCAGGGATAAACAACTTCCTAAGTCATATAGACCAATTTGTCTCCTCCCTGTGATGTGTAAGGTCCTGGAGAACCTCATGATGACCAGGTTACGGCCAGTTCTCAATCAAGCAAGCCATCCACGGCGATACGGCTCTACCAGAGGCAGAGAAACCGCTGATGCTCTGCTGAGAGTTCGCAGAGATGTTGAAGAAAGGGCGGAGCGATACGTCATGCTGCTCCTTTTTGATATATCCGCCGCCTTTGATGGTTTATGGTGGCCCTGCGTACTCCAGTAGCTGCAAAAATATGACGCTCCCAGCAACCTATATGCCCTCGTAAGGAGCTATCTTCAGGACAGGCGAGTGAAGATCAAAGGCAGCTATTACGAGGTAGAAGCTTCCGTAGAGAGAGGATGCCCTCAGGGATCAGTACTTGGTCCGGCTCTATGGAAGCTGGTTTTTGATGAGTTGCTGGGAGTGCTTGAAAATTAGCGGTTCTCTGCCACTGCCTATGTTGAAGATCTAGCTGCTGTGGTGGCATCCAACAGCAGGGCGGGGATCAAACTAGCAGCAGAGCGATGCGCCAACCTTGTAGCCAGATGGTGTGAGGGAAAGAAAATGCGTATGGCTGCTAAAAAGACGCAAGCCATCCTCTTGAAAGGCACGACTGATAGAGCATACCCCATTAGCATGGATATAGAAGGTCAAGTAATACGCCCAAGTGAGGTGGTAACATATCTTGGTGTAAGGTTAGGAAAAGGCCTAAATATAACACCTCACTTGGATTATCTAGCAACTAAGGTGACCCAAGCCTTGAACGGATTCAGTCGTGTTGGGGGTGCATTCTGGGGCCTCAGATACCCTGCAACGATGACGGTCTATAAAGGCGTTGTGCTGGGTATCTTGAGGTATGCATCTCCCTCCTGGTATCGGAACCTCACACAGCGACAGCGAAAAAGGTTGGCGTCGATCCAGAGGATGGCCCTGTTGCGTGTCACCAGAGCATTTAGGACAACGTCACATGAAGCAGTGCAGGTCCTAGCGGGGGCGGTACCTCTCGACCTCCTCCTGCGAGAAGAAGTGACCAAGCATAAATTCAAGAAAGAAGGCTTGGCTGGAGTTCCAGAAAATCTACGGGTGAAGATTGTGGAAAGTCCCAACAAATGGAAGAAGATAATCCGGGAGGATACGATTGAGAAATGGAGCCGTCGGTGGGTTGCTACCCCGAAAGGGAGTACTCTCAGAAAATACTTCCCCACCGTACAGTCGCGGTTAGATGCACAATGGATCCTCCCGGAATATTGGATTTCACAGTTCCTCACGGGGTATGGGGGTTTTCGAGCTAAGCTACATGGCTTTGGCCAGGACATAGATCCCCAATGCCCCACTTGTGGAGTTCTGGAGACTGTCGAGCACGTGGTCACGGCCTGCACTGCATTTTAAGGAATAAGGGCAACGATGATGAGAACCGCAGGAATTTACGTCCTAACAGAGGATGAACTTCCTCAGTTGGTAAGTAAGGAGAACTTCCCTCGGTTCAAGAAATTCATTTATGACTGGAAGGAGGCAGTGGGGCCAGCCCACTTCAACATCGGAGCACGGAGAAGAGGACCACCACCGAGAAGACCACCGGAAAACTGACACCCTTGAAAGACGTCACCAAAGATAATATATTTTAAACTGTTTCACTTGCAGTAGTATGCTGTTATGCAGTCATGCATAACAGCCCACTATTGCAAACGCCCGTATGGCCCATCAGGCAAGGTAGGGTGGAATGTAAATAAATAATAAATAGGTTTTATTTGTAACAAAGTAGGGAGCATTGAGGATTTTACGAAGGATTTTGGATTGTAAGGATTGGATACGAGAGGAATTCGATGGTTTAGTGGAGCCCCATAGCTCAACTCCGTAAGTCCAAATAGGCCTTATTATAGTCAAGTATATGAGTCTTTTGTAATTAATTGGAAGGTTAGAGCGAATGTCTAGTAAGTGTTGAAGTAGTCGGAAACGTCGAGCTGTTTCTTGTCGTTTCAGTCTAGTATGAGGATTCCAAGTTAGTCGTTTGTCCAGGTGGAGTCCTAGGTATAGGATTTGCTCAACAGGGATAAGTGGAGTATTGTTAAAGGAAACTGTAGGACAGGAAGTCGTTGGTTTACGACGAAGGGTAAAGATAATTTGGTGGGATTTATTTTAATTCTCCAGGTTTGACACCATTCTTCTAGATTGATGATGTGTGATTGAAGCATTTGGGATGCAATTCCTGGGTCATTATTTACTGATAGGATACATGTGTCATCGGCATATGTGGTGATGACAGTGTTGGGATAGGTAGGGATGACAGCTGTATAAACTGTATAGAGGATAGGTCCTAGGATACTACCTTGAGGAACACCAGCGGACTGGGGAAAAAAATTGTTTTTAACCTGAAAGATTTATTATTTCCTTTTTATTCTTTAACTATATCAAGTTATTTGATAATTCCCTAAAGTGCTACTACTAACAATGAGAGACTTGTAATTATTTTTAATAAACAAATTAAAATGTACTTTAAGGCAAGAAATCCTGAAAAGTTCTGCGCTTAAGCCCTGTAAACCTTTCTAAATGAGATGAGAACTGACTGATATTAAAGAACATTAAATTTTAAATCGATATAACGGATTTAATCAAAATCATTAGAGCCCTTTTCGAGGAAATTTTAAAAATTAGTAAAATCAGTGAAATGAAGTGGCACTTCCGACTTGTTTATTTTGAATCAAACTTAAAACATGTATTTCCATCTCAAACTATGAATCGAATGATCGCAATAATTTATACTGAAGCTTACAAACCAAATAGTCATTTTATAGACAGAATGAAACACACCTGACTTCTAGTCACTTCGCAAATACTTCGTTTGTGTTTTTGGATTCCCGAACCTTATAGACATTCTTAATTTTAGTTTATTTTTGAATTTAAGTATCGCTTTTGAATAATCAACTTCTAGTCAGCTGTTACTATTAACTGAATTAAAACTTTTGAACAAAAGTTTTATACAGAGATATATTTGTAACACTACAAACAGTATTTACAACAGCCCTAGGACAAAGTTATGATGGAAACCTTACGTTCTTTTTTAGTGGATGAAAATATAATTTAAATCACATTGGCTGAGTTTTAGACAGTCCTATATTAATATTTGATTGGGTAGTTTTAAATCTATTTATATTGGGTTGGAAAATAAGTCCTTCCGGTTTTTCTGTTTATTTTTATGTCACAATGATACACTTATCTGATGAATTAATCCCTAAGGTAGATTGTTTATCCTTTTTGTAATACGTCAACAACTATATCTATTAACTCTTGTTGAAACTAGCTTAGTATTGTGTTTGCTATTGCACTGTGAATATGGAATAAAATATCATTCATTATCTGCATATTTTGTTGTATAATTTTAAAAAAGGTAAACGTGCTGCAGAATTTCATAGAAAAGTTTATAGTATTTATGACGATGCTACCTTAACCGAACGTTCTTGCCAAAATTGGTTTGAAAATTTCATTCAGGAAATTTTGACACCAATGATGCTCAACGGTCTGGTCGCCCACACGAAATTGAAACGAGCAATATTAAGGCCATTGTTGATCAAAATCCCATCCAATCAGTGCGAGAGATGCTATGGCCCTAAATGTGTCGCACACAAGCGTATAAAACCATTTTCACAAGCTCGGCTATGTTTCCAGGTTTAATGTTTGGGTCCCTCACATGTTTTTTTTTTTCGAAAATCACAAACAATTTTATCTCTTCAATACGACTTTAGCTATCTACAAGATATTTAACAGAAATTTAGGGCCACATAGACTACACTAAATGACATCAACAAGACCTTCGTAAAAAAACTCGAAATGGAGATAAAAATTAAAAACATATAAGGAGTTTTTGTTTATATATTCCTTATGTAGGTATTAAATAAAAAAAAAAAAAAAAAACATTCACACGGCTTTGAAGAGCAATGATTCAGCTTTCCAACGGATATAGTAACATCAAATTAAGAGAACATCCTAAAGAGTTATGAATGATCGGAAGGGTGTGTGGAACACCCCTACCAAGACAACGCTAGGCACCGCACCTCATTGGTCACTCGCATGAAATAATTGAGCCTTGGATGGGACCTTTTGCCACACCCTTCCTATTCACCAGATCTAGCTCTAAGTGACTACCACTTATTCCGGTCTCTGCAGAACTCCTTGGATCAGTTTTTTTAATAATAAATTCCAGACATTCTATGAACATGGCATTATGCAGTTAGTGGGAAGATGGGAAAAAGTCACATTAAATAATGGTCAATAGATTGCAGATTAAAATAAATTTTATGTCTATAATACATTGAGTTTTATTTCACCCAGAAAAATCGAAAGCACTTATTTGCCAACCCAATACATGATTTTTAGGAATCATGAATATCTTATTTAGGTACTTCATTAATATAACATCAAGGTAATATTATTATTGTTGATATGCTCTTAACCATCATTCACTATTATTGCTTCTAAAATTTTCATAAAAAATTTATAATGTATCATATCGTCCTATTTGTATATAATCTATGTTATTCTTTTAGGAAGCGAAATGAACTGTTTAGTAGTAGTTTAAAATTTTTATTTATTTAATCTTCATTTGTTTTAAGGGAAGAACCCTATATAAATGGAGTCTATCACAAAATAACGAACTAATAAACTAATAAATCCTCATGGAAATACAAATTAATTCCTTTTTATACAGAATTATTACAACACTCTTAAGGATAAATTAAAAACTCATGTTCGGTAAAAATTTGACAGCTAAAATAGTTCCAATTATCAAAATTAATATAAAATTTAAAATTGTCAACAATATAAATACAATAACAATAAAAAAATAATAAATACATTTTTTAAATATTAATATTAATCTGTTTTAAAATTAAATTAAAAGATTACCCCTATACCTAAGAGAACATCCCGTCATATAGTTTAAAAATTATTCATTTAAATTTAAGAGAAATCTTTTAGGGGGACGAGGAGGGATACTGTAAGTTGGATGTGCCAGAAATGGTCAGCCAAGTTCCAGGATTTATCTCCTGAGAACATAGGGCGTTCCAGTAGGCCACTTTCAGGTAGTGAAATGAAAAATCATCTACTCTAAACATTTTTTTAATTTCAGTATATTTTAAAATATAGAATATTTTGGTCGGTCAAACTTGTTTTTTATTTTTATATTATTGTTGAACAGGTCCTTAATACCAGTAATGCGGCAGAGTGAGAGCCGTTGGGATCTCCTAGAGTCCTGTCTTTCCTTCCACGAATGGAGAGAAAGAATTGGTTTGGATTTCTCCTGAGTGAATTGATTCTGTAAATACTGCATAAACGTATGATCATTTTTAAGTTGTCATTTTGATTAGTTTAGTTCTTTTGTTTATGTATATTTACTTTTAGTATTATTATTTGTCTGTATTATTTATTTTCATTTATTGTAATTGAGTGTTTATGTGCTCTCTGAACACTATTATAAATGTACTTAATTGTGACAGATCGTAATATTTCTCAATAAGTAAGTTTAAAAAAAATGATAATGAAGTGTACAACTGTAATAAATATAACGAGTAAATCAAGTAGGGAAGGGAAACTGGGTAGGGATGTGCCAGGGTACAGCTATGACAGTGGTCATATTAGAAGAACAATAAGGAATAGCCGATATGTTCTTTCAATCCCGTCCGACCAGATCCCGTGCGTCTGATCTATATCCTCCTCCTCACCGAACTGCTGCGTTTGATAACTCCTTTTTAATTCAAGATGTCTCTCTCTGGAACTCTATACATTCAGATATTCGACAAGCAAAATCAATACCCTTTTTCAAATCTCTCCTCTTCAAACACCTACTCCATTCCCAATCCGATTGATCACGAAATGCACTTAAAAATCTAAGCTGTAAGAATCTCAAATTACACCCAGATACTGTGATTATTTTGTGACTCATTGATATTCTGTTTACTTAATTTACTTTCTCTGTTTATTTTACATTTATACACGTTTTTATATATTTTTATTATCTATAATTTTATTGTATTCTTAATCACCCTGTAAATATTAAATTGTATTTTATGGACACACCAGAATATTAATATACTTTATGTATTTGTAACTGGTTCTAAAGGGGCGCTAGTCCCAGAATAATAAAATTATTTTCATTCATCCATTCATTCAATTTCTCCTACATGTATTCTATGATAAAATGGCATGAAAAACACTTGAAGAGAAACTACCAACCAGTACTACAGCACTCCAGTACAAGTTCTACACTACACTAGGTTCATAGGAAATCTTCTTTTCAGACGTCTCGAGGGATTATCAGGAATCGTAGAGAAGCAAAGCTAGGAACTTGTGAGGACTGATCAGCTTGTAGTTTATTATGGATAGTTGTCTGGATTGGGTGAAGTCGGCAACATATAGAACATTGAGGCCATTCTGGATGAGTTTATTTTTGACAGAGACATGCAAATGAGCCTTATGTAATTAATTGAAAGTTTAGAAGGGGTATCTGGTGTTGAAGCAGTCGAAAACATTTGAGTCCTATATATCTGATCTGTTCAACAGGTATAAATGGAATGTTATAAAAGTGGAAGAGGAATACTGTAGGACAGCAAATGGTAGGATTTCAACGAATGGTAAAAGTGATTTGATGGAATTTATTTTAATTCTTCAATTTTTACAAAAACTTCAATTATTCATTGAGGATTTTTGTTTGTGATATAAAAAATAATATTATGATCGTAAGGTTTCAGATATTTTGATTAACATTACAGTAATCCCTCAACATTAGTGAGTTTGTCATTTGGTAATTTTGATTATGAAAGAAAGAAAGTAAATGACATTTAGTCCCCTCAGAATAACTAATGAACAAAGAAATGACAATTGTTTGACGATTATGAATAATTAAATGAAAATTAAAAATAAATTAATTTACATAGTTGTCGTCTAACCTTAATATTAAAATTATGATCTTGAAGTAAACATATGAATTTAAGCACGAATACATACGGATGAGTTCACGTATTTGTACAAATAAGCAATATGACACATACATAGATATCTGCAAGATATCGGTATAATGTAGCTGACATCTCTAAATTACAAAATAACTTTATTTTTACATATATTCGGAATATTGAATAATGAGGAGGTGGAAAAATAAATTGTGTTTAAATGAGGATTTTTGTATAGAGGTTGGTAGGGAATTAAAAAAAAAAAAGGTAGCACGTATGACGAAGGATTTTTTAAAGGAAGCAGTTCTATGAGATGGAGGATTGGGATCTCGTGTTCAACGAATGAACAGAGGAACTAGGAGGAAATAAATCAAGAAGGTTTTATGGTTGTAAAGGTTCGAAAAAGGAATACACCTAGGAAATATTGCTGACAGAAAACTGGATAGAGCCACTTCAACTCGGCATAGCAACTGGAGACGTGGGAGCGCCTGGGGACTCCAAGTATAAATCTAATAAAACAATTCAGTAGTCTCTTTAATCTGATCTCAAGCCCACCAGACAGTCCACCGTATACATGACAACCATAATCGAAGTCAGGGAAAATGAGAGAGGAAACCAGAAGCTGACGAATTTTAATGGACATAGAGTCAATGAATCTCAGGAACTGTTTGAGGGTAGCAATGGACTTTCGGATAATTTGGGAAATGTGATTATTCCAGGACAAATGTTGATCAAACATTATCCCAAGGTTTCTTATAGAAATGCGGAAACGTATGGGTATCCCATTGATGATTATGAATATGAATATTGTATATGCGTGAATATACAAAAGTAGAATCTACTTTTCTGAATCGCGTATATAAATATGCTATAAAAAATAAATAAGATTTTAAACAATTATAGGTACATACTGAACATACATATCTATATATCATGTATGTTTTCGCTCGTAAAATTTATAGAACAAAAATTCGTCAACAAATTTAATTTTTTTCTAATGTCGTTTTTTCGTAATACCCAGGTTTCACAGTAAAGATTAGTATTGATAATGGATTTATATATATTTATTTATTACTAATTTAAATGTATAGTTAAGGGGCTCAAGCATCCATCAAATTTCAACTATAGTACAAATATTTATTGAACTTAAATAAAAAGCTAAACAATAAACCTGAATTCTGTAAAATTTATGGTGATTCTTCTTATTTGATATCTACAGAGATTGTTAAATGTGGAGAAATTTTTACTATATTTTGTAAGCTTTATTAAGGTATTCATTTCGTATTTTTTTCAGTAGAGTAAAATGTTTAATAAAAATTATTTTAAAATATTTCACATTTTTGATTGTTTAAAAAAAATTATATAAAATATTTGATTAAGTGAGTAAGAGGACAAATCATCCATATAAATCTATTTATCATTACTGGTGTATCTACGGAGAGAGGGGGCTTTCGGGACAAAGCCCCAAACAAGAAGGAAAAAATATATTTTTTTTATTTGTACATATTTGCTTACCTGAGTGATTTAAGATAAATACTGAAACAATTGCAATATATTCTCCAGCCCCAATAAAAAAAAAAGACAAAAAATAAAAAAACATTACATTTTTCATCTCTTTTTTTACAATCTGCTGTATAAATGAGTGAAGAAATAAGCTTGATTATAGACAGCTGCTAGGATAGAAAAACCATTAAGTGGAATTGAGCTGCGCTCAGATGCTAGGTCACCTGAAACCCCAAGGGTCCTCTATGTCGCATCTGTTTACTTCCAGTTTGGTTACTTTTACTCAGTAATTTGTTTTAGTGCCCCCTTTTCCCACGAGCTTATTTGATCCTAAGCTATTAGTCAGAATGGGAAATGATTAATACACCGATGTCAATTAATTTAAATTATTAATCGACTGCTGTTTTTTAAATTTATTTTCACTCCAACGATTAGCTAAAAACTTCGAGAAGGACAAATTATATTTGAGAAGTATATTTAATGAATGGGGACTATTAAAATATATCATGAAAGTTGTGCTAGTTACGAAAAATATATTCTTGATGAAATGATTTTTAAGATCCTTATTTAAAATTTACAAATCTAGAATAGCATTTTAAATTCATAAATTTAAAATACATGGAATCCATATACTGGACTTAAAAGAAAAGAACTCAACCGATGATACCGCCAGTTATATAGACTACTGAACAGAAAATATCAACTTTCAATTGACAACAAATTACTGATCTATAAGACAATACTGAAACCAATTTGGACTTACGGACTGGAACTGTGGGGGGAGGAGTAGCAAAATTTTCTAATATCAAACTGATTCAATCCTTTCAGTCCTAAGTCCTTCGAACAATTGTTGATGCTTCGTTCTATGTAACTAACCAAATCCTACACCAAGACCTTAATATCCCGTTTGTCCTAGACCTTATCCCTGAAAAGTTTTCCGAATTCCATCTGTTTGTGCCAAAAATGGTTTGAATTTCCCACGTTACGGCGAGTGGTGGTGGCAGATCAGAGGATCTAAAAGACAACACTTAAGCCTCAAGAACTGCTGGTTTTCTCGGAGTTACTTCTTAACTGGCAGCGACTCTGGCCACACCAACACCGGCACCTGAGAGCCCTTATCGTAATGAAAAGATGTAAGCTGGCATAAAGACGGTAAGCTATTTTTTGCACAATCATTATAACCTATCAATCCATTAAGATACAGTCCACTGCATAAAATAATAATGTTGCCCATAATTTGAATGATGCCTTATTGAAACTCATGAGAGTTATTTGCCTTAATTAGAAAAGTTGCCTAAACACCATCAAAACCTTTCATATCATCCAAATCCACATGCACAATCCCTATCTAGCTCTACCCATCCCTAAAATCCTCCTTGAACGTTGAAGCGGTAGTGGCCCAAAGACCTATTGTAAGAATATAAGGTATTGGAGTTCTGGCAATGGCCAGATTCTGTACTGCCTTATGTCTGGTTATAGCGCATCTGCTCAGTCCTCACTGGTCCTTAATACCAGTGATGCAGCTGAGGGAGAGGAGCTGGGATCTCCTAGAGTCCTTCCACTAGGGGGGGGGGGGAGGAGGCTTAGCTCGGAGATCTTGAGTGAAATAATTATATAAATATTGTATAAAAGCATGTATGTATTTAAATAGTTATTTTGATTAGTTTAGTTTATTTTTTTTTAAGCTTAGTTTCTTTTAGTTTATATACATTTACTTTTAGTATTATTATTTTGTTGTTTACTTATTTTTATTTATTGTACATAGTGTGAATAAGCTACTCTTCTATCACTATTACTATTGTCCTTAGATGTAAAAGATTGTAATATATCTGAATAAAGAATTTAAAAAAAAAACCTTGGACTCCACTTGTACAAGCGTCTAACTTGGAATCCCCATACCAGACTTAAACGACAAGAACCACTCGACGTTTCCGACTACTCCAGCACTTACTAGACAAACGCTCTAAGCTCTCAATTAATTACAAAAGACTCATATGCATGACTAAAATAAGACTTATCTGGACATACGGAGTTCAGATTTGGGGGTCCACAAAGCCATCGAATTCCTCACGCATCCAATCCTTACAATCCAAAATCCTTCGTAAAATCCTCAATGCTCCTTACTTTGTCACTAATAAAATCATCCATAAAGACCTTAATGTTCCTTATGTTTCCGAATTGGCCCAATTCAGATACCTATCCTTCCATAATAAACTTCAGAACCATCCGAACCCTCTCATTTCTAGCATTGATTCCTATTCGATCCCTGATAACCGTCCGAGACGTTTGAAAAGAAGATGGCCTTGAGATCTCCTATTGTTAATGCATTTTTTTTTAGAGTGCTACCAGTGGGTAGTTTCTAAACAAGTGTTTTCATGTTTTTATTTTCTGATATCACATTTACGTAATGTATTCTTTCTTAATACACTTGTAAATATCACCACTAAATAAAAAAAGGGAAAAAATACTGTTTTAAATCTTCTTACTTTTTTGAAAAAAACAAAAAAATAGTCCTTGTCCTCTGTCCGTCCTTTAAACTACAGACCCAGCCCAAAATTTGTATATTCCTTCTCATAGAACAGATCTCTTTAAAAATCATGTATCATGCCTGCCTGCTTCCCTGTTTTGGAATTTCTTACGCACTTCTATACGTAAAATCTCATTTTAAATTTAATTTTAACACCAATTATATTTCCATCTCTTCAGAAATCAATCTTCCAAATATAAAATATTCAAAATATCTTTAAAATATGCACAGGTTCATATTTTAGGGTTGCCGTTTTTTTGTTACTGTTATTTTATATCTGTTATCAATATTGCTTTTCAGTGAAAATATGTAAACATACTGATATTTATTTATCTATAATTTCATTTATTCACTTATGCCGGCTATTTGTTTTAATTTTTAGGCTAGATAACTCTGTAATTTAATTATTTCTTGATTGTCACTTTGTGCCAAATGTCACTTCTGATGTCCATTTT
The DNA here is from genome assembly GCA_928085145.1 of Nezara viridula. Taxonomy (NCBI): domain Eukaryota; kingdom Metazoa; phylum Arthropoda; class Insecta; order Hemiptera; family Pentatomidae; genus Nezara; species Nezara viridula. Next base: position 181,962,039 of record OV725078.1, on the reverse strand, counting down.
CATTATTCTTAGGGGACTAGATGTCACACAGTAAATTTTTTCTTCTTCTTCTTAAGCTAACGTTTAGAGTCGAAAATAAAATTTCTGTACAGTGATTAACGTCATTTAGTTAATAACCAATGAGAATTAATTTTATCTGAAAAGTAAAAATACATATATAAATAAATATTTCAAGAACCCATGAGTCCGAATAACTATGTTTCGTTAAGTAAAAAGGTAGGCATGTATATGTATTTTAACAGCATGCACATAAATACCTAATCACATACACATAAAAAGTTTAAAAACAAAAAGACGTACGACAACGAAATTAATTTTTTTTTTTTTTGTTTATTGATGATATTTACAACTGTATAAAATTTAAGTTAGGTATAATGTTGTTGGTGTTACAGGAATTTTTTCGCTTAAATTGAATTATAATTATAATTATATAACTTATAATTTATTTCACATATTTTTGTATTTTTCTCAAAAAATCGTTATATGCATCTAGAATTGAACGGTATTTAATATCAGTAAAATTTATTCCCATTGAATTAGCCTAAGGGTGCTTCAAGGCCGAATTTTCAAAATTTCTCTAAATTTTTCTAAAGTACACTTTAATTTGTTAATTAGAAATAATTAAAAGTCTCTAATAATGTAGTCTTACTTCAGTATTATTAGTTCTCACGTGACAGAATATTATATTGCTCAATGAATAAAAAAACATTCTGTAATTGTTAGTATTAAATATATCGTACAATAATATCGTAAAAATGGATAAATATAGACTATGAAGAATTTAATAATTAACTAAAGGAGAAAATAGGAGAAATGTTTTGCAGGTTAATAAACAATTTTTTTCGGAAATATCATTCATTATAGAGAAGTGCCATAGAGGGTTTCGAATCTAAAGATTTTATAAAAATGGATGTAGAAGGTAATGTATATATATATATATATATATATATATATATATATATATATATATATATATATATATATATATATACATAATGTAAAGAATTTTCATAATTTACACGATTATTATTTGTGTTTATATTTAACGTAATATTATGATTTATGATTATTTTTACTCCTACTGAGCTTCTACTGACAGTGTAGAGTGGTAAGTAAAAGTTGTGTGATGAATGGCAACAGATTTTATTTGTATGCAATAAAAATTTTAATAAGGATTAGAGATAATGTTTCAGATTTTTTAAGCCACCGATTCACACTTAGTTTAAAATATTTCTAATATTTTGACTTTTTTTTTTATAAAATGTTCTTTTTTATATTTGAAAATAAAATGTAATTAAATAGAAACCCATGAAAAACATTTTTTTTTTAATAAATAGTAAATTAAGTATTTTTTCCCATGAAGATATAACTGTTTGTGGTACCAAATAATTTTGTTCTTTTCCAGTTTAATAACTTTGTTTTTTATAAATTTTTGGAAAAAACAATTATATTGCTATCACATATTTTAGAAAACAGAATATGAAGTTTTGTGCGAAGGGTTTAATATTAGAAATGAGATTATAGTGGGATGAGACGAAATGGATACCTGAGCTTAAGCTAGAATTCATTTACGATGGAGATTAATACGAGGTCTCTACATAGGAATGACCATTTGTCTTAGCTTGTATTCTCTGCTATTTTCTGACTCCCACATAAAATCAAAAATGAAATTCTATTTTTACTTATATATATTTTAGTTTCAGTTATATAATTTTTCTGTTTAATTTATTCTTATTTACTGTACATAAAGTGTGAATGTGCTCACTTAACACTAATATTAATGTCCTTAATTGAGACAGATTGTAATATTTCTTTATAAAAAAGTTCTAAAAAAAAACTTATACATATTTTTAAATTATAAAATCAACCTTTTTTCACATATATTTTCTATATTTACTTTAAGAATTGAATATATCATATAAATAAAATAACATATTTAAATTGTTTTATTTTATTTTTTGTATGATCACAAAAACTTTTTTTTTTAGTATACAGAGCACTAAAATTTTAGGATAACAAATATTTTTCTATTACTTTAAAACTATTTTACTTTAAATAGAAAAGCAGATAAACAAGTTGGGGAAATTTTCAAATCTTTCTTGTCGTAAAAACGTAAAAAGGATATTAGTTTAATTAAGGTTACCAAATTTTAATGTTAATAATTTATTTTCCTAGTAGCAACAACAGCATTTCGTTGGCTATTTTACAGTTATTTACGAACAGAACCAAAAATTTCTATAATTCTGATCTATAATTTGTTGCCTCGTCTGTTGTAAGTAGTGTATATACTATATAGACATATACGTGTTTTTTTGTAAAATTTTCCTCATATTTAAGTTATTTTATAGTTTTTTTTCTGTTTTATTTATTTATTAATATTTTCCATAAATATGGTAAAAATGTACTTTTTCTTTACTATAATCGTTATACATATTGTGACAGAATGTTGTATTACTGTATAAAATAGTATACAAATTAATAAAAATAAAACCTTAATGTTATTGGATGGGAAATAAACGTATTCTTGTATTGTTACAAGCAATTTCTTTTTTCAGTTGGTATACAAAGCTTTAAATTTTTAGTATAATAAGATTTAATAAAATAGCTAAACCTGTTAGAAACATATTTAAATTGTTCTTGTTGTTGAACCGTAAAAATGATAAATTTACCATCATTAAGGCTATCAAATTTTTTTTAGACGTGTTTTTAGCAGTCGTTGCACACTGTAGGCTATTTTAATGCCATTTATGAACGAAAACATACATTTCTAATCAATGATTTGTTGCCAAAGATCTCACTATATTCACTCTAATAGGTTCATAAATGTTTGCGCAATTATTTTTATTTAAAAAAAATATATCTCGTGAGCAATTTATTTATTTATTCTTTATCAAAAGTGAATTATTCCCCACACACTGGCATGTATATCGTAACACGATTACGCAAAAATATTAATTTTCGATAGAATGGACTGATCGTAAAATGAAAATGAATATAAAAAAAAAAAACTGAAAGTTTAGATAGACCCTTTTAGTATTTTTGGAACTCGAACTTTTCCCTCGGCAAAAGACAGACACCTATACACACTACTCCGGTCAAATAGCTTCCGGTTGAATATAAACCTGGAAAAAGGGCAATCTGAATTTAATATATATATTATAGAAATAGTTATTTTAAATAAATCTTTATAAATCTTGGTGGGATAAAATACGCAAAATAGCAACGAAGAAGTGTCGGTAATTTTTTTATCTATTTGAAAGTTAAATATTTTACAAAAATGAAAATTTAACACGTAATTTCGTAAAGGAGAATGTAGAACGAAGAAAAGGTGCAATACCTTTTTTTGTAGTTGATAATATTTACTATATTTTCTGCTTGATAAAATAAAAATTGTCATAATTAATATTAATTATCTATATAGTTATATTTTACTATGTGTGTATTTAAGTTGTAGTTTTTGTTTATATAATTTATTTTTGGTATTATTATTTTTCTGTTCCATTTATGTTTATTTATTGTACCTAGAGTGTGAATGAGCTACTCGATCACTATTATTATAGTCCTTGAATGTGACAGAATGTAATATTATTCATAAAGAAATGTGTTCATAAAATATATATATATATATATATATATATATATATATATATATATATATATATATATATATATAGTTGTATTTATAATTGGAATAACATTCTTATGGTTTATTAACTTAAAAAAAATAATAATTACGGCAGAGCAAGATGCCTGCCACGGTGACCTAACTTCTTGTTCGTATTTACGGCTATTTAAATTCGTTTTAACTACTTTTCGTTACTAAAATTTTTTAAACAGAAAAAAAACATTAAAATAATATCATTATTCTGAATCCGAGTTTCCGACGAAAATACAGCTAGAATAGAATTAAGTTGTATGTCTATCATCATCTCATATGCTGATGACACATGTATCCTATCAGTTAATAACGGTCCATCAATTGCATCCCAAACTCTTCAATCACACATCACAAACGTTGAAGAATGGTGTAAAAACTGAAGAATTAAAATAAATATTCCAATAAATCCCATCAAATTACCTTTACTATTCGTCTTAAACCTACGACTTCCTGTCCTACAGAATCCTTTAAAAATTCCAGACTTATCCCAGGTGAACAAATTCGATACCTACTTATAGACAAATGACTCACTTAGAATCCTCATTCAAGACTAAAACGACTATATCACTAGACAAACGCTCTAAGCTTTCAATATATTACAAAAGACTCATATACATGACTATAATCAGGGCAATTTGGACTTACGGGATTGAGCTTTCGGGCTCCACTAAACCATCGAATTTCTAACGTATCCAATCCTTACAATCCAAAATTTTTCGTCAATTTCCGATTTAGCCCAATCCAAATACCTATCTTTCCATATTAAACTTCAAAACCATCCGAACCCTCTTGTTTCAAAAATGTCTTTCTCTTCGATACCTGATAACTCTCCAAGGCATCTGAAAAGAAGATGGCCTCGTGATCTACTCATGTAATTATATTATTAGAGAGCTACCAATGGGTAGTTTTTCAACAAGAGTTTTCATGTGATTTTATCATTCCTTTGTACATATTTACTAGATGTATTTTTAATTTAATACAGTTGTTAATATCATGAATAAATAAATTAAAAAAAAAAAGTTGCCTGTGTGTGTATGTGAACAGCATGCCTCATAAACGAATATACGTAGAAAACTGAGATTATGTATTTAAGGTAAGTTATGGATGGGATCATATAGTAATATTTTCGCTAAAATTGACTTACCGGGCATGCCACTTTATATCATAAATTTTACACATCTTTACTATTTTATCTAAATCGATTTTGACTAAAGCCATTATATCGATATGAATATAAATAATCTTTAATATAAGTTTTCTAATATATCATAAAATAATATAAATATTTTTACAGGTAGAAATTTTTTTTTCGGAAGTAAGAGCATTAAAGTACATGTATAATATGCTGCTGGAAATCTAAAGATTTTAGTCAAATTAATACTTATAAAGCTCGTAACTTTCACGGTAATGGAGAGGAAAGAACAACTAATGGATTTTAGTTGTTTTAGTTAATGATACCAAGTTTTGTATTATTAAATGGAAAATAAATATTCCTATAGAAACTAAATGGAAATTCCATGGATAATAAATGAAAAATTTTAAAACTCTTTTGAGCTCCGCCAATTGTCTTATAAAACTGTGATATTGTATATTAGTATTCTTCAGTTTGTATATATTATTCAATTAATATTTTTAAGATTCATCAACTTATTAAAAATCTAATTTTATATAAAGTAGGCTGATAAGTGAATAATGTTTCACCGCACAAGATTTTGAAAGTACATATCAAGTATATCGCTATGCTATAATAAATACATTTTGAATGAATATTTAATACAAAAATCAATATTCTACTAACTTAATTTAAAAATAAAGATCAGACCCATTAATGGTAAATGTCCTTTTTTTTCAGAATAACTATAGGCATCATACTAGTGATTATCCATCATTCATGCAAGGAGTTTAGATAATAACCATTTACTTTTTATTATATTTGTTTATTTAGAAATATTACATTCTGTCACATCAAGGACATTTATAATAGTGTTCAGAGAAAGCACACTCACACTCTATTTAAAATAAAAAAAAAATAATAATACAGAAACTTAATAATAATAAATACAATAAAATAAAATAAAAATAAATACAATAAAATAAAATAAATGTATATAAACAAAAGAACTAACCTAATCATACACACTCGGGCTTGAGTGGAGGATCTGGCCATTGCCAAAACTCCAATAGATGCTTATTTACAAAAGGTCTCTGGGCCACTGCCGCTTCAACCTTCGAGGAGGATTGTAAGGATGGGTGGTGCTGGATAGAGATTGTGCAAGGGGATTTGGATGATAGGTAAGGTTCTGGTGAAATTTGGAGAATTTTTCTGGAATAAGGTCTAGGACAAATGGGATATTAAGGTCATGGTGTAGGATTTTGTTATTTACATAGAACGGAGCATCAACTATTGTTCGAAGGACTTTAGATTGAAAGGATTGAATACGTTTGATGTTAGAAGCTTTTGCTGTCCCCCACAGTTCAAGTCCGTATGTCCATATAGGTTTCAGTATTGTCTTGTAGATAAGTAATTTGTTTTCAATAGAAAGTTTGGATTTTCTGTTTAGTAGTCTGTATAGCTGGCCGTATCGTCGGTTGAGTTCTTGTCTTTTGAGTCTAGTATGTGGGTTCCACGTTAGTCTTCGGTCTAAATGAAAGCCAAGATACCAAACTGTGTCTGAGTAAGGAAGCTGGATGGAATTAAAGTGTACTGGTGGACAGGAACTGCGTCGGAGTGTAAAGGTAATATGTTGGCATTTAGATTCATTAACTTTAATGCGCCAGTTATTACACCAGTGCTCAATCAAGGTGAGGTGGTTTTGGAGATTTAAGGATGCTATGTTGGGATCTGAGTCGGATGATAGAATGGCAGTGTCATCAGCAAAAGTTGCCAGGAAGGTATCGGGATGGACAGGGATATCGGCGGTAAAGAGGATGTAAAGGACGGGACCCAATACGCTACCTTGAGGAACACCTGTCTCAATTGGATAGCAATGCGAAAATTCAGTACCGCAACGAACTCGGAAGGTACGATCTGAGAGGTAGGAACGGAGAACAAGGTACAAGGACTGAGGAAGATAGTTTTTCAGCTTGGAAAGAAGCCCGGCGTGCCATACCCGGTCGAAAGCTTGAGCATTATGTCCAGCATTATGTCCAGAAATGCACCCGAGCAATATTGCTTGCTTTCCAATGCTGCGGAAATATGATCAACCACTCGTAGTCCTTGTTGGACTGTAGAGTGTTGTGAACGAAATCCGAACTGATGGGAAGGAAGAGTTTGGGATTCTATAAAGGGTAGGATGCGTTTCAGGAGGATGTTTTCAAAGATTTTTGAGAGAATCGGAAGAAGGCTAATTGGTCTGTAGGACGTTGAGGTGTTGGGAGGTTTGCCTGGTTTCGGAAACAGAATAATAGTGGAATGTTTCCACAAAAGAGGAAAGTGGGTGGTTCGTAGGATGCTATTGTATATGTATGTAAGGAATATGACAGCTTTAGGAGGGAGTTGTCTAAGGATCTGAGAGGTAAGGAGGTCGTATCCAGGTGATTTACGGGTAGGTAGTTTTTGTAAGAGGAATTTGACCTCAGAAGGATTAACTGCTTTAGGCGGTAAGGAGAGTGGGATGGGTGAATTAAGGAATTCCTCTACTGCTGACGTGTGGGTGGGATTGGATTCTGGATGAGAGGTGAATGTAAGGGAAAGGTGTTTGGCGAATTCTTCGGCTCTATCTTCGTCAGATGCTGCCCAAGAGCCATCATCTCGACGGAGAGGATGTGAAATATGATGGGGTTTTAGGATATGTTTGGTGGTCTTCCATAGGGAATTGTCATGAGAAGAGAGGGGAGTAAGGTAGGAGTTGAAGGATTGGGATCTGAAGGTGGCCAATTCTATCTTTAGTTTTTTGCAAAAATAATTATAGGATTGGCGATCGGTGGGGTGTCTAGTACGTTGCCATAATAATCTGGCACGGCGTTTGGTATGGATTAGGTCTATGAGGTGTTGAGGTAACTTATTTTTCTTAGGAGTTCTTGAGGAGTGGTTTGGAGAGGAAGCAGTCCAGATTGCTTGTTGGATAGTGGTGGTAAAAAAGTGTACGGTATTGTCAAGGTCATCTGGGGTTTTCAGGGTCATTCTGAGGTCAATTTTATCGGTAAGGATTTGGTGAAAGAGTTCCCAGTTAACTGGGCCTCTGATGAAGGACGGTGGAGAAGACTTAGGAATAGGAGCTAGAAATAATTGGAGTAATAATGGACTATGATCTGAGGATAGTTCGGCAAGAGGGGTAAGGGAATGATTGAGGGGACCTAAGCCACTGTGGATGAAAAAATCAAGGATATCGGGATTGCGGTTAGGATCTGTGGGCCAGTAGGCAGGTGAGTCGGGTGGAAGGAGACTGAAACGTTGGGTATTGAGTGCAGACAGAAATGTTTTGCCACGTGAATTCGTGGTTCTTGAACCCCAAACTTGATGCTTGGCATTTATGTCTGCACCCAGGATGAAATGATGACCTAAGGAGTTGAGGAGAGAACTGAACTGGACTTTGGATATGGATCTGTTAGGAGGGCAATATGCTGATGCAAGGGTGACTGGAAAGGAGAAGGCTTTGATTACAATAGTGGTTGACTGTAGAAAATCTAGAGTAGGTAATGGGAGAAAGTGATGGGAGAGGGATTGGTGTACGATGACAGCAGTGCCGGCATGTGCTCTGCCATCAGGGTGGTCAGTACGGTATGTTAAATACTGTGGGATTTTTAAATGCTGTTTTATGGTCAGTCGAGTTTCTGTAATTAGGGCTACGTCAATGTTCTTGTCTTGTAGTAAAGCTGTTAGTTCGTCAACGTGATTTCTAACACCATTCGCATTCCAAAGGAGAATGGACATGGGTTTTGGGATGTGGGTCATTAAGGATTTTTCAAAGGAGGGATGAGGTGAGATACGAGATTTGTAAGGAGTGATATGAGTGGAGTGACTAGGGATTTGAAATCGGTTAGGAAAGATGCTAACAAACTAGTGAGATCTGTTGCATTTGAAGGAGGAGGAATATGAGGAATTTGAGGTTGTTAATGATTATGTGTGTTAGGATGAACAGAATATTGAGATTGGGTCTGAGGTAGTTGCTGCGGCAGGGCTTCACATGTATTATTAAGGTTCTTACCTCCAAGTAGTTCGGAGTATGATAAATTATTGTTAACAATTCTAGAAGGTTCTCTTCTTGGTCTGGTTGTCTCATCTTGAATCCGGTTCTTCTGGTATCTGGATTTGAGGCTCTTATAGGTTTGGCAGCCTTTGTAGTTGGCCGGGTGTCCCTCCTGGCATAGTGCACACACTGCAGGATCTTGTATTGGTTTGGTGCACTCCACAGATTTGTGCTGTTCACCGCATTTCACGCAACGCGGCAAATGGTGACAATAAGTTTTCGTGTGGCCATACGCCTGGCAATTGTGGCACTGCACAGTTTCCTTCTTGGGGTATGGCTTCTCTATCTTCACGATAGTGTAGTACAATCTCTTGATATCATATATTTTTTCAATGCCAGGTGATGGCTCTAGATCCACGAAAAATAAAGGTAGTGGAACTTTATTACTCACTCCTGGCTGCTCCTTATTCTCCTTCAGAACGTTGGTTACCTGACGCACTTTGAAACCAAGCGTCGCTAGTTCTTCTTTTATCACTTCAGTTGGGGTTGAGGAGTGTAAATTTCTTACCACCACTCGTAGCGATCTCTCCTGTTTCAGCTGGTACGTGTGGAAATTTGCATTCGTTTCTGACAGGTACTTCACAATTTTTCGGTAGGCTTCTGCAGTATCAGGTGTTATTTTTGTGTCGTTAGTCCTGTTGAGGCAAGAATAACTGCCGGAGCAGATTTCGTTTAGCTGTGTACACAGTAGTTGAAAATTTTTGATATTTTTTACAAATATCGGAGGAGGCCTTGGTTCCCTGGGTACTGCTGCTGACTCCATTACTTCTCTGTCATTATGAAGCACTTGGAACGGGTTTGGAGTGAAGAAAGGAGATTCTTCAACCATTTCTTGCGAAGAGGTACCTGGTTGAGGCTGAGGTTCTGTATCTGAAGTTTTCACTGTGGTTATTGGAGCTATTTCTCGCAGGCAGCGACGAGTTTTTTGTTTCACTGGTGAATCACGAGGGGTACTGACGCCGTCTGACCGAGTCCTCTTAGTGGGCACCTTACTGGACATCACTGGCTGACAATGCCGCATATCATATGAGAAGGAAAAAAAAATTGAAAAAAAAAAATGTAGCAAACTGTAAATAACAACTGCTCTGGTGTACACTTCAACTGTATGCAGTAAATAATCAAAGAGATTCCGCTGAAAAATAGGCAACAACTGAGAGAAGATTTTTCCAACCATTTACTATATTTTAAAAATGTTTATATGTGCATAAAAGCCAAACTTTCATTTAATGATAATCAACTCTTCCAATATATTTAAGATTTAAACAATAATTGTAAGAAATATGAGAACAAAAGGCATTTAAAAAAAACTTGACTTCTTGATACATAAATTTAATTTTAAAATTTTTCCGAAAACTATAATATAAACATTCAAAGATATAGGGTTTCAAATAATATAAAAATCAAACTCCTAACAAGGAAAAAAAAATTGTATTATTTTTGGAAGATCCGAAAACTATAGTTCAGTTCTCATTTTTTTTATTTGTTTTTTTTATTCTCCTAGCCATTTCTGGCATATGAGATTTATATATTTGAATCATAGTATCAACTGGAAGCATTATGAAATAATTATGTAATCCAGAAAGATTCAACGTAGACTATAACTCAAGATTATTTTACACCACCAAGAAAAAAATAACGTCTTTGAGTGTAATAATTGAAGCAGGAAAATTACCATGTTCCCACATATATCCCTCATTATAACCAGAGTGCAGAAACCACAAACTTATTTAACAACTATACCTGGTTTGTGCAAGTACCAAGTCCGTGGTTGATTTTTAATGCAGTATGGAACCCATCTGATGTGTGGTAACAAGCATTACATTTTATCAAAATGGCTCCGAACATTCTACGAATTTTGTAACATAAATAACTCTATTTATTTATCGAATAAAAGTATTTTAAAATGAGGAACTTAATTAATTTATTTCACTAGGATCTCTTCCTTTCAAAACAATGATTAGGTAATTATCAATGAAATTATTTCATCTTATATAATTTAATTAATTGGCTTCATTTTATGCCTTGTGTTATTTCTGTACTAATAATCAAAAATAATTTATTTCGTTTTATATATCTATCATGATATTTAAAATAAAATATATTTAAGAATTTTATAAAATAAATAAAATGCAACATGATTTCGGTTCTACAATCGTATCAAGATATTGAAACTCGCTGGAGCGTACAGTCGTCTTGTGTTTAGTACTTCGTAATATAACTGTAATCCTTGCCCAGATATGGGCTTGTAAGTATACAAGAGGAGGTGAAAAGGTCAGCATCATGCATATGAGGCTGTAATGGCCGAACGTGTTGGAGCGTTCCCTTTTTGAACATTCTTGTGTCTAGTGGCGCCGCACAGTGGGACGGGGTTTCGTGGACTTGGGCATAGAACATGTAAATGATTATGTGTTCAAGGCAAAGGAAAACGAATATGAGGTCGAGATTGGAAAATTTCCACGAAACACGTATAAAATTATGTTAAATCTGGGAATTTTTAAATTTGACTTTGATAATAAATTAACTTTGAGCACTATTAATCTTCTTGAAACGCATAATTTTATATACCTACTGTCTATATTACTACATATGATCGTTTTTTTGCAAAAAAAAAAAATAAATAAATTTAAAAACAAAACATAATTATAATATATTTATATGTAATAACTAAAAAAATATAGGCACTGTAAGAATTTATCCTTTATCAGTTATAAATGTTAAAATGCTATTGGACTTATTCCTCTGATAGTCTATGACCTATGCAAGCAGGAATGTTTGTAAAATGAAGGCCTAAATATTATGAATTTACATCGGAGAGAAATTTTGTCGTTGAAAAATATTAAACCCCTTTCTAAGATTTCATGGATCTGAGTTAAACAAAACTGTATATTATATTAGTTGGCTCGACATACACTTGATATCAGCTGTTAGTTAACCAAAGCGTGAGGTACCTTTTACAAACTGGAAGAAAGGAATGGCACAAATCCATATTGGGTTCATGTTGGCTAATGATCAATTACCGATAGCGTTCGTGATTGGCATGACGTGAACTTGAAGTAGAAGTAGAAGGACTGCTCAACTTTCTTATCTGATTCTTCACTTATTCTTCCCACGTTCCTTGTAACCCATCATAATCCAAGTCCGTCCCAAGTATATCCTCTCACCAACCAGTTTGTTATTTCGTTTGAAAATAGAACTCATCAATGAAAACTTCCCAGACAGATCAGAAATAAGTTCAAGAGAAATCAGTTTCCGTCTTATTAAACAGACCTTAGATGTAAGTATATAAGAAGTTAATGAAGTTATATCATAACTCTTTAGTATCTGATAGATTTCTTGTTAATAGAAGAAGTCATTTTTTATTTTATTTTATTTATTTAATATTTTATTTTCTTCAAGCCCGAGGTCTAATAATTTTTGTTTGGTGCAGGATGGTATCATATTAATATAGACTTATTAGTTATGTCATTAAAACAATTGATCACTTTATTTTAATTATTCATACTTTTTGTTTCTATTAAATTTATTTTTCTCTTAATATGGTATAGATAGCTTATGTATAGCTCTAATATCTATTGTCCTCAAGTTTAGCAGAACATATTATTCGTAAATAAAAAAAAATCTGGTCACACAACTTTCACTTACTACATTTTTTATTAAGCAGAAATAGAGGATAGAAATAATTTCTAGAAAAAGGGAAGTGAAAGTAAAAATTACAAGCGGCACAAAATATTATTTAAAATTATTAATTACCAAACGTTTTTCACAGCCGTCTAATATATTATATTTATACTTTTAAGACTGTATACTTAATTATTTACTTAATTACAATAAATAATTAAGTGCCATGAAATATTTTTAGTTTGACAAGAGTGCCACTGATAATGAAGGATATTTATTTATAATTCATTTTATTTATTATTATTTCTTTAGGCATTGGTATATATATATATATATATATATATATATATATATATATATATATATATATATAATATTTGTAATTTTTATATTTCTGTAATCTATATAATTAAATATTAAATAATACAAACTCAAGCTTTTATGAAAACCGCACTTGTATGTGTATATAATATTATCGGAGCCCGTATTTTGTTACATATTAATGCTATACGAGTTTCGGCCTAGCTCGGATTTATTCGATTCTCTATTACGTTTCACCATATCCCTTATTTCCCTTGGATGTGGCAGAGTGTATTATTATTCAATGAACAAAAAAAAAAATGTATATGATATAATGTGTGAGTAACTGTTTTACAATAGATCAACAAATGAGAATAGCTCTTTGCTTAATTATCATTGATCACCATGCAATTCATCTAATATTCGCTATCACATTTCGCTGTTTCATTCAGTCAAATGAGCATAGAACCGTGTAGAGAATTTCAACAAATGGATGAGTGGCTTTCCAAAGTAGCTCTAGTGGTTGGGGCCGATAGAGTACGGAAGCTATTAGGTTTGTAAAGTTGACATCCATCTCAGTAAGAGTCGACAGGCAGAGATTGATCTGGCCAGCAGCGGCTGTGATAGGCCTCCTTTCCTCACTCAAGCCTTAGGATACGACCTAAAACTGATGGGGGAATAAAAGATAAAAAACACCACCGTTTCTTTTGTCTTAATTTAATAGTATGAATAATAAGGTAATATGTCATATATCACACAACATATAATATTATAGCACTTCTACATATCTCATTTTTTTGTATGTCTTTTTTTCCAGATCGGTTTAGTGAGCCATTCGTAGGTATTTTAGCAGTAATTAAGTAGTTTAACAGTTAGCTAAGTGGGAGTATAGTCTCATACAAATACATATACACATATACACCCATAAAGATACACGACGCCTATGGAATAGAAAAGTTTGTAAAATAAATGAATTGCAATACAACAAATAAAACTAAAAAAAAAAAATAATAACAGATGAAACTATGAAAATAAATAAAATAATAATAAACTTTAAAGAATAGTACAATAAATCAATATAAAAAACATGTATATATTAGAAATAGAAATTATATAAGTAATAGAGTTCACATTAGAGATTCAGCCCGAAAGCTTTTATTTATATATATATATGAAACGATAATTACTAGGGACGAAAGAGAAAGAAACTAACTTCTTCCTTATATGAAATGTGATGTTCTCTTAAAAATTTAATTACAAGAATCATATCTTTATAGGTAATATTTTTACATCTTTTTTATAAGACATGGTTATATTTACTACTTTTTATGCATTAAATATATAATTTTAAATATAGATTATTATTATTATTATATTATTGTTGGCTTTTGATCGAGTCTGGCACCCAGGACTGCTTTGTAAACTCCGTAAATTCCTACACCCTACATACTTCCTAATTATCCGTTCTTATCTAACCGATAGATACTTCAAAGTAAATCACAATAATGCTTATTCATCCCTCTTTTCCCAGTCCGCTGGTGTTCCTCATGGTAGTATCCTAGGTCATATCCTTTACATAGTTTTTACAGCTGGAATCTAAACCCATCCTAACACAGTCATTACCACGTATGCCGATGATACATGTGTCCTATATGTTATTATGACATAACCATTGCATCCTAAACTTTTCAATCACAGATAACAAATCTGGAGCATTAAAATAAATTCCAATAAATCCCATCAAATTACTTTTACTCTTTGTCGTAAACCTATGACTTCCTGCCCTGCAGTATCCTTTATCAATTCCCCACTAATTTCTGTTGAACAAATCCGATACCTTGGAATCCACTTGGACAAACGTCTAACTTGGAATTCTCATACCAGACTGAAACGACATAAAACTTTTTCAACAACAATTCTTAGACTAATTTCCCTTGTATTTTATCAACAGTAAACTTTTTATCCACATTTACAAATTATTTTTTTTTAAATAGTCCGTTTTTGGGATTAATGCAACAATAATAATAAGAGTATAGTAAATATATATAAAGTAAATATAAGAACATTAATAGAAGGTTATAATACAATTAAGATTATTTGTACATAGAAATGTATAGATGACAAATATTAAATACGTAGACCAAACTAAATATAATACTATAGAACTTAATACTATAATAACAGAAAAGAATAAATTGAATAATAGGGTAGCATTAAAATTCAGAGATATATACGCACACATAATAAAAAAACATGATATAAAACACATTAAATAATATATATAATATACGATTTATGATTTGCATCGGTTATAGAGCAAAAAAAAAACTTTTATCATTGAGTAAAGGACACCTGGAAAATATCAATTTATCGATATTTCAGGTTTTTTTTTATATTCTCTACAAGGAACGCCGTCTCTCTGGTTATCACATAAAAATGAGATTATATTTAAACACAATGCTTTAAAAATATTGGTTTAATTATTATTTTTTTTTTTTAGTTCATAATGAAAATTTAAATTCTTTTTATTGGTATCGCTCTTTATTATTTTAATTTGATTATCTCAATTTTCTACGCCGAGCAGTATTTTTCTCATTACTCATTTTTCTCAAGTTCTTATTGTATGTAATAAGTATGCTAAAAGTTTATATTTTTAGTAAAGTTTTAGAAATCTATTTACTATTGATTTACTTACATTCTTTCGACTTATTTTTGTCATGTTTGATCTATTTAATTATTTTTTCTATTTATAGTTTTCGATGTATATACACTAGAAAGAAATTGTTTCCTTTATTATTGACAAATGTTAATAAATCGATACTTTTTTGTTCTGTTATATAAGCTACATATAAATATTTAATTATTGCTATCAAAGCTATTTAATATCTAAGGCTTGTATAACATGTTAATCAAGGACTAAAATATCAATATTTTTATCGATATATGATAACTGTCAATACAATATTTGTAAATTCATAATTTGGATTTGGTAAAAAAAAAAATGGTTTATTGTTTTTATTTTCTTTCTTAATGAATACATTATATTCTCAATTAAGAGACGGTCCATTTTCATGTACAGCAGCTATATTGGGCTGTTGGAAATGTTGGAAAACGACAATTATTAAACTTATTGCCAGTTAAATTAGATAGGAAGTGAATAAAATCTTTTATGCAATAAATTAATTCGGGGTGGAATTGTTATGCTTAGGGACCCAGGGATGAAGGGAGACATTTTTTTAATTTAGAAGGAAGGAATTTTTTTATCGTTTTATTAAAAGTACGAAAAAAAGAAAATTTCCCTTTCATTATGTTTTTATAAGCAAATTATTACGGAATTACTTAAGATTTTCTAAATTGTTTTGAAATTCCTCAGCGCATTTCAATGCCTTATACATCTCCGGGTATTTTTTTCTTCATAATTTTCTTTTTAATCTGAAATTATTAATATCAGTCTTTATTCGTTTATTTGATATTATATATGAGGGGTTAAGAAGGCAAAAGTTACAAATTATTATTCATTAATTTTTTTTTAAAATACTGTTAAATAGTTCGATAAATTCCCTAGACCATTTAAGTTTGTATCGTATTCATAATATGTATATGAATTCATAATATATATATATATATATATATATATATATATATATATATATATATATATATTTTTTTTTTTTTTTTTTTTTCCATTATACTACAAGTAGTTCTGAGAAGATTTTATTTTTATTTCTTTTAATGTTTGCATATTATTATATGGATCACTGTAGATGTTATAACATTTTGTAGTTATATATATATATATATATATATATATATATATATATATATAATATATATATATATATATATATATATATATATATAATATATATATATATATATATATATATATATATATATATATATATATATAAGTTATGGTTAGATGTAAGTTGATATATTATTTAATCCTATTCAACAGTTGTAAACAAACCGTAATGCTATATATATAGCATTACGGAGAGAATAAAGTCAGTCTTATTTGAGCAACCACGTGTTTTATTTCGGACCTTTCTTTCTTTTTTTTATCTTTTCTTGTTCGAACAGACGTAAGTGGTGCCGAAACCCGGGACCTTTAGATTTTAATTGTGAAGTTGGTTTTTTTTTTTCTTTTCTCTTTTTATTCACGTCATGGAAATAATTAAAAGAAAGGATGCCGAACGGAGTAGGTCAACCGCCAGTACCGCCTACACCACAGGTAGCACAGCCGACTGCGCCACCGGCGGCACCGTTGGCTCCACCGCCAGCGTTTCCTCCGTTGTCAGAAGCGTTAGCGAGGGACTTTCCTCCGCTACCTACTGAAACATTAGCATCAGCACATGCGAAGACGCTGGAATGGCTGAAGGTGAGAACGGCGACATCGCAGGACATGAGGAGAGCTATATCCGATTTAGAAAGATTTGATGGAGGAGTAGGTGAGTTGAATCACTTTCTAAAGGGAGGCGATCGGGTGATATCGCGTATATCGGCTAAAGAAGGGGAGAACTTAATAGATCCCCTGGATGCCAACGCATTGAGGGCAGCCTTGGTATGCCGGGTTAAGAGGAGCGTGCTGAATATGATTCAGGCGGATGAAGACACCCCATGGAACACCGTGAAGGATAGGCTGAAGAAGGCATTTGGAGGAGGCCGCTGGGCTCCAGAAGAAGACATCTTGCAGATGTTTCGAGAGAAGAAACAGCCGTATCAGACCAACGGACAATATGCCGCAAACCTGTTGGCACGATTCAATAATGTAACTGAGAAGACGAGGGAAGTAGCGGGTGCGGCGGAAACAGGAGCAAGAATGGCGTTCTTGTCAACCATCCTTAAAGTTCAGCTGGGTAGAGATACGGGAAAGAGGGATGGACTACCTAGAGACAAGAGTTTTGTGGAGTGTGTCCAGGAGATGATTGATGCAAGCGCGCGGGAGGAAGAAGCAGCCAGAGGAGAAGAGGAGAATGAGAATGGGTGGAACCGAGTATCGTACAGGAGAGCAGAAACCGGAAGATTTAAAACGAGACAGGAAGGGTGGAAGAAAAGAGGAGGAGAAGTTAGTGCAAGAGAAAGAACGGCAATGAGGGAGAAAAAGCCAGGAAAGGAGAGAAGGAAATGGACAAAGGAGGACAGGAGATGCCACGGGTGCGGAAAGATAGGTCACCTAGTGGCGAATTGCCAGCGAACCCGATGTTTCGAATGCGGAACTGAGGGGCACATTGCCAGACAATGCCCGTATATGAGTAGACGGGGAGAAGTGGGCCGAGATGAGCCGATGGAAGTGAACGCCCAGAGATTGTGGAGGAAGAGAGGAGCGGCATCGGAGTCGGACGATTCGTCGGGAACATCTGGAACCGAGGAGAAGGAGCCGGTGGTAAGAGGAACTCGAGGAGGCAGAATTAGCAGAAAGAGTGGAGAAGGGGGAGCCGTCGCGGACAGGAGAGGAAGATCAGACGAATGAGGAGAGGAGCAGAGGGGAGGCAGCCACGCGGTAGTAAATAATATTAGAGGTGAGTGCGTTGGTTTGCCAATTATAAGTGTTGTGGGGAAGGGAAAGTGTCTGGTGGATACGGGAAGTTCTAATACAATAGTATCTAGACAGATGTTGGAGGAGTTGTGTAAAGGAGAGAGGATACCGAGAAGAAAAAATGTACGTGTAGGTTGATTACTTTGGGTGGTCCATGTAGGATAGAAGGGGAAGTAGAATTAGATTTAGACAAATGGGTAACAGGAAGTGGAAGTTGAGGGTTCATGTAGTAGAGAATATGGCGAGGGAATACGGGGGTATAATAGGATGTGACCTATTGAGTAGAGTGAGACCAAGAATAGATTACAGGGGAACGGGTTGGAGGGTGCGAATGGGAGGGAAGAGGTACCGGTGTAAGAAAGGGAGAGTGGGAGAAAAAGGGAACATTGGGGCAATAGAACAAGCGGAACATTGGGTACAAAGGATAAAGAGGGAATACGCGGATATTTTTTTAAAGAGGGGGAAGTGTTGAGCGCAGCGGGGAGGACGGCACATGAGATTCCGTTAAAACAGGAAAAGGTGACGTACGTGAAGAAGCGACGTTACCCACAGGCTTTACGTCGCCATATCAAGGAGAAGCTAGAAAGATTGAAGAAGCAGGGCATCATCGTGGACAGCACGTCACCATACAATAGTCCCCTGTGGGCGGTGAAGAAAAAGACGTCGTCGGGAGAGCAGAAGTACAGAGTGGTGGTAGACATCAGAAAGCTCAATGACAACACCCTAGACGAGAAGTACCCGCTTCCGCGATTTGATGATATTATTGACAGACTTAGTGGGGCAACCATTTTTAGTACTTTGGATTTAAAGGCGGGCTACCACCAAATTCGTATGAACCCCAGGGATCAACACAAAACGGCGTTTTCTTTCGAGAGGGGGCATTACGAGTTTACTCGGATGCCATTTGGTTTAAAGAACGCTCCCATAACTTTCCAGAGGTTTATGGACGAATTCTTGAGGGGATTAGACGAAGAATTCTGTCAAGTATACATGGACGAGCTCTTGGTCTTTAGCAAGGATGAAGAGCAACACGTCGATCATTTGGGGCGCGTATTCGACAGATTACGGCAATTTGGGTTGAAATTATCAGCGGAAAAGTCGATTTTGGGACAGGACCAGATAACCTTTTTGGGACATTCCATTTCGAAGGAGGGGATCAGGCCCGATAAACAGAAGGTCGAGGCAATACAAAATATGGCGATGCCCAGGGATGTAAAAGGTATCCGCAGGTTATTGGGAACACTAAACTATTACCGTCGGTTCGTGCCGGAAATGGCGGAGTATTTAGCACCTCTTAATAACCTTCTGAAGAAAGGCCGGAAGATAACAATAACGCCAGCAATAGAGGACAATGTAAGGAAGTGCATGGCGAGGTTACAAGATAAGCCGGTACTCGCTTTCCCCGATTTTACGAAGACGTTTATCATCACTACGGATGCGAGTGAGTATACGTTGGGGGCAGTACTTGCTCAAGAAGGAACTAATGGGGAACAACCGGTAGCATATGCAAGTCGGCGGCTTACAGACGCGGAAACGCGGTATAGCGCCCTGGAGAGGGAACTCTTGGGCATAGTATGGGCAGTAGGACATTTTAGACCATATATTTTTGGCAGAAAATTTAAAGTTCATACCGATCACAGACCGCTGCAATGGGTTGGTAATCTGAAGGAATCGTCAGCAAGGGTCACTCGGTGGAAGCAATTTCTAAGCCAGTACAATATGAAGGTCATGTACAAGCCGGGTAAGGAAAATGTGGTAGCGGACTGGCTGTCCAGAGCCATCATGATAAATGCCATCGAGGAGGAAGAAGGGGAGTCGTCGAGGGACGTGCGGCAGTTTTTGAGAGCGTGGACACCGGAAGGTGAAGGGGAACCCGGGGATGCGAGAACAGAGGAATCAAGAGGAGAAGAGAGCTCGGTGGACGAAAGGCCCTGAAAACGTTTCAGGCGTTGCGCAGAAGATATTTCTGGGATGGCATGAGAAAGACAATTTCAGAAATCATTGGGAGATGCGAAGTGTGCGCGCGCACTAAGTATGATAGACGCCCACCTCAAGGATTACAGGAGGAAACCCCTACGGGAGATATGCCATTGAAAGATGTGCAAATCGATACATTCACGTGGAAGGGGTTTAAGTGGATTACAATGATCGATCTCTTCAGTAAGGTAGCGATGACACATCGAGTACAAGATAAGTTGTCGGAGGCTGTTGTGGGGGCTCTACAAACGTGGGCCCAGTTCTACGGAGTGCCGGATCGGATAACGTCGGACGGAGGGAGGCAGTTCGACAACAGTACCGTACGTGAGGAGGCTAAACGATTAGATATAGTTTGGCACTTTAACACTCCGGGACATCCAAAGGGCAGAGGAAATATCGAAAGGTTGCACAGCACTTTAAGCGACCACCTACGTATTTATCAAGGGGAGCAGGGATTGGAAGTGGATGTAGCCATGAAAAGGGCAGTAGCAGCCTATAATCATTCGATCCACTCCGTTACAGGGTTTTCTCCGGTCGAGGTATTGTTCGGAGTAAATATACGGCGACGGGATTGGATGGAAACACTCACGGACGAAGCACAAGCTCGACAGATCACTTGTAACAGAGCAGAGATAAAGAAAGTGTGGGAAAAAACGAGAGGGAAAATAGAGAGAGAAAAACGGAAAAGGGTGGAGAAGGTCAATTTGCATCTCAAAGACAGAATGGGGGAATTGAAGATAGGGACGACAGTCTATCGTAGGGTCGTATCTAACAGGGGGAAGGAACTGGCACGCTACGAAGGACCATTCAAAGTGATTATACTTCGCGAACACAATCTTTGTAAAATTCAGAGTCTGAACGATCCCAGGAAACGGAGGACCGTTCACATAGAACAGTTGAAACTCCCGATAGAGGCGGGGTCAGTAACGTAAATAAGTGGTATATCCTCTTTTCTGTCTTCTACAAGCTATGGAAGGACGGTAGAAGGTTTATTTCAGTTTGTGGCTCTTTTATTGCAAGAAAATGTTTAATTTTATTTGTTTTGTTTTGTTATGTATTATATCAGTAACCCTGCATTAGTTTATGAGGAGTGTTCATAAACTGGCGGGGGGGAGTTATGGTTAGATGTAAGTTGATATATTATTTAATCCTATGCAACAGTGTAAACAAACCGTAATGCTACATATATAGCATTACGGAGAGAATAAAGTTAGTCTTATTTGAGCAATCACGTGTTTTATTTCGGACCTTTTCTTTCTTTTTTTTTATCTTTTCTTGTTCGAACTGACGTAAGTTATATATATATGTATATATAAATGTGTATTTTTTTCCTATTATAGTAATAAGTATTTTTAGAAGATTTTATTTTGCTTTGATTTGTTTCTTAGTGGTTTACATAGTATTTTTTAAATTAATGTATAAAATGTAAGGATCTTTATAAGTTAGTTTTCGGCCAGATATGCATTTTCATTTGTATTTGTTCATCATTGTTATTCTAAAGGTACTTAGTCCCAGATCAAAGTTCAATTTTCTAATCTATTCTATGATTTCATTTAAAGCCTTGGTTCATGATTTTATGGTACAACCTCGGCCGACATTCATTTGTATTTAGCTAACAAAGTTTAAACAAATGAAAAACGTATAAGTACATATCAGTTTTTTAATTATTTCCCTGTGTGTAACCTACTCTTGGAGTTTGGTCCGTTCCTTCCGATTCACTCAGTATATGTTTATTCTTACTTAATTTACAACTGCATTCTTCACTATCCATTGCATTAACTATCCATAACCGCTTCTAAGTATACGAGTATAAGTGTGTAAGTATACGAAATGAAAGAAACAAAAATCAGTTGTTTGGAAATAAACTAAAAATGTTGATAGAACATGAAAGGAATGGAAATTTAAAAATGAAGAAAATATATAATAGTATTTTACACTTTATCAATTCCTCCCAATTCTAAGCCATTATAATTAATTCGGTTTTGTCATTTTGTATTTTATCTTCATTACTACATTTCCAAGGCCTCCTCGTTCGAGATACCTCTTCCCACAGCCCCGCTACTAAACCAGAAGGAAAAAAAAGAGCACCAACGCCATTTTGTCTTGGTAACTGATGCTATAACTAAAAGAAGTGACTGTAATAAAGTCGCCTAGCCTCCAGATATTTTCTTTAGTATCCAAGTAATTTATCAAGAGTGAAGTGGCATTAAGGGCCCATGAAAAACACCTTACTAGATCCTTGTCTTTGTACTTTTAATTAATTGAAGGGCGCATTTATAAAAGGTCTCCCTACACAGCTCATACTTAAAGGACAGAAATTTCAATGAAGTGAATTACTTTATACAGCTAAATAGCACGCCGGCATTCATTTTGCATATTATAAGAAATATATATAAATAGCAGTTTAACTTTTTGTATTTTATTACTTATTACACTTTTATTATACACCTATGTTTTATAAAATCTGTTAATTATACTTTCATTTTTCATATCAAATGTAGATTCCATTTCCTTTCATTTTCTATAGTACTTAAAAACCGAAAATTAATGTAATAATAGTATCAAATGTAGCTACAACAACATAGAGGAGTTTGTTTATAGCAAGCATTAGAAGTATGGGTTAAAGTACTAGCAGTAGTTCTGGTATTTATTTTAATTACAAGAAAAGGGTTAATAAGTATTATGATAAATAAAATAAAATATATTTTCTTGTTTTTCTTTCTCTAGGAAGCTTCGGTTTATTGTTTTAAGGTTAAGGCAATAAAACTTCTATTTTTTCTTTGATATTTTTTAATCACATCTGACGTTTCGGGATAATTTTCCCATCTTCAGAGGTTCCTTTATATTTACTTGACTTTGTTATGTGGCACCAATTGTCAAAAATTAAAATAACTGTCATATCTACATTTAAATATAATACATTTCTTAGTGTTACACATTCATTTTCTATATATAACTATACCAACCAACACTTGGTTATTTTAAGTTCCATTATCATCCATATCCATTACAAGACAATCATGGAACGGGATTTAAAAAGATTAAAGAATAAATGGAAGTTTAATTGCCTTAAACTTACAAATAAAATATATTATTATTTTTAGTTTAATAATGAATTGGCACAAGGGTTGTTTCAAATATCTATTCATGTCAATTGACAACGTAAATATTTTTTTTTGCCGTCGTTTCGTGCCGAAGTTCAGGCTTTCATCAGGGCTGGTCAAACAAAGAATGTCGCAAGACCTTTCGACCAGCTCTGATGGAGGCCTAAACATTGAACTGAAATGTCAGCAAAAAATAAATAAATAAACTTATTTATTTTTACTGATCACCCCAACCTTATCTTCAATTATTCACTACAGTCAACCATTAATCCACAGTTATAAATATTTTTTAAAAATTATAACGATACCTCAACATACAGGGTTTCCAGTAAAGTAAGGGAAACATTTAAATAGGCAATTGCAAACGCCAAGAACTACAAAAAAAAAAAAGTATTATGGTCTGATTAAGAAAAGAAAAGCAGGAAATTAAAATTTAGTGTTCTTTTTAAGTAACTCAGGTTTGGTCTTTCATAGGAGGCGATGACTTAAAAATGATTTAATTTCGGTAAGTTACAATTATTTCATAGTAAACAATACAAATCGTCAAATACGGGTAGAGTTTTTCATCATAAAACGATTTAAACGAGACATTTAAGTGGCTAAACAACGCTAAGTTCAATTTTTCATAAAATCATAGATTATTCGCGATTTTTTTTTCATCCCATAAGTGAACTACACATAAAAAAACTTCCTTGTTTAATATGCTTTAAGGAAAAATAGTTTATCACAAATAAGTTGAAATTTACCTCTTGTTTTATAAAACATATTATGTGATTTGATATCCTTTCAACCATAGATATCTTTTTTAATGAGGAGTATTTTTTTACATATTTATTTTCATAAATAAAATCTTTCTTTTCACAATTAATTTATTACAATACGTCCCAGATCTCAGTTTTCTGGTGTGATAAAATGTCAGATCACATTATTATTTTTTAAACTAGAGGTAAATCTCATCTTAATGCGTAAAAAACCTCAACTAAATCAATATGGACTTAAGGCGTATTAAAAAACGTTATTATCACTTTTTTAAAAAGTTGTAGTTCGGTTGATAGGCTTAGGTTCTCCGAAACTTTAGATGTGGTATGGTTGATCGTTTTTAAATAATAAAGAAGAACTTCATGGAAGTTTTATTTGTTGCCTTGATTTTCATAAGAATCGCTTCAAGTGCGGCATGTGTATGCGTTGGATATGTAAGCCTCAACAACAGTTCATATGAAAATGAGCTTGTCATTTTTCTTAGCTCTTCCTCCATTCTAGTTTCTTTGCAGAGTGGACTCGCTAGTTTAATCACTTTTATAGTTTATTATAGCTTTAAAAAAAAGTGTGTTTAATGATGGTAAAAAAATATAGCGATTCATTTTTTTTTTCATCAACGATAACCTCTTACACCTTGCAAGGGATAGCTTAGACCACCTTATTTTGCATAAACTGGGTTATACTTTATTCATTGTTATATTTTCTTTTTTCTTTTAGAACTATAAGAACAAAATTAAATACATATTGCATCATAATTTATGTTAGGATGCCTGTCATCTTAGATAATTATATTTATGTCCAATGAACAATTTATACGACACCCCTTACTCGATTTCACAAAGTAATATGATGACCCTCTAATCTTACCTGCCAGTTTGTCAGCAACTTGTCACAAGTAATTCCCTAAGTCACAAACTGAAACCGAGGAAATTTCACTTCAGAATCATTTACTTACAATTAGTCGTTTCTCTTCATTTTCCTTATCATTATTTAAAATATTTAAATACCAGTGAGAAAGCCATGAACACAACCTAAATTTCATAACAAGTAAAAAAAAAAAAAAAAAAAAAAAAAAAAAAAAAAGAAAACAATATTAATACGAACAATCATTGTAGAAGTTTTCATTCCACAGGAAAATAAAAAGAAACCCCAAAGATGAATCTTATGAAACAATTCAACCAAAACAAAAAAATTAAGTTTTCCAATGACATTATACATCTACTTACTATCGCCTACCTATTTTATGGAATTTGTTATCTTCTTCAGTTAATGATTGAATACTTTGATAGTTCATACTTAAAGGTTTCGCTAATTAATAAAAATGAAAAAACTTCAATTATTTATAATAAACAAAATTAAATGTATTTTAGAGAAGATCTGAACGGTATTTCAAATAAAATTGTATGTAACTATATATCTTTTAATAAAATAAAATAAAATGTTTGTATTTTCATTTCAGGATACTAAAATAAAAAAAATATTTATTTTCTATTTTAAGTAATAAATAACAACTTGACGAAGTATCTGACCATTCTCTAAGAAAATTCTACTCACGGAAAATCGAGCTTAGAATAGTTTTTAAAGATCAATTAATTTTAACTAGTCTCAAATAATTTATTAACTTCCCCTAATTACTGCTAAAAGGACCAGAAATTTTATGCGTCGGGTTTTGATGGGGGGAGGGAAAGGGCTGAAAATAGTTTTTTTATGAATAATTAAAAAACTACGAGGTTTATATTTAAGTTTGTACAGTATAATATAAAGTACTATTACATTTCTACAAAAATGGTCTAGTCTGTCTTTTAGATAAACCAAATTGACGGGGACATATCAAACGGAGTATATTTATGGAATTTCCATTTTCGGCCGAATTCGTGTTAAATTACTCCTCTTCTAGGTAGAATTTGTTTTTTATTTTATCCGGACTATATATATATATATATAATATACAAGGGATGCCCATTTCCCCCCAAGGTGGATGGCGCATGAATCTCCCCTCTTCCCTTCCCAAGATATTTTATTGCTATCATTTTCTTTAAAACATTAGAATTAAAAGTACCGTAAATCATATACAATTACACTTGCTGATGTTTGTTCCATGTATTCTCTTTGTTTGAAACTTTTTAATCCGAAAATTCATAACTCCGTCGAAATGTGTTCCCTCAAAAATTGTGATGGTGCAAATTGCGATATGAAACCCCCTTGTGGGCACCCTTGTATATGTGTGGAAGTACGAACGATACTGGCGGTTCTTCAAATCTACAAAACGGAAATGTATTTTATTTTTTATTGGTCCTTATTATTTTCAGTGGATGATCGGACTTGAGGTAATTAAAGAATTAAAATATGTA
The DNA here is from genome assembly GCA_928085145.1 of Nezara viridula. NCBI lineage: Eukaryota > Metazoa > Arthropoda > Insecta > Hemiptera > Pentatomidae > Nezara > Nezara viridula. The sequence continues at coordinate 181,935,544 of OV725078.1, read as the reverse complement.
ATAGTTTTAATTTTTTTTTTTATTGAATATTCATACATTCTGCCACATTGAATGGCATGAATATATATTTTTTGATTTGAACGCATGCATTTCATTCACTAAATACGACAACGTTTTAAGAAGTGTAAGCAACGTAAAAAAATATTTTATACAGCATCTGTCTTTTTCTCTCAGAGTATTTGCAGTTAAAAAAAAATTAAATAAAAAGTGGCCCAAAATTAAATCCTGGATCCGCTACTTGATGAAGTTAATTAAGTTATAGGAAGATTTTATTTTTAAATATCTTTGAGACCTCCTAGAGCTCTCTCTGCCTTCTATGTGTGGGAGAAAAAGGTCGGCTCGGATTTCTCTTTAATGAATGTTTGTAAATATTTTAAATAAGTATGCTTGTATTCTGGTTGTTATTTTGATTAGTTTAAGTTTCTTTTTGTTTATATATATATATATATATATATATATATATATATATATATATATTTTTTTTTTTTTTTTTTTTATTTATTTTACACAACGTGTGAATGAACCGGCTGTATAACTATTATTAATATTCTGTAAACTGTATAAAGATATTACACGATCTTATCTTCATACTACTGTACACCTAATGAAAATTCTTTTTTCAATTTAAAAAATTTAAAGAGAAAAGAAGAATATCCCCATCAAGAAATACATTCTCGCGGGGTTCTTTGTCGGGTTGGCAGTATTGGATTAAGTTGGGTAGAGGAGGGAATCTCCTCGGCTTTATATGCCCTTTTGTAAGGATATTATTAGTTATTCCACTTTTATTCACGAATATATATTTTACTAACTTTTCGTTTACAATATTATGTTTATTTCATTTATTCCTAATGTTTTTAAAATTTAGCGTATTATTTAGTTTATTAATCCAGTAATAGATCAACTATTTTTTTATGTACCAGTATTATGTAGTTGAATCCTTCTGGATCTTTAATATGTTCACAAATACACACATTAATATTATTATTTAATGATATTGATGATTGGTTATAAGTCAATGATACTAGAGAAGGATAGCACCGAGTATACGGAGTGTTCCGTAAGTATATAGAAAGTTTTAAAGACATGATAATGTATCTCAAGGGCTACAAAAAATCAAATAAACCATAGTCTGATTTTCCGTAGAAACGTAGGAAATTCAATTTCTGTGTCATTCCATACCATATCATCCAGAAAAAGTTATATTTTTTTTTGTCACCCACCCTCCTCATATCTTATTGAAATTTTTTAAATAGTATGTAAATATAGAAGTAAGTAAAAATATCGAATTTTACCCAATTCTAATGATTAGTTTCAGGATTTTAGACATTTAAACTCTAGACATTTTTGAAGTTTTTACTTTTAAAAAAAAATATTTATGGCACAATATCTTTTAAAATTTATCCATTAGTCATAAATTTAATGCCAGATCCGCTGATACTATAAGTTTCAGCATTATAGTTTTTCGTCATGTATACAAACATTCTTAAACGAATTATTCAAAACGAATAAATATTTTGCCTTTATAAAGAACTAGCGATGAATTTCAACTTAATCTTTAAAAAAAAAATCCACACAATTCATAAAGCTTGTCAAGGACGGGAGTTTTTCTAAAGGGAAAGGCGTATGTGTAGTCCCCACTTTTTTATTAGCAAATAATTCACCGTTTTATGGCACCCTGTATATACGGTGTCAAACCAAACATCTATAGGTCTCAATAATAAGATGTATGGGTGTATATAGATGTACATACTCACTCAACAATTCGAAGGGACAGTACTTGTAAATAAATAAAAAATATTACCTCTCAATAAGAGACAAGATTTTTCGTTTGTCACTTTAAAATGGAAACTTTTAGCTTATTGTTGCTTTATTTTCTTGTAACCAATATATAAATACATAAATAAATAAATATATATATATATATATATATAATGTATATAAAGAAACATTTATAATTGGAGCAGCTTGAATCAAAGTAATATATAAACCATTGAAGAAGTATTTATCTTTTCGTTTATCTGATGAAGCAAATTGGAATTATAAATACCAATAAGCCTTTCTCCACTAAATATAAAACTTTTACAGACTAAGTAATACCCTTGTTCATAGTCCCCCGGGTGCGATATATCATATAATGCTAATTTTATTACATATAAAATATTCAATAAATAACAGATATTGAATTCTTTTTTAATAGAATAAAGTTTTTTAAGGCTCGTATTTCATTTAGTTTTTATTTGGACCTCAGCTGTAAACTCATTCCTCCATGGATTAATGTTTCTTCACATATTTTTCCTTAATAGAGAGATTTCATTTAACAAACAATAAAAATTAAAAAAAAAATGTGTTCTATTTATTTTATTGTTTTGTACATATGGTGTGAATGTCATCCTATAACTATAACCAATGTCCAACAGACAGATTGTTATAATACTCAATAAAGAAATTTAAAAAAAAAAAAAAAAAAATTAAAAATTCTTTTTTGAAGTTCAGTGGGAAATTGATGTCGTTTAATTATATATTGCGCAAAGGAAAATCTCCATATTTTCATAGTAAGCTAGACAAAATTCACTCCGAATGTAAATAGAGTTTGTGTTTGTTAACAGAATAGGTTTTAACGGCTAGGAGAAGTTCTGTTTTCCATAAAACTATTTTTAGATTTTTTCTACTTTTTTTTATATAACATCGATCTCGATTATACTTACCCGAGTTTTATAAAAACGTTACAAGTTTTCCTAGGCGATCAGCAACTTGGATATTACGCCCTTGAGCTATGTTGTTATTATTTATAACTTATCTTTCTGAAGGCTGAAAAAAAAAAATCTTTTCATGTATTTTATTAATTAATATATTCTATGACACCATTGTGTTTGTTTTAAAAGTTTTATAATATTCTCCATTGAATTTACTGAGTCTTTTAATGATTGTTCTCTACAACGGCGTATTTTGTTTTTTACAAAGGCTTGATGTAGTAATGTACAATCTTCTATTATATGATTTATGGTTAGCGGGGACTGGCAGGTATCGCAATATGGCTGACCCTCTTTTGTTATTAAATGAACATGAGCCAGGTTAGTATGACCAATTCTCATCCTTGTCACAACTACTACTCTTCTGTTTCCTTTTTGCAGCGCTAGCCCACTGTATTGTATTTTTTTAAATATTTAAAAGTTTATTAGTCAGTGGAATTTCATTTCACATGGACTCCCAATTTGTCCGTCAGTCTTTTAGCAATGTTTTCACGTCACTTGGCTCGTATATTTGGAGAGGTGGGATATTCATACGAGCATAAAGCTGCCTCATTTCCAGAAAAAACTATACTTTATTATTAAGGTTGTTTATAATTTCGATGTATTGGTGGATTCTGTTTATTGCAGGTCCGGTTTTATTGAAGTTTGCTATACTCTGAAGGGGGGAGATTGAATCAGAACATTCACTATTTTCAAGCTTTCTATATTTATTGATAAATGTAATGCTGCAGAAATAGCTTTCAATTCTGCAGTATATATTGTTGAGGTTGGGCGTAAGTTATACTTATTGGCTATCCCATTTATAATTATTACAAAACTGACATTATCATTCTGTTTGGATCAATCAGTGTATATTATTTCATGATCTGAATATTTTTTAATTACTTTTAGGAATTTGAGTTGAGTGACAAGCCTTATTCCCGTGTGGTGTACAGAATCCAGGAGTAGGAGATGACTTCTTTTTGCTGAAGAATATACCAAACTATGCATTACAAACTGCCATAGTCTATCTTAGATCGTATAATGTTGGTGTATACCATCAGCATCGATTTCCGATCTGCTCCACAAGAAGTTCTTGCAAGTACTTTTATCAGGCTTAATCGCTTAAAGCATTCTTCTCGCAGTAATTTTATGTGATGGAGCCATGTTAACTTATTGTCTAGGACTAGGCCGAGAAATTTGATGTTTTCATTAAACATTAAATTGTTTCCATATATAAAAAAGCTTCCTTGTTTAATAAGCAATAAATACATATTAATTTAGATGAAGTTTTGTAAAAAGGAGTAAGTTAATATTTATCTTCATTCGTGTAAGGAATTGTGTGATTCGTTATTACGTCATCCCTGATTACCCGTCTTTTCAATAAAAATAAATAAAAGAAATTAATAAAAAAAATTAATTTCTTATTTTTATGTGATTTAGGATGTATTAGGATAAATTAATTACCAAAATACATTTTTATTTACAAAAAAAAATGTTAAAAATAATAGTAAATTTTCAAATATTTATCATCTAAATGGTAACTATTTTTTTTATTGTTTTACACATATCTCGTTCATGGGTTTATTAATTTATTAATTTATTAATGGGTTTATTTTGCAAAAAACTAAAGATAGAATTGGCCACCTTCAGATCCCAATCCTTCAACTCCTACCTCACTTCCCTCTCTTCTCATGACAATTCCCTATGGAAGACCACCAAACATATCCTAAAACCCCATCATATATCACATCCTCTCCGTCGAGGTGATGGCTCTTGGGCAGCATCTGACGAAGATAGAGCCGAAGAATTCGCCAAACACCTTTCCCTTACATTCACCTCTCATCCAGAATCCAATCCCACCCACACGTCAGCAGTAGAGGAATTCCTTAATTCACCCATCCCACTCTCCTTACCGCCTAAAGCAGTTAATCCTTCTGAGGTCAAATTCCTCTTACAAAAACTACCCGTAAATCACCTGGATACGACCTCCTTACCTCTCAGATCCTTAGACAACTCCCTCCTAAAGCTGTCATATTCCTTACATACATATACAATAGCATCCTACGAACCACCCACTTTCCTCTTTTGTGGAAACATTCCACTATTATCCTGTTTCCGAAACCAGGCAAACCTCCCAACACCTCAACGTCCTACAGACCAATTAGCCTTCTTCCGATTCTCTCAAAAATCTTTGAAAAGATCCTCCTGAAACGCATCCTACCCTTTATAGAATCCCAAACTCTTCCTTCCCATCAGTTCGGATTTCGTTCACAACACTCTACAGTCCAATAAGGACTCCGAGTGGTTGATCATATTTCCGCAGCATTGGAAAGCAAGCAATATTGCTCGGGTGCATTTCTGGACATAGCTCAAGCTTTCGACCGGGTATGGCACGCCGGGCTTCTTTCCAAGCTGAAAAACTATCTTCCTCAGTCCTTGTACCTTGTTCTCCGTTCCTACCTCTCAGATCGTACCTTCCGAGTTCGTTGCGGTACTGAATTTTCGCATTGCTATCCAATTGAGCCAGGTGTTCCTCAAGGTAGCGTATTGGGTCCCGTCCTTTACATCCTCTTTACCGCCGATATCCCTGTCCATCCCGATACCTTCCTGCCAACTTTTGCTGATGACACCGCCATTCTATCATCCGACTCAGATCCCAACATAGCATCCTTAAATCTCCAAAACTACCTCACCTTGATTGAGCACTGGTGTAATAACTGGCGCATTAAAGTTAATGAATCTAAATGCCAACATATTACCTTTACACTCCGACGCTGTTCCTGTCCACCAGTACACTTTAATTCCATCCAGCTTCCTTACTCAGACACAGTCCGGTATCTTGGCTTTCATTTAGACCGAAGACTAACGTGGAACCCACATACTAGACTCAAAAGACAAGAACTCAACCGACGATACGGCCAGCTATACAGACTACTAAACAGAAAATCCAAACTTTCTATTGAAAACAAATTACTTATCTACAAGACAATACTGAAACCTATATGGACATACGGACTTGAACTGTGGGGGACAGCAAAAGCTTCTAACATCAAACGTATTCAATCCTTTCAATCTAATGTCCTTCGAACAATAGTTGATGCTCCGTTCTATGTAAATAACAAAATCCTACACCATGACCTTAATATCCCATTTGTCCTAGACCTTATTCCAGAAAAATTCTCTAAATTTCACCAGAACCTTACCTATCATCCAAATCCCCTTGCACAATCTCTATCCAGCACCACCCATCCTTAAAATCCTCCTCGAAGGTTGAAGCGGCAGTGGCCCAGAGACCTTTTGTAAATAAGCATCTATTGGAGTTTTGGCAATGGCCAGATCCTCCACTCAAGCCCGAGTGTGTATGATTAGGTTAGTTCTTTTGTTTATATACATTTATTTTATTTTATTGTATTTATTTTAATTTTATTTTATTGTATTTATTATTATTAAGTTTCTGTATTATTTTATTTTTTTTTTATTGTAAATAGAGTGTGAGTGTGCTTTCTCTGAACACTATTATAAATGTCCTTGATGTGACAGAATGTAATATTTTTAAATAAACAAATATAAATATTAATTCTTATTTGATGAATGGCCAACTAAATGTTTCTAATCCATATATTTACGTTTTCATGAAAATAAGTTTAGTAATTGGTGAGTTTATATTAATTTAATTGATTTTAATAAACACGAAATCTACTTGTATTTCAATTAAAATTTGTCTAGTTTACTATGATGCAATTTATAATTACCTAAATTAAACATCTCTGTAGTTATTGGTTTCTATTTAATAAAAGATGCGACTTACTTAAAAAAAAACACAAATATTTAATTTCCTATTTTTCTGCAGAAAATCAGACCATTGTTTATATAAACTTTTCTGTAGATCTGGCATCTCTTTGAATATTTCTCTTTACTTATAGGATTCCCATTATATATCCTTGTACATCCCCGTCATTTGAGACATAAATATTGAAATTATACTTAAAACGTTTTTTTTTTTTAACAAATGTGTATATTATTTGTTATGAACTTTTTTAAAGAAAATGTATGCATAAAATAAAATTGGCGATGCCTCTGTCCAGAAAGGTTATCTGTGGCCCACCACAAATTTTGCATTCCCCGGCAAGCTAAGCGACCCTTCCCTTACACGCTATAATATAGCTGACATCCTCAAACGAACCCTCTCATCCAAACAATGCTAACACTGCCTACTCCCTAATTACAAGTGAAAAATGACCTGTTTTGTCCATCCCGAAATACAGTGGTTTTACACGGTTTTTAAGTAAATTTTAAATCAGACAAATAATTTAAATTCTGTGAAGCTAGTTTTTTCTTCATCGGCGTACAGCTTGACATGTAGCAGAGCTTGAAATGAAATTTTAACTTTTATTATTAAACAGTTTCGGTAAGACTATAGTTTGAATGCACCAGTTATGGACAGGGGACCCGGGTATGGACAGGCTAGACTTTAAATGTAAATAATAAACTCCCTTGTGATTCAAAGGTTTATTTACATGAGATTCTTCCAGTGAACAGTTTTTTTGGGGGAGGGGGGTATATACATACAATTTTATAAATATAATAGTTTTTAAAATGTGGAAAATTATTCTGAGAAATTTCCACGTATGGTATCTTTTAATTCAGAGCTATTATTAAGAAAAAAAAACATTATTACTCAAGTTCTTAATTAAAAGAATTAATAAGGAATATTTTAATGGATCAACGATAACCTTTTGACATTTTTTATTTTATTTTATTGAGTATTAATACAGTCTGCCAGACTGATGGGCATTCATTGGTACTAGGGCAATAAAATAAATTCATTTACATAATATGTACATAAGAAAGGAAAATAAATAAAAGTAGCCAAGTAAGAATAGAAAAAATATATATATATTAAATTATAAATGAATTATAAATAAATAAAAGTATAAATAAATTATAATAAATTACGTTAAACTTATATAGGATTGAAAAAAAAAATGTATAGGGTAAAGCACCAGTTACGGAAATGGGGCCCAGGTTGACAAGTTGGACTTTAAATGTAAATAATAAGCTTCCTTGGAATTCAAAGGTTTTCTAGATTGAACAATAATACCCTCTATTGACTAATGTATAGAAAAAGTTCTCAAAAGAAAATTTTAAAATGCTTATCATTAGTTTTTCTATAGTGCTCTTGAGATGAGTGTGTTTCATACCTTCCTACTAACAGTTTTGCTAAGACTGAGTTAAACATTTATACTGTCTTATCTGTATCGTTATCTTTAGTTAAATAAGGATTTTAGAATTTTTCTGAGGTATGTTTATCACTGGCACCGAAACCCTGTCCATTACTAGAACAATTGAATTTCGGGGTGGGGTGTACATCACTAATGCAAAAAAGTGTTGTTTTTTTTAATGGAGATTATATCTGCATAACTGATTTTTTTTTTTCAATTTTAAAGTGTTAAATAGAAAAAGGAGACCCTAGAAATTCTAAATGTCCAACCGAGAAATTAAATAACTATCATAATTAAGTCGGCCATGAACCAAAAAAGACAAACATTTCCTTTTTTTTCTTTAGTTTTTTTCAGAATTAAAACTTTTTCCATTGCATTCCATTGCAACGGGTAAAGATAATACACAACTATATTTTTTTAAAAAGAATTTTAATTTAAAGCACAGTTGTTTTCGCCAAAAAGTCATTCCAAATAATGACTTGTCAATCAAGTAATTTATTTTATATCAATTATAAAGCTAATCTAAGTCCAATTAATTTTAATATCTAAATTACCATCACTTTTTGTAAGAACTTAAAAAAAATAAAAGTTAAACTTTTGCCAGAAACCTAACGTTATTATAAAGAAAGTTCCTTAGTACTTTTATTTTATGTCTTTTTACAGGAACTGTTAAAACAGAACTTTTTAAAAAGTTCCATAAAAGTTTCATCGCCTGGAATTTAGTATTTAATTCTTAAATAAAACAGAAGAAAAATAAACAAAACATCATACTTGAAAACGAAGCGGCTTGTAAAGATAGAAGTATTTACTGGTTCCTAAAAACTTTTGGTATGGATTAAGATTGGTATGAATCTCTTAAATAGCATTAAATAATTAAAAAGTCTAGAATTCAAAGTCTAATATATATTTTTTTTTTTTTACACATAACTGGTCGACGTTTCGAATAATTCGTTCTTCTTTATGACTCTTTTACAGAAATATTCATAGATACAATCATACCCATATTTATTTATATTTTATTTATCAATATTTATTTTACTTTATGCTCTATCTTAGTTATTATTTATATAGACATATTGTTTGAATGATTAATGTAGCCCTGATATTGATTCCCTTCAATGTGGCAGGATGTATTAATACTCAATTAATAAAAATTAAAAAAAAAGTCATATCGGTTAGAATTTAGAATGGTTCTGAAGCGTATTTGGTTATGGTAATGAAAGAGTATGAAGTTTGAAGGGTGATTTTCTTCTTCTTGGAATTTTAACAATTGGTTAACTTGACCAATTTTCAGCGAGTAGTCGAAGGAAAAGAATTCACTGTTTATATAGATTATTTTTACACCTAACAACAAGTTGTAATAAACACTATGAGTAATTTCATTGTATTTGTTAAAAGTGAGCTATTATAAACCATTCCAACTATTTCAATCAATTCTTGTTCCCCCACTCTTCCATAACTCAGCCTATAGTAAATGGTCTAGGCCACTGGCGGATCCACGGGGAGGGAGGAGGGGGGTAAGGGTGCTTTCGGGCAGAAGCTCCTACAACTAAAATGTATTTTTTTTTTATTGGTCCATATTTGTTACTGCGACTAGTCTAAGTTAAATAATTTTAAAAAAATTTTTTTAGATAACTTTTTATTGATATTTGTGGGTTTTAGCATTGTCTTCTAGATCAGTAATTTGTTTTCAATAGAAAGTTTAGATTTTCAAGTCAGTAGTCTATAGCTGGCCATAACGTCGGTTAGGTTTCTGTCTTTTAAGTCTAATATGTGGATTCCACGTTAGTCGTCTGCCTAAGAGAAAACCAAGATACCGGACTGTGTCGGAGAAGGGAAGCTTGATAGAGTTAAAATAAACTGGTGGGCAGGAATCACGACGAAGGATGAAGTTTATATGTTTACATTTGGATTCATTGACTATTATGCGCCATTTCTCGCACCAGTGTTCAATTACTTAAATAATAACAATATGTTAAATTTTAAAAATTATATTGCATATACAATTTCTAAATATAATCAAATCTCATGAAAAAAATTAACTCTAGAAGTATTATTGTTCGTGTAATTACATTTCCAATAGGACTTCAAGAATCTCTTTAAAACCATTTCATGTAGATAGTTAGTTTCAATCTTTTTCTTCCAAACTAATTATCGTTATATATATATATATATAAAAAAAAAAAAAAAAAAAGGTTTCGAGCTGAAGCCATCCAAAATGAAGTCCGCGCTAATGGTCTAGGCGTACTTCATATTTAAATGTAGTTAAAATTAAAAGAGGTCATACTTAAAATGAAATAACTTAACAATTAATCCTATATTATCATAAACTATACACTAACATTCCTGATAAGGTTACATTTATTAAACGAATGATTGTCGGTTACAAGGAAAAGGAAAGGACTCAGTTAGGGGAGAGGAGCTGCTATTCTTGGTTCTTGGGAGCCTAGGAGGTGAGCTCTGATGCTCCCAATTCCTCTCCAATTTAACTTTTCGGATTTAGCTTCTCGTTTCAACAAGAGTGCTCAGCTTGAGGCTTTGCCCAAATTAAGCTAATATCCCTTTGGGAAATGCCTCAGGGATATCTAATTAGTTAATAATAAAAAATGCATTAGGCGATGAAATTACTTCTGATTTAGGAGATTGTGATTAAAAATTGGTACATTCTGAAATTATCCTAGAATATTTAGGATATTATCCCATTTTTTCAGGCCTAATTTATAATGCGTAATTCATACTTCCGGAAACTCTTATTTATATAAAAAAACAACTATTAATATCAATCATATGCTCAGAATTCAGGGAGGCGAAGGGAGGGATCGCCTCCACCCCAATAAAAAACGCTGCAAATTATTTCACAATGGTTTATTATATCCAAACAATTATACATCTAAGGTAACATTATCTTCCTAGTGGCAAAGAAAAAGAAATAAAAGGTGATTCCAATTATTGGACTAAAAATTTTTTTAAGCATTAGTAATATGCTAAAAAAATTAGCATTACTTCAGTAACACACTCAAAAATTAAAAACCAAAACAGAGGACTTTTGCAGTAAAACATATAAAACACATCTGGAGACCATATCTAATTGTCCGATTTTAACCATTTTTTTTTTTAATGATATTCCATAAACTTTATATAACCATATGCAATATCGACAAAAAAGTGTATACTTTTTGAGTTATTCGGAATATGATTTTACCATCCCTCGTAACCTTTTTTTTCAGCTTCTTTTCGTTGAAGTATGATATATAGATAAATTTAAAGGTAATCAAGAAGAATAGTTTAGCAAAGTTTAATTGAAATCGGTACACACGTTTAGGCGCTACAGTCCATAGCAACGCAGGTTTTTCGGTCGCCATCTTGAAAGGAAATTACAGATAACACTTGACGGATGTTATGATAAAAATGTTGATGAAGGAGGATCATCTTCGGGTGACCTCTAATTTTAAATCCAAATTTGAACAAAATCGGTCCAGCAGTTTCGGAGAAAATGCGCAGACGGCTGACGGACAAACTATTTTTTATTCGTTTTTCGAAATCTACTTATCCTGAAACGTTAAACCTCCTATTTTGAGAGGGGGTTAGGTTTTTGAATTTTTGGTTCGATCACAATGGTTCATTATTGAAAATAATAAACCAATAGAGAGGGAACGAGAATATCGTTCTGTCTCCATTCCAATATTGGAAAAAACAAAATAAATCAATAACATTAATCCCAGTTAATCTATATGAATATATAACATATATAAACTAAAATCAATTAAGATAATAGGAAAAGTCGCCAAGGTGGCTTAGCTAAGGCCTAGAAGTAGATACTCAAGTATTTTAGCATGCCCGATGTTCCTATCACTGAAATTTTAGTTTGAATACAAAGGTAAATTATATGTATCAACATATCCTAGGACTGTATGATTCATTCTGCGGCAAAGTTGAAACATCGTAGAATTGAGAGTTCATCTCACTGCCCCAAACTTTGAAATAAAAATAAAAATATATTTTTAAATATACACATAAGCAAAATGTATAATGTATAATCATATATACAAATATATATATATATATATATATATATATATATATATATATATATATATATATATATATATATATATATACCTGGAAAACCTTTTCTATTCCCTTAACCTCTTCGTAGTACCATTTGCTCTTACTCATCACACTTGCTGGTCTGATACATGGCTGGACCTGTTTATCATTGATTCTGCGCAGAATCTTTTGTCCTCCTCCCAGCTACCTGTTCCCTTCCTCTCTTCACATGGCCTCATCCAACTATTATACAATATCCAGACCCCTGCGATCCTTCCTGAAACAATAACCTTCAGCAATATGAATTCCCTAACCCGTGAAAGCATCTTACCCGATGTCGAAACCCTGAATTGGAATGATGTTTACACCAGCTCTTCAATTGATACCATGGTAGATATCCTGACTTCTAATCTCCTCCATATCCTCAATACCCATGCCCCACTTAAAACATCTACATTTCGCCGCCAGCCTGCTCCTTGGATGTGTCAAGAAATTCGAAATATGCAAAAGAGACGTGAGGCAGCCCGTAGACGCTTTAGAAGAACCAGGCTTGCAGATGACTACGAAGCGTTCAGGGTACTCCGTAACTTGACGCAAACAACGATCAGGCTGGCGAAAACCAATTACTATCATGAAGCCTTCTCCTCGGCTCCCGATTCCAAATCCAAATGGAATTTACTCCGAAAGCTGTCTCTTTGCAAATCATCTTCTTCCACAGCTGTCCCAGTCTCTCCTGATGCTTTAAATTTCTACTTTTTATCCTCCTCCTCTAGTAATATTTCTCCCGCCTCTTCCCATATATCTGTATCATCTGCATTTAATAGTGACAATTTTTATTTTTCCTACATCACTCCTACGAACCTTATTTCCTCCATAATGAAATCCCAATCCGACTCTATAGGAATTGACGGAATACCCGTCAAACTGTTAAAATTACGCCTCCCTGAAATCCTTCCAGTTCTTCTATTCATTTATAACTTTTCCCTTCAAAATTCTGTTTTCCCTACATCTTGGAAAAAAGCCTTAGTCCGTCCTATTAACAAAATCCCTAACCCCACATCTCCTAAAGACTATCGTCCAATTTCCATCCTCTCAAATCTGTCAAAACCCCTCGAAAGAATTGTCCAATCCCAAATTTCCAATTTTCTCGAAGAGTTCAAACTTTTAGATCCTCTCCAATCTGGCTTTCGCCCGGGCTTCTCCACTCAATCCGCTTTAGTCAAAATCACAAACGACATACATACTGCAATTGACGAAAGAAAACTGACTGTATTGGTACTCCTGGACTTCTCCAAAGCATTCGATTCCTTAGACCATTCTATCCTCTACACTAAATTAAAATCACTATCCTTTCCAATAGTTCTATCTTATGGTTCCAATCCTTCCTTTCTGACAGGACTCAAGCTGTTAGTATTCCGAATCAACCCTTATCTTCTTTCCTCACTTTGTCCCATGGAGTAGCCCAGGGTTCAAGCATTTCTCCTATCCTTTTTAATTCTTACATCAATGACCTTCCTAGTTCAATCCACCATTGTTCATACCATCTATATGCTGATGACTCCCAAATTTATCTTTCCTTTCCACCCACTGAGTTATTAGAAGCGTTTATGAATATTCAGAAACACCTAGATAGGATCAGTGCCTGGGCAAGCTTGAATAATTTAAACTTAAACGCATCAAAAACTCAGGCAATTCTTATAGGTTCCAACTCCCTCCTTAGATCCATCTCCACCCTTCCTTCCTTGATTATTAATGACCAACCAATCTCCTTCTCCCCCTCTGTAAAAAACTTAGGAATTACCATTGATCAAATCCTATCATGTAAACCCCATATTGCTCATATCTCCAGAAGATCAATTGGTACACTTAAACTATTTCATCGTTCTCGTCAGCATCTCCCACAACCTATCCGCAAGCTCCTCGTTTCCTCATAGATTTTCCCCTACTTTGACTATGGCTGTGTGGTATATGGTGGCCTCTCGTTGGAGCTTGAGGATAGACTGAAGAGAATCATGAACTGTTTTTTAAAATTTGTCTTCGGCACTTCCAGATGGTCTCATGTGTCCCACCTATATGTCGAGTCAAAGTGGCTCTTCCCCTCTTCCCGACGCCTATACTTCCTTGGAAATTTCTTATATCAAACGATCAACTCCCAGCACCCTTCCTATATCTACTGTCTCCTCAAGCCGAAACCTTTAGTCCACTCAATAAAAACGAGATCTCGTGATTCTGACCTCTATATTCCATTCCACAAGACAAAAACCTATGAAGGTTCCTTCTTAGCCCGCTCCGTCACCTACTGGAATTCTTTGCCAAATAACATCCGTCATGCCTCTTCACTGTCAACCTTCAAATACCTCATTTTCCAATATCTCCTCACATCCCAAACAGACGATTCGCAACCATAAATTTCATTTTATGAACTGAATTTGTGAGAAGTAAATGGTGATGCCTACAGTTTAAGTTTTAACATAAAACAGCAATGATTTTTTTACTATTATATATACTATTTATTTGTATTTCCTTTCACCTCAGGTTGTGATTTTTTTTTTCATGTATATATGTTTATACATTATACTTTTTGTCTCTCTGTGTACCAATATGAGTAAGTACGTATATATAGTTCCCTTTTTTACCTTTATACCACAATTATTCCAGAGATTTTATTTTATCTTAGTGTTTGCTTATTATTGTATGAATCACTGTAAATATTATTACATTTTGTATTAAATTATGTTTCTATTAGATAGCCTATTGTTTATAAATTGTGCAGTTATGTATATATAGATATGTAATTTTTTTCTGTCTTTTTTTTTTTTATCATTATAATAAGTATATTTGGAGAAGATTGTATGTTCATTTATATATGTATGTATGTATATGTATGTGTATGTGTGTGTATGTATGTATATGTGCGTGTATTTATATATATGTATATATTTTTTTTATTTCTTAGTGGTTACATACTACTTTTTAAATAATGAATATTATGTTAGAATTTTTATAAGTTAGTTTTTGGCCAGATTGGTATTTTATTTTGTATTATTCATCTTTGTTATTCTAAGGGGACTTAGTCCCAGAATAAAGTTCAATTTTCTATTCTATTCCATTCTATATATATATATATATATATATATATATATATATATATATATATATTTTTTTTTTTTTTTTTTCCCGGTTGGCGCTACGGATCATGAAGACCGCGAGTGTGGTTTACTAGACCACATCCTGATTCCCGACTTGAAGTACGGGAGGGGGAGGGGAGGCGGTCATCAATCCTACGCCTGGTCGGTGTGAGTTTCCTCCAGTAGGCTGACGGGGCTTACATACCCGGGGAAAGGGGGAGAGGAATCTCGGCCAGCGTGGCTTTCGGTGGTGGACGGTACCCCTTCCAAGTGCTAGCTACGCTCGGCGTTGCTTAACTTTGATTACCCATTGCAAGCGCCTTAGCCCGCAAGGCTACTCCACCCACCATATATATATAGTTTTTTTTTGCTTTACTTTTTTTTGGAGAGGGTGAGACATCCTCAACCAGAATGGAAAGTCCGCGCCTATGATATCAATTAAAATGATTATTACTTTTACGTCAATTAATATGATTATTATTTTTTTAAGTGAAAAACAGAACAATTACTACCGAATAAATTTCTACCTCTCTTCTCCATTGTTCCGGAGATAGATGGAGGCATTTAATAGGCTTAAGAGTTCTCCAGTACTAATTCATTATTTGCCACCCCCCTCCGAGCCGCCCGATTTGGGTAGTCTCAATAAATGACTTGATCTTTTATTCAGGAACCAGGCTGCTATTACACTAAAGAAAGATACGACAACGTTCCTCTCTTGTCCCAGCTTACATCTTCCTCAACTCCTTTATATATACAGCCTCCCCTTATTTATACATATAAATACAACCTATTCTTATGAGCGGTCTGTACGAAGAGATGGAAATATACGCATGTCGTCACTTTTAACAATCATTTGTCCTGAAAAAATAAACCGATTTATGACTAAATTCATTCATGGAGAAACAATAATGACTATTTTTTTTTTTTTATCTCATTGGTCGTCAATAATATAAATTACTAAATAGACGAATAATTTAAATAATTAATTGTTTTAGTCAATTAAAACTATATACGACTATAGATTTAGTTGTTATTAAAGATTAATATATTAGATGTAGTTCTAGTACACGACTATATATTTAAATAAAACTTATACTTTGATGAGCTAATTTCTCTAATTGGTTTTCATGTTTTAATTATCAATAATTTATTAACGAAATGGTGTCTGCTAGTAAGTCCCTGTTTTATTTTTCTCTTTTAAGATGTATATTATTACCACATTTTAAACATGTACTGTTTCTCTGGTGATGCCTGAATGGGATTATTATTGAAAATTTGGATTAGGTCTGCTATCACTCCTATAAATATTTTCCACTACTTACGGGACTTACTCTCTCTCTCTCTCTCTCTCTCTCTCTCTCTCTCTCTCTCTCTCTCTCTCTCTCTCTCTCTCTCTCTCTCTCTCTCTCTCTCTCTCTCTCTCTCTCTCTCTCTCTCTATGTATATATATATATATATATATATATATATATATATATATATATATATATACCTAGAGAGAGAGAGAGAGAGAGAGAGAGAGAGAGAGAGAGAGAGATTAAATTTAAATAATTTATCATGAATTAGATACTTAATTGTTTTTTGTTTTTTAAATTCTACTGACAAGTTATGTAACATTTTGTTACTATGAGGACAATAGAAACACTTTATTAAGATTACAAATCTGTAATAACATTATATAATGTAATTTGTATTAGTAATAATGTAATTCATGTTAGTTTACTGTAAGCAAAACCTTTTTATTTTTAGACATAATAATTGCTTCAGAAACGTTAAAAATTTATACAATTATTTTATTTAGAACATGTTGTAGTATTTTCTAATTTTAGCCTTTCAGTTTAGTTTGTTCAGCCAGCCATGTTTTCTTAATCAAAGCCTATGCATAACCGTTACTCTAGGCATGTGTGGTAATAGAATTTATTGCCGCACATGCATTAGCTATATGCCCCACCTCGAACGAATCCATTAAAGAAATGAAAATTAGCAGCTGAAGTTATAGGATGGACTTTTTCCTTCTGGCATAAAACCAAGGGTCGCAGCAGAATGATGCCTATTGCATATGGGCCTATGCTAACCAGGCCCTATTTTCCTGACAGGAGATGAATGAGGAAAGATATGTTTTCCAACAAGATCTCCCCTTCGGGTTTGTCTCGTGTTGCCGTTCTAGAATATTATTGAATTTTATCGTTTACTGTGAACCTAAAAATTATTATAAACAATTTAATGAGGGAAATAATTGAAAATGACATTACGATTAATTCGTGAAGTAATGCATGTTTTCGTTATGATCATGATATTTATCGATGGGAGTTTTGGTTGCTGAATGGGTAAGGCACTAACTTCATATACTCTAAGCCCACGGTTTTAGCCTGGCTGTGGCAGGTAATTATTTATTGTTACATCAACCGTGGAACCTGGGATCAGGAGACTCTCCTGTGGCACATATCACACAGCATTTAAAAGAAGGGGACCAATTCGCAACCAACTCTTTATAGAATAATATTATAATCTGTCACAAATAAGAAAGGACATTAGTAAATAGTGATGTAAGAGTTAATTCACATTTTATGTACAACAAATAAAAATAAATTAAACATAACAATAGTAAAATAATAATTCTAGAAATATATATATATATATATATATATATATTATATATATATATATATATATATATATATATATATATATATATATTGAAACCCGAACTAATCAAAATAAAAACTTAAATACCGACAAACTTTTATACGATATTTACAAAATTCATTCACTCGGGAAAATTGCAAGCAAAGCCTTTCCCCCAAAATGTTTATTTTTAAATAAACATTTTAAATATGCTCTAATTTCAAGTTAAAGAATTTTTAATAAATAATATAATGAATAAAGAAAATTGGATGGACCAAAAATAAAGTGATGTGTTAATATTTAGTGACTTCCACATAGTATTTTTAGTGTTTGTATTTAGCACTCTTGCTCAATCTCCACTGGGTTTAGCCCTAGTGACGCGGTTGAGAGAGGGGTGCAGGGAACTCCTGGAGTCATACTTTTCCCTCCACAGTTGGAGGGACAAGTCTGGTTTGGAGTTCTCTCGCCAAATTGTAAATATTGTATATAGGTGTGCATGTGTTCTTTTTATTTATTTATTTTTAGGTTATTTTATTCTTATTTATTGTATATATATTATTATTCTGTATAATTTATTTTATTTACTGTACATAGAGTGTGAATGTGATCTGTGAACACTATTATTAATGTCCTTGAGACAGATTGTAATATTTTTCAATAAATAAGCTTATACAAAAAAAATAAAAAGTGTTTGTATTTATTTTTTACAATTTTTAGGTAAGGGTAACAAAGACTAACAACCACGAAATAAATCAATTGGTTGATTAAACACTTACATTCATTGAAAGTTTGATGGATAAAGATCACAATGGTATTTCTGAAATTAATAACGGGATAAAAAAACGTTCGGTTGGATTTAACACACTTTATTTAAATGAAAATATTAATAAAAAATTAAATAAAAATAATAATACAAAACAAAAGTAGAAACAGATTATAGCTAGTTTACAACAAACATCAACCTAACCACAGTATAAATCAATTAGGTGATGCAAATCTTCCTTCATTAAACGTTGCAATAAATGCAGATTACAATAATAATTCTTGAATAATTTATGGAATTAGAAAAAAAGGAACTGTTGGATTTAACACATATATATGTATATATATATAACGGTTATTCTCGATTTTAATTAAAATATTAGTTTATATAAGAAATAAAATAATAATGGGAAAAATGTAATAACAGGCCAGTTTAACTCACATTCGATTTAAATGTCTAAAAATAAAAATGTACATTACGTATCAATTAAATTATATTAATTAAAAAGTACGATTATTATTTTTATACTTTCGATTACTAATTTAGGAATATACATTTGAAAAAGATAGAATTATGATGAACTAACTATCTTGCTCTAATAGTATCCAATAAAATGATCATCTTACTTCTTGCCTGAACTACACAGGATCAATATTATTGAGTCGATTGTTTCGAAATTTGAAACGCTGAAAAATGTTTATATGTATAAGTTATCTGAAATATAGAAGCTAAGACTTTTTTTAAAAAGGTTTAATTTACAAGTTTACCAATAAATAAAACATAAAAAGTCTAAATAACAATAGAATGAAGAGTGGCGTGGAGACGGGCTCTAGACGGATTGAGAACAAATTAAAATATTTTCTGAAGGATAAGATATGTAGGAAAGAGGAGTTTAATTCTAGGAAGCTAGATGCAAAAGTTAACAGTTCACGAGCCTGATTTGTGTTCCCAGGATCTGATTCTTAGAATTAATGTTACAACCCTGAGTAAGTCTTATAATTGTATATGGAATAAGGGAAAATATAACACATAAGTTATATATACCATGTTGAATAATATTCCTTTTGTAATATTGACCGTCTAAATGTGGCTTTAAATAAAAAAATCTGTTCTGTGATTAATTTACTTGCTTAAAAAAACTTTAATATACTCTTCATTATATTTCAGACTGGAAGCTCTTCTCGTTTGATTTCCATCAGATTCAAGTAAAAAATTAAAAACATTTTAAACCGTCACTTCATTATTTAATTTCACGAATACTCCTATGCATTTTCTTAAGAACATCACAATCCATATTAAACAAAACGCCACTATTCATATCTAATGGATGTGATAAATATATTTGTGAAAGGAACAAACGATCTATAAAATCAACCGTATTACGAGCATTGAAGAAACCTTGAAAAAGTATAGGAAAACATCCGGTAAGAGTTCCTTCTTGCGAAACCCCCCAGCGACATCAATAAGATTTTAAAAATCGCCCTTCCCTTGCCCGTTATTGTGGTAAAAGCTTTGTTTATAATAGCTTTCAGGCGAGGATGAATTCCCTTCGACTTTTACTTTGAAAATATGAATCTGTTTAAACCAATAGAACGATGGATCGAAAGTAATATTAAAAAAAAAATGACAAGATTTTTGTGATTTAAAGGTTGGCGAATTCAAAACAGAATTTGTAATAAACATTATTTAATCGTATTAATAGGGTGCTACCAATGGGTTGCTATGTATCGAACATAACGAAGAAGCTTTTATAATTATTATGAGGTGCCGAAAACAATACTATTTATTTTACTATAATTTAATATCTTGACATATACAAATAACGGTAGCATACTTCCCCACCAAATAATATATAATTTATTCAATTGAAAGATATTTATTATGTTCTTTTTAATACCCTATATTATGTTAAATTTATCTGAGCGTCTCTTTAAAATGTAGTTCTTTATATATTTTAAATCTTATATCAGCTTCTTATTAGGTTTTTTCTACTGTTTAAAATTAGGTTTTCTGGATTCCAAACAAGCAAACATGCCATTATTGTATCATGTAACGTAATTGTAACCACAAGCATGTCATACTTATTATGGCATTTTGCAAGACTAAGACCAAGGCCGCCTAACTGTTGTAAGACCAAGACCAGATCTGCTAAAAAGAAATCAAATTTTTTAATACAAATTAAGGCAAAATCGTTACTAATACTTGACAATATTAGTTACTATATGTATATAATTAGTATAACCAACATAATTTTGCATTTAACTCCTCTAATGTTTCATTCTGGCTTACTTAGATTTCTCCTATCTAAAAAAATACTCTGTTTTTTAGTAATATCTCTTTAGCAATAAGCTAATAAGTAACTGCAAGACAGTTGTGAGACTCTTGCGCAAGACCATGACCAAGAATAAGTTTGCAAGACCAAGACTCATCGCGGTCTTGCATTTGGGCAACACTAGTGCTACAGATCGCTTTTTACCAAATTATTAACGACCGCCTAAGACTTCGTGAATATATTCATCTTATCTTAACCTACAAATTTCATATCTACGAGAATACTCAGAGATATGGCGTTTAATGAGGTACAAAAAACTCATAAATACCCATTTACTTTCTACTTGCATCATAAGATAATTTGATCACAAAATCGATAAAAAAGGTGGCCTACAAAAATATATATACATACAAAAAATTGGCACATGTAACTTCTTTATTTTGACAGATTAGGATTGGAGGTCACGCTAAACGGCCCAATATTTTTGTAGGCCACCTTTTTTCTCAAGTTTAGGATAAAATTATCTCACTATTGAAGTGGAATGGAAATAGGTATTAATGAGTTTTTAGTAACTAATGAAATAGACAAAGTTTCCCGATCTTCACATTGAAAATTCCAAGAAATTTCGTAAAGAAAACAGCTGTAGATTACGATGAGATGGAGCTATCGACGATGTTTTAGGCGGATGTTAATAATTTGATAAAAAGGGATGTAAATATTTCGTACCACGGACTAATATATCTTGATGAAGATTGTACTTATTTAATAAAGATGTACACTTTATACTTTTTTATAGCAGGATTCATTCTTATGCGAAGTAGTAAAAAACCATTAACAAATGACTAACAATCTCAAACTATGTTTAAACTTTATTTCAGTATAAAAGTGATAATGGATACGAAGTGAAACCTTTAGCACTTCTATGTAATAAACTTTAAGCGATTGAATCCATTATCAGGGTCTCGCTGCTTCCAAATCGTCTCTACCGATAAGAAATAGAAAAAACAACAACGGTTTGTATTTGAAGGAAGAGAAATTGCAATGGCATTATTCATGGAATATTAATTAGTTAAGAAAAAATCAAACTCTCAAACAGTTAGTTATTAAATTATTAGCAATATGTCACGTTAGTTATAATTGGGCTCCAACAAAAGAACCCTATTTATATTATCCTAATCAGATCAGGTCTATCTGGTCCATTCTGAGCAAATAGCGAATTTAAACAAGGGAGGACACTTTTATGTTATCAATAAATTGCAAATCAGATACCTAGAAATCGATCAATCCTTATACAAAAGACTATACCATTTTAACTTTTATTTACATATATATATATATATATATATATATATATATATATATATATATATATATATATATATATATATATATACATATTATATACAGTAAAGGAAAGTATTGCGATCGTGAAAATTTTCTAATCTCAATTTTCAACTGAAATACATGTTTTGAGGTCTTCTGAGTCCAAATGACAGAGTCCCAAAATGATCTGTGGGTGTGTGTGTTAACAGTCTAGCTCAAAAATGAAAAGTCGTACGAAAGTGAAATCACATATTTAAGGTTTTTATATGCTAGGGATGTTACAGCAACTTTTTAGTCAGAATTGGTTAAGTCAGAGTTGGTCGGAAGTGGCACTTTATATTAGGTACTTATCACATTTTTACGATTTTCTCGGAAAGGGCTCAATGTAAAATTAAGCAGTTTTAAATGAAATATAGATTTTATTTTGATTTATGTTCTCTAACAGGGCTTAAATGGCTAATTTTCAATATTTGCTTCCTCTAATGTACCTTTGGTATTTTTTATTTTAAACAATTGACCATTTTACATTAATCTCTAATATAAAATATAGTTAAATATTAGATATGAAAGAATTTGATAATTAACTAAAGGAGAAATAAGATATCGTAACAGAGAACAGTTGTAATGGAGAAACCAAAGCAGTACGAGCGCGCCCTAGCTCACCCGAGCTCGCCCGAAAGATTAGAACAGGCTTCCTTACGTAACATGAACTTAATATAATATGGACTCCGACAATATTATGTAAATATATATATGCGGTTTTCACAAATTATCTTGTTGATATTATTTAATATTTAATTGTATAGATTACAGCGATATAAATATTAAAATTAGTATTTATATGGGAACTTATAAAAATAAAAATACTCACAATTAAATATAAATAAAATAGCGTCTATAATTTTTACTTTCACTTCCCCTTTGTCTGAAAATACTGATTTCTGCCAAGGAGGGTAAGCGACAGTCGTGTGATGCGTGCACCGCACCAGATTTTTTCATATCCATGTCTTCCAGGAGATTAGCAGAAGGATCGCAGCGTTTAATATCAGTTGTTTGGGTTAAACTTCCAGAAGCAAGTCGTTTCCGGGTTAAAAGCGAGTGCCTATCTTACAGGACCTAAATTCACCCCCAAACACACTACTATAGAGTCTGACTAAACGAAGCTCCTTTTGTTCAAGAGAGTGGTATAAAAAAGTATTTTGACTTGTGAGGGTAGCTGGCATGCAGAGAACATGTAGAGACCATTAAACCTAAGATCCGTCACTTACATAAACAGAAAGAGTCCTGGATCCTTCACCTGGAATGCTCATAGAATTAAAATTAATTTGTGTAACTGGTGCTAAAACCATTGGACAGCTGTAGCTCAGACTGTACTGTCTGTGGTTATTGAAGATTTCGATGAAGTGAATGTAAAATGAATGAATTTACCATGACAGCCGGTAACTACATTCCCTAGATTTCTGTTTGTCGTGTTTATTACAATAAATGGACAATTTTCAATATAATCACGTGTCTTTGAAAATATTAATTTTTGTTATCATAGTTTTTTTAACGAAATAGGATTCTTTAAGTGCCAACAGGTGGAATCGTTCACCTTTCTAGGAACAGAACATAGTTCATGCACCTCAGCCTGGAAATTTGAAGAAGAATCACTACTGCTAACCGATACTTCTTCAGGCTATAGAAACATCTACGAAGTAGGTCGGGGCAATAAAACAAAAATACATCTATAATTGAAGCTGATACGCCCAGTGTTGACTTATGGCTCAGAAACTTGGGCTATCACCAAGGCAGATGAAGGAAATCATCTAACGTTTGAAGGAAGGATACTCTGGAAAATTTTGGACTTGTTAAGGAGAGGAATGTCTAGAGCAGAAGAAGAAATTGAAAAATTCAGCTCTACAACGAGGTGGAATTGGTCAAATTCATTAAAATTAGATGATTACGCTGGGCTGACCATATCTCTCGAATGGATTGTTCTGGGATTCCCAAATTTCTAATGTCGGAGGAAGTTCACAGCAGAGATTGGAAAACTCTACTGTGTTGAGTGTTGAGTACCAAGTATTTTACTCAAATTGAATCACTATTGGTAATTCAATTAATAGTTTTACAATTAATTAAATTCTAAGGTACTCAAAGAAGGTCAGTATTTGAGTAAAATACTTGGTACTCAGTAGTCAGAGTACCATTTGCCCATCTCTGCAGCACAGAACAAGAAGAGTAGGAAGGCCTAGGGCAAGGTGGCTGGACGGAGTGTGTGTGGGCTCATGAGACCTACAAATCCGAAACTGGACAGCTGCATCACAGGACCGTAGCAACTGGCGGGGGCTTTTAGAACTTGCCGGGCCAGTGTGATGATGATGATAGCTGTTTAACAACATTTTCTAGTCAATCATTATAATTATTTTTCTCTATTTTTTTCAAGAGCGATAGTTAAATTACAAAGTTGGTAATTTCTCATTCAACTTATCTAATCACTAATTATAAGCTGATGTGCCCATCTCTTATTTATTTTCTGCAAATTATGAAGCACTGATAAATGGAATTTACTCCAAATTTCACAATATTATTAGCTCATAACATTTCTTACAAAGAAATTTTATATTTTTTATACATTTTAAAAGTATTATTAAATGATTATTTATTTTATTAAAAACTATAGGCAATATTTTCCATATGTTCAAATTATTCCTTTTTATTTTTATTAACAATATCAAATAATGAAAAAATAAACGAATGGTGTCCGCCGTTTGATTGTTAACCTATAAATATACACTCAAGTAGAAAAAGCTAAAGTAATAAAAACCATGCAATTAGCCCGCTTGGCATAAAATCGATAATACAAATTAATTCTTCCATGTTTGGTTGGACATTTAATTATGTTTTTTTAATAAAACATCAGTTGGTTTAATAAAACCAGTTCTGATTTTAATTAGCAATCTGTCAGAAACGTATTATAAATTGGGCATACAAAAAGTGTAATAAATCAACTGTTGTACGAGTTTCAAATTTAATATTAGATACGACTATCGATACCAGAAGCTTACAAGCTTTTAATTTGTTTTTCAATATCATATTTAATAATAGAATCATAAATTGAATTAATTTTTTTTTTAGGGATATTTAAGTGACAAGCAAATAAAGGATGATTGATGATCCTTTCGACAAAGGTGGCTTTTTTTCATTAGCCCATTGGAGATGTGGCTAATAAAATATGATTGCATGATTTTTATTTTATATTGAAAATTGAACTAAAAATAATTTTTAAAAATGCTCAAGCAGTTAATTCATTCACAATTACAATGGATTATTCGCTTTTGTCAGAAATGGAAAAACTAAAACATTCAGTTCATTCAAAACATTGAAAACATTCAGTTTTCGTTTCAGTTCATTCTGTATTGAATGTCCTTTGTATAATGTGAGGGACTTTGTAGTCTTCTATTACCCATACCAGTTTCCTAATAAATCCCAGTAAATTGATTATCATCGCAGATTTTTATCCATATTTTGTGTTTTTCAAAAAATATGAGTCGATATATTAATAAAACAAGACATTCCGAATATTTTGGCAAAGTTCGATTTTTGTGCATACTTAGACTCAAATATTATTAATATTTGTTTTTTAAGATATTTATTGTGGCCAGGGGTATTTAAAAGTGACGATAAAATCCTTTCCTTGGTGAATTTCCTCAAAGGTGGGAAAATGCGAGACGAAGGACAAAGATATTAGAGCGAAGAAAATAAATGAGACCAGTAAACGTATGCACTTAAAACAGTATTAAATAAAAATATTCAATTAATTCAAGATGGAAAATTAAAATAAAATATCCCCTTCTAAATGTTTACAATATTATATTGAATAAAAAAAAAAAAAAAAAAGATATATACATACAAACGTTAAAAAACAAAATGAAACCATTGCATAAAAATTCACTGAAATAAAAAATTGACCACTAAGAATAAACATAAATAAAATTTAAAAAAAGTTCTAAAATTAAAAATCAGTTATAATAAAAAAAAAAATAATTGAGCGAAAAAAATTAAAGCAATTTTCAAATGTCTTTCGAAGACGGTGGAAAATAAAAGTGATCCCAGTGGGAAGTAGATAGCCTTACATCTAACGAGGTTACCTCCAACTGATGTCGATGGTGGGAGCAGTCGATGGTGGGAGGTATCGATACGCGTACCGATCTCGATCGATGATTGCCGATGTGCAGGCCGGTGTGAAATGAAAATAGATTTTTATTATCCTGGGACTGTTGTTCCTTTAGGACAAATTATAGATACAGAGGTGTGGTGGTTGAGCTGGAGCAAAAGGTGAGGTGGGAGGATCTGATGTCAAAATAGTTAGATCCAGCGCCTATCAATATTCGCTCTAGACTGCCACACAGTCTTATCGCAATATTTTGGTGTCTTGATCCTTTAGACTAAGTATTACTGCCGGGCTGATGCATATACATAATCGATAATACATTGCGAAATAAAGCCTAATTTATAAATAATATAGAATAAATTAAATTTCTGGGACAATTATCCCTTAGCTTTTTTACAAAAAAAGCAATCATTAAATCAATGAAAATTCAAAGTGTAAATGGTGAGGAAAAATAATAATAAAAAAATTTATGTGGCGTTAACAAAATTTAAACAATTATTAGATTCACTCATTATTTATCAAAGCTTGAGATTCTCAAACGTAACTTTTGACGATAAAGTCATTGAATGCTTCACCTTTTTATTATTCAATGTACAATGAGTTTCCCTAGGCATTCTTGCAGCATCTCTGAAAGAAAATATTGGTAAAATATCTCAATATAATAAAGGATGTTAAAAAAATAAATATGTCTTTTTATTGGGATTTTCTAATACCATCTGTTTGCCGGTGATCAAATTGAGATGGCAATACTGAGGCAATATTGGCAGCTAGCCGGTCCCTGAGAATTCCTCTACTATTACCCTCTTGGGACTCACCCAACCTCGGTAAATTGGGTACCTGCCCTCTCGTATCACCCTCTGACCCTATATCTTACTGCTTCCAAGGCCATTCCACCAGGCCCTATATCTGCATATCTGCAGTACGGCTGTATTTATTATTTTTTTAAGAAGGATATTAGTCTGTACACAAGCCCATATTGTTGGTGCTTCCAAACAGAGAGAATTACAAATAAAAACATATGGTGTTATTTTGGGCCGACGTTTCAGTCTAAGTTTCAGATCTTTATTAGGGCTGAGGAAACATTAGATAACCAAAATATATATATATTTTTAAAATATTATGAACAGATATGAAGAAAATATATATGTTAATTACTAATAAAAAAAATTTAAGATCATGTAAGAAAAATTAAAACATTTAATTATTGTACGTAATGGTATGAAAATATAAGTATAATATTTTAATAAGAAGTACATTTTTAAAATTTAATACAAGATTATTATATAATTTAATATTACTCAATAAATAAAAAAATATATAAAAAAAGTTTAATACAAGATGGAAATGGATTGTGCAATAGAATGTGAAAAAAAGAGACTGATATATTTAAAGCAGATTATTTTTTTCATATTGTACCACACAATATATTTCCCTCTTATATTAAACTTTCTTATATATTTTTTTATTTCTTGAGTAATATTACATTACGTTTATTTGAAAATAGTTATAGTTAGGTAAGACCATATCCACATTACACAGCGTGTCCTGGAAGCAGAGGAAAATTTTATTTATAGGAGTGATATCAGATCTCAATAGCTACAAAAAAGTTTAAATAAACAACAAGGCAAAGATTCCTGGAGCTCCTTTTTCAATCGAGTCACTGGAATTGGAAGACAGTGGAAACTGAAAGAGAGCACTAGAGGGATATAAGACAAGCAACGTTGGATAATAACAATGGTACCATAAACTAGGATACTTGCGATAGTTAATATAAGGTAAAAATGCAAAATATTTTCCTTATTTGTTTTTGGATGTTTCTTTAAGTGTCTTGAAAAAATCGTAAACGTTATACAAAATGTGACGGGTTTTAGGGAGATTTCGAGATTAATTAGTTTTAATAAATAAATTAGCAAATACGGAAAAAGTAAATTAAAGTTGATTACAAAAAAAAAACTTCTGAAATTCATTCGTACCAATATACAATATTTACATTCACCCAAGAAATTCGAACCAGGTTTTGTCATCTACATGTGAAAGGCAAAGTAAGACTCCAAGAGATTCCAGAGCTCCTATCTAGGCCCACTCGTGGTAATTGGAAGCCAGTGGAAACTGAGATAGGGCACTAAAGGGATATAATACTAGCGAGGGTGGATAACTAAACCCATCACCTGTATCTAACCTAAGTCTCTTACCAACTCAAGTGGTTTATGGTTGGCGAGTACATCCCTTCAATCGGTTATTCACTACTGTCCATTACTGGTATCATAATAAAAATTTAGGACAATTATTATATGTGTTTGCTATAATTTAATTCATTGCCTTTTATTACATATATATTTCTTGTTTCTGTAATTTTATTTATAGTATTGAAAATGTCTCGTGATCGTCCAATGATGGGTTGAAACGTTGGACTGCACAAGTATTATCAAAATGACTCCAGATTATTTTTAATCAATAAATTTATTTTCACATTGCATTGCACATGCGGCTGACTGAGAGGCGCTGGGATCTCCTAGAGTCCTACCTTTCCTTCCACGAGTGGGGAGAAAGGCTTGGCTCTGATATCTTGAGCGAACGAATTTTTTAGATATTCTATAGAAGCATATGTGTATTTGGGTAGTCATTTTGATTAGTTTAGTTTGTTTTAGTAGTTAATATACATTTACTTTTAGTATTATTATTCTTCTGTATTATTTATTGTAAATGGAGTGTGAATGTGGTCTCTGCACACTATTATAAATGTCCATAGTTGTGACAGATTATAATATATCTCAATAAATATGTTTCGAAAAAAACAAAAAAAAAGCATTAAATTATAAATATCATTAATGTCAAAGCTTTTAAATTGCTGATTATATATATACCTCTTTTCAGAAATTTCATGTTATACGGTATAACTCCTTTATTCAGCATACACGGGGTCTGCTGTATGAAACTAGATGTATAATAAAAGAAAAGAAAGTAGATATTGAATATAAAACATTCTCTTGCGGATAACTTGCCTACAAAATAAAACGAGGGAGATTATATTTCTTTTTCGGACAAGTAAAAACAGCAGAAGGTCCTTTGTGGACATTGTTGTGAATATTAATTATGCGAATGAAAAAAAAAAAAATCCCTCCAGAGGCCTTTGCTAAATAAAGTGAGACTCGAGAAAAATATATCATATTTTTTTCTCTTTGTTCAAGCGTGAATTTTAATTTATTAGAACTGTTAATAGTACAAGTGGATTTTAAAATGCAAAAATACAATGATATATATATTTTTTTAAATTATTTTTTAACATGTCACTAACCTCTCGAAAAGTTATGTCGAATATCTTTTCTGAAAAATGACAACCATTTGTGCGAATTAAATTCAATTACTTTTAAACACATTTGTTGCATTGAAAAAACAAGCGCTAAAAATGTTAATAACGTATCGTTATCAAAAGGTTAAATTAAAAAAACATGCATCAAAACGTTATTAAAATTTTGATATTAGTAATAATGTTAGGTCTGAACCTTATCATCTCAAAATTTCTTGAAATTCAGCACAGTTGTACTATTTGCAGTGAGATGGAAAAATTGATTGGCGCCGTGCGCGCATCACACAACTTCCACTTACCACCCTCTTCTTAGCAAAAAGGAGAAGTGAAAGTTAAAATTATAGACACTATATTTATTTAAATTTCATTGTGGATACTTTCATTTGTTTAAGTACCCCTATATATACAAATTTTGATTTTTATATCACTGTAATCTATACAATTAAATAATAAATATTACCAACGATGGCATTTATTAAAACTGCATATGCAATTGTAGATAATATTGTCAGAGTCCGTATTATATTAAATAATTTATGACATTTTTGAACGGAGCTTAGCTGAGTTTGTCCGCTGGATAGCCCTCTTTAAATGATTTCAACGATGACAAACTCTACTTTAGTTTGAAGGAAATTTTGTCTAGTTTACTATGGAGCAACGTTTGATAACTCAAACCAAATACTTGTTTAGTTAATGCTTCCTATTCAATAAAAAACGTGACTTACTTAATTGGGCATTTGATTTTATGATTTTTTTTTACATCTTGATGTATACTTTTTTTACGGGGCATCGGGGGTTTTTCTAGAGATATAACCAAACCTATTCTAACCAGAGTGGGAGGGTCGAGTTTCAATTCGTAGGTCTGTCATAAAATAAAAGTCTAACACTCTCATGCCGGATTCGAACCGGCGTCGCTAGGCACACACGGCCATCGCGACCTCATCTTGATGTCTACTATCAACCTTTTAAATATTCCTCCCTACTTAATGAACCCCTGTATATTCGTTTGAAAAACTCCAATTGGTTAATTATAGTTCTTCTATGCAATTTTTTTTTTTTTTTTTATGGTTTTAGTTTAGTTAAATACAAAATGTGAAAACTATTCATTTGTCTGTAAAAAGGGAGTAGTAATCTCTATTAAATAAAAATCATGTAAATAGTTTTATAGACATTTTTTTACACTTCTTTAATAAATAAGTTAATTAATATGGAGAAAAAATCTAATTGTTTAAAATATAATTTAAACATTCCAAACACAAAGTCATATATTTAAATGATTGCTTGTTGATTCCCAGAGTTTCGCGTTTTTTTGTTTGCAATTACCAAATATATTGTATTATCTTAACAAATTTCATGAATATTGAGGATTTTTGATTTACTGATCTTTACATCTCATATAATGACTTTAATGTTATCTGATAACGACAGATGATATTATTTAAAAAAGAAATATATACTAAAGAGTTCTTGGTAGACGCGAATTTACTGCAGCTTTGGGATCTGTTGTACTGAGCTTCCAATGCTAAAGGTCCCGGGTTCGAACCCCGGCTCATGGCAGAAAATTTACTTATCTGTTTTATTGGCCATGGGGCGACCCTCGGTAGGGAGACCTTCCCGGGGCACACCCAGACTCTATAAAGTCGGTACCCTTAATTAAATAATTAATTAAGCGGAAAAATCTGGCGGTTGAGCGTGATCTTGATCAAATCACCTCCTTGCACAACCGTTGACCTAGAAACAGTGCTTTCCCTAAATAGTACTAAGCCCAAGACCCTCATGGGTTGTAGTGGTATAGGCTTTTTTTGTTGTTTTTTTGGAATCTGTACCTATTCTACTCTACGTAATTGAGGACTTAATATAGTATATAATAATAAAATTTATGAATATCTCCATTGCGGCTTTTATAAAATGTATTTCTATTACTGGCAGTTCTTTTAAGCTAGGTTTAAGAATGTAATTTTTTTTTTTTTCAAACGGAAGAACAATCTAAAGCCCTAAGGGCCGATTATAAGACCCCCTGGCCTTTATCTTGGCAAAAAAGACTGATCACATTACCTTCCCTCAAATGGGGTTTGTTCCAGGCTAGTATTTCTTCAACTGAATTCCTTTCCTCTACCGCCATCCTTTTTTTTTGAGAAAGTGAATTACCGTTTAGCATATTCTCGAAATATGCGGAAGAGCCTTTATTCGTTCCTTTGAAAGTCATCCTAAAAATAAAATAAAAAATATTGATGTTTTTCCTCATTTCTCAGCTTCATTCATTGCAAATTTAATTTTTTTTGTGTGTGTATAACGGGATAAATTGTTAAATTTATTTTATCTGCCAACTAATTGAAAAAACAAAAACTTATTTTATTCGGAAAAAAGTTGATAACCAAAAAAATACGATCCTTTATTTCATCCTCAGAAAATTGTTTTATTAAAAATAAAAAAACTCAAGTTGTATAACATATTTATTTATTTGTAACGTATCGGCCCTATTTTGCCCATTTTCGAACATATCACCTTTATATATCGTTTACCATCTTAATATGAAAATATTCATTTTTGGTGTTATTAAAAAAAAAAAAAAAAAAATGTCACTTTTTACCATTTAGACTAAATCTTCTTTTTGTTAGTCATTTCTTGGTGGTATTATTATTTTTATTTTGTATGCATATAGACATGAGCACATTAAAAAAAAATAAACATTAAAATCTTTTTGAAAATTTAGCATGCCATATCTTTTAAGCCATTAGGAATCATCAAATATAGTGAAAATGTTGATTATTAATTAATTGAAATTAAAAAAAAAAACATTGTATATTCCAATTTTGTGTATTATTGTTTTACTTTACGCAAATTTTACTGTTTCTGATTTATAAAATAATTAAATCTTAATTCTTTTTTTAAAGTATTTTTCTATGTATGTGTAAAATGAACCTCAAAATCCTGGAAATGTACTCAGCCAAACCATTCGGAATAACGATATTTCATTTCAAAAGCTAAATTTATTATTCTAAGGGCATTTCAAAAATTTTATTTAATATTTTTTACACTATAGAAATTTCTAAAATTTATTCCTTAACTTTTTTTTTTTGAACAGTGTGAAATACCGATTCGGACAAGATGTAGGGGACAAAGATAAATATTCGATAACGAATACAAATATCCATATTAATCCACATCACAGATATATCTACAAAATATAAAACCAAGAAAAACGTTTAGACAAATAATTAAAAAAAAAAAAAAAATTAAAAAAGAAAGGGGGTCATGAAGATCTACGAGTTGTTCGAATTTCGGACCAGTTAGTTTTTATAATAAAAGAAAACTAATCAATAAATCTTAATAACAATAAATAAATAATAATAATGTAAAAAAATATAGGAAAGGATATTTCCTTTTCCTTGGCGAAATTCGTATTAAGAAATTATAACTAAACCGATGCTTGTAGACCTAAAATACGAATTTATGAAATCATCATATGTTTTAACATGTCCCGAACCGATTTAAAAACGAGTGTGACCTTATTAAGCATCTAAATGTTAAATACGTTTATCGATTTTAACTCACATAAGAGCTTTAACTTCCTTAGTACTCATTGCAAGAATATCTCTAATATCAGTAATAACATCTTTTATCAGTAATAAAATAAAATGTTAAAGTAAACGATTGTATATTCTATAACTACTATTATGTATATCTAACTTAATTGACTATCTAATTACAAATTTTAGTCATTTAAACAGTACCAGAGCTTGGTAAGGTCTCTAGGAACTTAATGTTTTTTTAATTAGATAACGAATTTTTAATATTTAAAAGATCTTGATTATCACTAATAATAATAATAAATATAACTACTAAAAATTAAATATTGTTTTCTAGCAGTATATTTTATTATTAAAACTAAAAATAATATATATGTATGTCTCAACTTTGATATTTCCATGTTCCAATAAAAGACCGATTTTTTTTTCTAAATCAACCAATTATATTCTGTGTTTTCCCCTTTTAACAATATATCACACTCCGATGAACCTAGCTACTGAAGTGGAAATATAGTCTTTGAAAAACCTATCTGCTCTGGAACTGTCATTATATTATTTCTTTCTTGGACAGAACAAAGATATAAAAATAAACGGGATAGTTTGAGTTGAAAGTCATTTTTATAGACTATTTGTATTTGTTATGAATGAAAGAAAATCATTAGAAAAAGTCAGGAGTCAGTTTCAAATAAAGCTTTCTTTGTATTTAAAATAATTAATACTTTAATTTATGATAATTTAATTTAACAATAAATAGCAACAATATTTACAGGAAAATACAGGAAATTCCAAAAATAACATTGACAATTACGGTCTGATTCACGGCAGTAAAATATAAATTCGACAGCCTAAGAATTATTTTATTACAAAACATATACATTTTTCAGGTATTTGTAAAGTAGAATTAGAATAAAAACATTTTTTAAATGTTGGAATTGGCCACCTGGTTACGGAGATATCAAACGGAAGTAATAATCTATTTTGCAAAACAGTATTACCTTTAAGATGGGAATGCTATTTAAGATGCAAACAATCATATGTAAGCATGTCTAGTTAGCAGAAATTAAGGTATGTAGTTTTAAATAAGTAATAATTAATTAGGAATTATATCCAAAAGTTAACATAGTCTTGGAACAATAAAGGTGAATGGTTGAATTATTTTAATAAATTATTCAGGATCGTTCAGTCTGTGTAAGATTTTTTTGTAATACGAGCCCAATACCCACAATGAATATACTGATAAGGTGGATCTTAAAACTCAGAAATAACTCAACGTTTACAACTCAAACCTCAGACAAATATACTTGCTTATTAAAGAATGTCATCATAAAATGCCAAAGACAACCTGAATAAAATAATAATTTTTATTCTAAAATACCAGCGACGCCTCGTAGTAGCAATGATTGAGTTGCTGTTTGCGTAGGTCCATGGAGGAATTGATACCCAATTATAACAGCCAACCCATGTTTAAATAAGGAAAATGTGTTGGATTTTCGTTTGGTTTGTGAACCCGAAATATCAAGAGCGATCAATCGGCCCGATGAATTCTTTTCACTGAGTAAATTTGTCGTCCCTCTCTTAAAAATAATAAGATAATGAATCATAAAAATGAAATAAATTCTATGATGTAACACATAAAATCCGCGATTTTCACATTAACTGGAAATTCTAAATTACAAAGCTTATTATACGTGGCATGCGGTTTATTCCAATTAAGGAAAAACTCATTTTGGGTTGGCAAATAAGTCCCTTCGGTTTTTCTGATTATTTTTATATTACTATGATATATTTCTTATCTGATAAATTAATCCCTAAAGAGGATTGTTTATCATGTTTATAATATGTCAAAAACTATATCTGTTAACTCTTATTGAAACTATCTTAGTATTGTGTTTGCTATTGCAATGTGAATACGGAAGAAAATATCACTCATTATCGGCATATTTTGCTGTATCATTTTTAAAAAAGTAAGCGTGCTGCAGAAGCTCATAGAAAAATTTGCAGTGTTTATAAGGATGATGCCTAAATCAAACGCAGTTGTAGAAATTGGTTTGCCAAATTTCATTCAGGAAATTTTGCCATCAATGATGCTCAACGGTCTGGTCGCCCACATGAAATTGAAACGATCCATGTTAAGGCCATTGTTTATCAAAATCCCACTCAATCAGTGCGAGAGATTGCTATGGCCCTAAATGTATCCCACACAAGCATAGAAAACCATTTGCACAAGCACGGCTATGTTTTCAGGCTTAACTTTTGGGTCCTTACTCTGTAAACGAAGTCAAATTAGTAACACGCATTTCTGTTTGTGATTCACTACAGGAACGGCAACAAAACGTCCCATTTTTAAGAAGGTTGGTAAAAGGAGACAAAAATTGGATATTTTACGATAATGTAGTCCGTAGAAAATCTTGGGGGCCTAGTGAGGCTCCTAGAAGAATGCGAAAACCCGGATTGTATCCAAAGAAGATAACAGTCTTCATATGTTGGTATTTGAAGGGTGTTATTCTCTATGACCTCTTTCCTTCATTCAAACCTTGCTCCTAAACCCTTACTTCCTAACTTGATTACAGGACGAGTAGACTGGGACAAATTTCGAGATGATCTGGAAAATAAACTGGACTTAAAAATTCCGCTTAAGACAAAACAAGAGATTGACATAGCCATAGAAAAACTTACCACATCAATAACAACCACTATAAATGATAACACTTCCGTCAATGAAAGAAATAACTCACGACATATTAACTTGCCACAGCATATTCGAATCTTATTAAGGGAAAAACGCAGAGCAAGATCGAAGTGGCACAGGACTAGATATCCTTCAGATAAAACGTACTATACGGAATTGACTAACAAACTAAAAGCAGAAATTAGGAAATTTAAAGCTCAAAAATTACTTAACCTAACTGAAAAACTTACAACCATTGACAAATCACTATGGATGACCACAAAAAAACTTCTCAAGTTCCAAGACTTTAATTACCCACTACTTACTGATTCCCAAACCTGGTCCAAATCCGACGATGAAAAAGCCCAAATATTTGGTCAACATCTCTTCCAATTTTTTAACCCACATCCCGATATCCTTAATTCAACTCAAATTGATTGTATTGAAGCAGAACTGGATATTCCTCTCCAAATGTCCATGCCACCCAAAGCATTTCATCCCACAGAAATATCCAACATCATTCAAAAATTACCCTCCAGTAAAGCTCCTGGACATGACCTAATTACATCCCAGATCCTAAAACATCTACATCGAAAAGCCATCCTATTCCTTACTTACATATATAATGCTGTACTCCGTTCCCCATATTTTCCTGATCCTTGGAAACGATCTGTTGTTAAAATGATCCACAACCAAAAAAAAAAAAAAAAAAACACCAGAATAACCATCCTCTTACCGTCCTATCTCTCTTTTACCCATCATGGGCAAAATCCTAGAAAAACTCATCCTAAAACGCCTGTACCCTATCCTAAATTCTAAACTCATAATCCCAGATCACCAATTTGGATTCCGCACTTTCTATTCCACTATACAGCAATGCCATCGTGTGGTAGACGTAGTCTCCTCTGCATTGGAGCGCGGAATGTACTGTACGTCTTTCTCGACGTTGAACAGGCGTTTGATAGAGTTTGGCATCCGGGACGACTGTACAAACTCCGAAAATTCCTACCACCTACATACTTCCTCATTATTCGTTCCTACCTTACTGGTAGATACTTTAAAGTAAATCACAAAAATGCCTATTCATCCCTTTTTTCCCCAGTCCGCTGGTGTTCCTCAAGGTAGTATCCTAGGCCCTATCCTCTATACAGTTTATACAGCTGACATCCCTACCTATCCTAACACTGTCATCACCACATATGCCGATGACACATGTATCCTATCAGTAAATAATGACCCAGCAATTGCATTCCAAATGCTTCAACCACACATCATAAATCTAGAAAAATGGTGTCAAAACTGGAGAATTAAAATAAAATCCAATAAATCCCACCAAATTACCTTTACCCTTCGTCGTAAACCAACAATTTTCTGTCCTACAGTTTCCTTTAACAATACTCCACTTATCCCTGTTTAGCAAATCCGATACCTAGGATTCCACCTGGACAAACGACTAACTTGGAATCCTGATACTAGACTGAAACGACAAGAAACCGCTCGACGTTTCCGATTACTTCAGCACTTACTAGACAAACGTTCTAATCTTCCAATTAATTACAAACGACTCATATACTTGACTATAATAAGGCCTATTTGGACTTACGGAGTTGAGCTATGGGGCTCCACTAAACCATCGAATTCCTCTCGTATCTAATCCTTGCAATCCAAAATCCTTCGTAAAATCCTCAATGCTCCCTACTTTGTTACACAAATAAAACCATCCATAATGACCTTAATGTTCCTTTTGTTTCAGATCTGACCCAATCCAGATACCTATCCTTCCATAATAAACTTCAGAATCATCCCAACCCTCTCGTTTCTATCACTGCTTCCTCTTCAATTCCTGATAACCCTCCGAGGAGTCTGAAAAGAAGATGGCGCCGTGATCTCCTAATGTAAACATATCATTAGAGTGCTACCATTGGGTAGTTACTCAGCAAGTGTTTTTCATGTCATTATATACATTATGTTCTAATTTACTAGATGTATTTATTTAATACAGTTGTAAATGTCTTTAAGAAATAAATAATAAAAAAAAAAATAATGGTTAATATATTATAGATTATAATAAATTTTATGTCTATAATACATTGAGTTTTATTTTTCCCTGAAAAACCGAAAGGACTTATTTGCCAACCAATAATTATGAAAAAATATAAGAACTTAAAAAATATATATTTGCAGTAAAGAACACATTTCAAATATAAGCCCTTCACTAAATGTTAAACCTCTAAAAACATGTTATTTATAAATAAAATCTGCACCTTTTCGAGAAATGGAATGTTAACATGTTAGGGAATACGTGTATAAGTGCTTATGTGAAATAATTATTGATATAATCACGACAACCCAAATTAAATAAAAACAAGTTATCTTTAGTAATCAATATTTCAATAATTCCACTCACACAGCTAGTTATGATGACTGATTGGGTAAGGAAGTATATCGTTGGTAAAAGTGTGAAACTACACCTATAGTTTTAATCGAAAGTTATTTTATTTTATTATTGTTGTTTTATAATATTAGAAAGGAATTTTCTGGGCATACATTTTATTTGTATTTCTATTTCCTATTTTTTTAATAATAAACAAAACATAAAGGAAAACATTGTTTATAAAATTAACCATATTAAAGATCCAAATGAAACCCAAACTATAAAGCCTCGTGTCTCCAAGATACAGGTCAACTGCTAACATCAGCTGTTTAATAAAACCTTCTTCTGCCGCGTAATCTTCTATTTTCTTCAGTATATACCTAGTTCTGCCATAAATACTGTTACAAAAGTTGAATTTTATTTACATACTTGGGTATTATTTAGATTATCCTTACCTCTATCAGGTTATTTTCTTTACAAATCAAGATAATAATCCCAATTAGTTTATATTTTTCTTTCACTCAGTTAACATGGAGTGAGGTGATAAAGAAAACCGAATAGCTGTGCCTTTCACCTTTCACAAAGTTTGAAATTGTAGGTCAGAGATTTTCAACACTTTGAAACCTTTGAGTATCAGCCGTATGTTCGTGTACCGCACTATAAATAGATATATTGAGACCCTATCTGTATGTGACAGACTTCGACCTGTGTCCCCGCACTGTGAGAACGGCGAATGCTATGAGAGCAGTGCCGGCTCGAATCAGAAGAAATCTTATTCGAAAACAACAAATCATGTCTTGAGAAATGGCAATCTCTGTCAAATCAATGTCTAGCATAGTAAAGATTGACCTTAGGATGAGTGCATTTCGAAGAATAACAGGACAAAGGCTAACTACACTTCCCTGAAAAAAATTGGAGTGGATAGATGCAAAGTGTTCCTTGGCCGTCACACCAATGGTTTTCATCGAAAGATTTTGTTTAGCAATGAGAAAATTTTTACAATTGAAGAAATATATAATATCCAAAATGATCGCGTGAACCCAGACAGTTCGAAAGAGGCTCAGGAAGTCATTGGAAGAGTGGAAAGAGGTCATCACCATTCTTCAGTGATGGTTTGGTGGGGAGTTTTCTTTGATGGCACCACAAAGCTCCACTTTTGTGAAAAAGGAGTTAAAACAGCCGCTAAAAACCTATCAGGACGATATTTTGGAACCTGCTGTCAAGCCTCTAAATGATACTCTGTTTGATCGAAGTCATTGTGTTTTCCAGCAGGATTCCGCTCCAGTTCACAAGATCAGGTCAACTCTGTCTCGGATTGGCCCTCCGGAAGGCATAATCTCACCCCACTAGATTACCGGCTTTGGTCCGAGCTGGAGAGGATGGCATGCCAATGAGCACACCGTAACTTTGAAAGCCTCAAACATTGTCTGGTCCGAGGAGTTGAGCGCTTCCCTCAAGAAGTGCTGCGTGCTACTATTGATGACTTGCCAGCTATTAATGACGGAGATCAAATGTCTGTGTCAAGGCAATAGGGGAACATTTTGAGTAATTTATTTTTTGTTTTACTCTCTATAGATATACATTTTATTTTCTAATGAAGGTTTTGAAAAAAAAAAAATCATTTTTCTATTGAAATATGTATATATTTTCTTGTAAAATATTTATGACAGGGCTAGGTATTAGGATGGCTTGGTGAGAATTGAATGGTTTTTTTTCTTCGTATATGTGATATTATGTTTTCTTTGTAGAGTGTTTTTTTTTTCTCTTTTTTTTAAAAGTCTGATGATACTTGAATAGGTGAAACGTTGGCAGGTTAACCGACCTCCTGCATGTTAGAGACTCAATGCTTTTATATTTTGGATTTTTCCATCTATATCCTCATACTTTTTGAACTATTTTATTTCATCATATTTTTTTGTCAAGATATTCGTAAATTTATTTTATTTAATACCTCATCGTTAGTGCTGCCCGAATAAAAGACCAATACCAGTCTTTTGAGTCTCTTAAGTGTCTTTAATTGGTCTTGGTCTTAGTCTTGTGCAAGAGTCTAGCAGTTACCTATTAGCTTGTTGCTATTTGCTAAACATGATATTTTAGATCTTAGAAAAAAGCTACAGAATATGTACACTTAGAACTTTTATTGACATAAACATAGTTAAGTCTAACCAAATGAATAAAATTAATTTGACAATACATTAAAGGCACTGTTCAGGACAATAGTGATAGGGCCCAACTTTGGAATGGAACAGTTGTAAAGAAAATCTATACAATGTCACCAATTATTTAAATAAAAAATTTTGTGTGTCCAATCACATGGCTTTCCTACAGATTTTAAACATTTTTTTTCAATTTTAAATATGTTAATTAAAAATAACATAATCTAATTAGACTAATTTGCCTGATAACCGATCAGAAAAATCCTTGGAGTAAGATTTATATGATAAAATAAAGCAATGAACAATTATTAAAACTGTTGCAGAAATTGGTCCGATTTAGAAGATTTTTTTAAAAGTTATGTCTGAAATATAATAACCTTTTAAAAAAAATGATACGATTAAATACTTTAGTGATATTATTCTAATTATTCAGAATGAGGAAACTAAACTAAACCCCAAATGAAAAATTCGATAAGTAAAATGCTAATATATATTGGACCAAAACCGATTTTTTTATTTTTATTTTTTTATAGTCTGTTATAAAAACAATAATTATGTTCTGAATTAACATTGTGTTTTGCAAGATTTGTATGTCATTTTCATGCTGATATATTCTTTCGATTATAAACTGCTTACATTTTTCTATATCTTAAATTTATACATTGTATTTTATATGTTATAATTATTTTTTATTTCGCCTTTGAGATTACTATAATAGTTTTTATTATTTCTTTGGTCCTTCGGTCTAAAACGTAATGAATATTAGAATATAATATTGATAAAAATTAATGACGTATTAAATTCATTTTTAAATGATCTGTAAACAGCATCTAAATTTTGATTATTTGAGTAATTTAGATATGCATCAAGATAAAAAAAAATGCATACAATTTAACAGAACAATGACAATTAGAATTGATAGTGTCTTTAAGAGGAACTAAAGCTGGAAACCTTTTTAAAATCACACATATCTAAAATGGAAAATAAATAATATTGGAAGGGGTGACCAATTAACTAATTAATCATAAATTTGTACAATAAATATTCCTAAA
Organism: Nezara viridula; assembly: GCA_928085145.1. Taxonomy (NCBI): domain Eukaryota; kingdom Metazoa; phylum Arthropoda; class Insecta; order Hemiptera; family Pentatomidae; genus Nezara; species Nezara viridula. The sequence goes on along the minus strand of OV725078.1, from coordinate 181,894,192 downwards.
ATAATTATATTATTACCATGATTTTGTTTATGGAAGTTAAATGTATAAAGTATGATTTGATGAAATATCTTCAGATATATATATATGTATAAAGAAAAAAGAAAAAAAATTACATTCATCATATAATATACATGCGTTGTCGAACTCCTCAAACATGGGCTCTGAGAAGTCCAGTTGGAAGACCGCAAATATTTGCTGACAATATTTGTTCGCTGGGAGCCCACATCGCCAGCCAGAAGGATCTTCTTTCTTATCACTAAACCTTCCTAAGACCTTGACTTTTTTTTTTTTTCAAATAATCTAAAATTTCGTTTATGGCAAAAAATACGGAGCATTCGTCAGAAATTACAACATATACATACAATACAAATAAAAACATATACGTTTTGTGGTAAAAGTTATTTTCACTAAGATAAAATTAATACATTTTATTATATGGGAAATAAATTGAGCAACTATATATATATATATATATATATATATATATATATATATATATATATATATATATATATATATATATATATATATATATATATATATATATATATATATATTGTGAATGATTGCTACTCTTAACATATTGCTTTGCTATTTTTTAACGCTCTTATTGAATATGTGAGAATTTTTACTGCATATTCTGTTGTTTTTTTTAATGCCTACTTTACGGTTTTCATCCCATAATTTATTACATATTCTACGGATTTCGCTGCATAAAAATCTGTGCTCTGCTCATAAAACAACCTTCCCGGAACTGATATTCATTTCTTTTTTTTTATCTAATTCCTGGCTTCAAACACAATCATCAGTAACATTTTTTTTTTTTTTTTAATTCCTATCTTTTCTTTTATTTATTGTCTAGCTCTTATAGGTAACTATATAGTAATTGGGTTGTCCAAATTATTTTTCAAATCTACTTCTTTGTTAATTATAACATAAAATTTTGAAGCATCGTAAGTATTAAATCATTTTTGTTGAAAAAAAAATTGTTCTTTTATTAAAATAAGACACCAGATCTGGATAGGCCATCGTAGGTTGAAGTTCGTGGTTGAGTAATTTTAGTGATATTACGAGCCTGTCAGGAAGGCGTCCCGCCTCAACTCAGATATGTTGCTGACAAATTAAATTAACTTTCTAGCACTGCGTCTCACGTATCCAGGGACTGGCGCTCTAGAATTAGGACATCGCAAGTTCCTCGAAAACGTTCAATTTATCATCAATATCTTCATTATCTAATCGATATCGATTATATGACAATTTCTCTTTAATGTTCTAGTAGGAGAGAAAATGTTTTTAAATTCTGAAGTTGGGTTAGCTAGAAATATTGGCAGCTATTTCTAGCTAACCCAACTCATGAAATATTAATGATCAAAATAAAAGCAGCGATTCAGACATTTTATTATTTTTATTTTAAATTAACTTTTCGAGTTGTCAACAGAAATACATTGTTGAGGTCTCCTGAGGCGATATAAGTCGCGCCGAATGGCGTGTGTGTGAGTGAACAACCTAGCCCAAAAGCTAATATTTTATTAATATCTTGGAAATGAAGTATAGATATTTTTTTGTATTTTAATAAGAAAATACATTTACAAACAATTTCCTTTACATTTTACTTCTTAACAAGGAAAATGCAAAAAATGTATTTTATTTTACATTTTAAAATACTTTATTTGAAATACTGTCCAAGTCTGATAAATTATGAAAGATTGAATGATGATTATGATTAAATAAAGGAGAATTATTTTCCTAAAGTGAAAATGAATTTTCTTGAATAACAGTAGTAATGTGGATATATAATAAACCGGTGGAAAGCTGATGATTTAAGAAAAAATAATATCTACTATATAAAGCTGTAGAATATAATGGAATGTTATAATTATTACTAGATTACTGTTTTTATAATAATTATTTTGTTTATATTTATAGTTGAAATAACTTATAACACTTAACCAATTTAAATATAAATAAATAACGATTGAAAACGAATTTAGTAAAAACATTTGACGGGAAGAGAAATAAACATAACTCATAAAAAGCATCTTATAAACATAAACACAATAAGTAAGTTCTTAACTGGATGAAATTTGAAAAGCCCAAAACTCGGCCGAGTTATTATATACCATGGAAAGCCAACAATATGAAAAATCCATAGCTGTTAGTTCTACTAGATTGGATTTGAATGAAGACCTGCTTTTGTTGTTCCCCTAAACCAAAACTGTCCTATTCATTCATTTTGTTTTAACATGGTTAGTTGGAAAAATTAATCCGTTGTGAGAAATTTAATTCACATCAAAGCATTGTAAATGCTGCTTTTTAAATTTATTTAATGAAGATTTATATACAAAAAATATATTTCTTGAACTATTGAATTTCATGATTTTTTTCATTTTGCTCTCAATAACTAATAATGTAACATTAGATTGTGTTGGATTGTGTAAAATGCATGGACAATAAGTAAATTATATTATACTATGCTTTAATCTAAAAGATAATTTTTTGAAAGTTTAATAAGATCTGTTTATATATATTTTAATATAGTTTGTCAGAATATAAATTCCACTTTTTATAATGAAACGCCACGTCCTTCGGTCTTACTTCATTTTTATTTTGCACGGAACATTTCAACCCCTTAAGGCCATTTTCCAGAAAAAAAATGATTTTAAAAAGAAAACCATTTGAGCAGGTTTGAAGATCTTCTACTGTTGCGGTGTGGGTGGGATGGGAGATACCGCATGGAGAATAAATGTATTAGGTGTCTGACGAACTCCTCGGCTTTATCTTCGACAGACGCTGCCCAGAAACCGCCATCACGCAGGAGGGGTTGGGAATTCTGGTGAGGTTTTAGTAATTTTTCAAAGGGAAATGTCACAAACAGAGAAGGAGGATAGGTAGGAGTTTTTGAACCGCAATTTCAACTTCCGCAAAATTATAAAGAAATTTCCTTTGAAAAAAATGGGCCATGGATCTAAATAAGTTGTAATCAAATGGTGGGAGGTCTGCACTACATGGTGGATGAGGCAGGAGTCTCATATCAGAAGGGTTTTTCAATAAATTTTCACAAATTTCTAACCTCTTAGCTGATTGCTGAGGAGTAAATTTGTGAGAGACCAGTTTACTGTTCTTTTTCAACTTCCCATGTAGAGTAGATGGCGCCTAACAGAATCTTTCGACACATCACAGTCCCTGGAAAGTTCGCGACTACTCGTGGACGGATTTGACTCAACAGCTTCCTGTAGAATGTCATCAATATCCATTATTGGTCGCCCGGAGCCCTTCTTCTTTCCAACGTCTTATGTCCACAGCTAAGATTTTCAAACCAACGCCGCACAGTGCGTTGGTTTAGGACACTTCCCCTTCATATTTAATAATTTCACGAGTTTCTTCGGCTGCTGTGGATATTTTTTTTCAGTAATGCCTTTTTAATTACGAAAATTTCTTAGGACACTGTCATGTTTCTTCTTTGAAACAAATAACTAAACTGAAGCCTTTTTCGAAGAAGTCAAATGAGATTAAACAAGCTTAAAGAATGCTGTAAAGGGATTGATAAGTATTGGTAAGAATTAAATGGGGTTCAAATATTAAGAGTCTTTTGAAATCTTGAATTTGTTAAAACGGTCATTTTTTTATACACCATATTACTATCTTCAATAGATCTTAAATAAGTAAATATATATATTTTTTTTTCACGGAACGGCCATAGAGACCACGCGAATATCATGACATTTGGCTTCTTTCTTGTTTTTCCTTTCTTTCCACTTTTCTCTCATTATCTCCGCCTGCCGCCGCTTTCTCTCCTCCGTCCACGCGACTCCCTTTCTCGATCTTTTCTTCTTAACAAGAATCGTGATCTCCTTTAGTCTCATCATACCCCTCTCTGTCCAGATAGTCCTGGTCCGTTATTCCAAGTCTTTCCGTTTCTTCCTTCATCTGCCTGATGTATCCTCCCAAGCTTTTTTATCGGATTTTTTGGAATATTTCCTTGTTAAGTCTTTCTGGGGCCATTCTTACTATATGTCCGTGGAATTTCAGTCTCCTGATCCTTATTTCTGTTTCTAGATCTCTTGTGTGCTTGTATATTTCCTGATTGGATCTTAGCCTGTATCCTTCTTTTGTCTTTTTGGAGCCGTAAATCCTTCTTAGAATTCTTCGCTCTATTCTCAACAATTTTTCCAGACTGGGGAGGCATGTGGTTTCCGTCCCGTATAGTATTACAGGTTTAACAACTGTATTGTAGTGTCGTATTTTTGCTTCCGTGGACAGGTTTCTCTTGTTGTATGTTACTGGTTGCAAAAGTTAGTTTTTCCAATTTGGCTATTCTTTCCTTGATACTTTCCGAACCATTATTAAATATAGTCTCACCCAGGTACTTAAATTTATTTGTTACATTTATTGACCCGTATTTGGTTTCCACTGTTTTCTTCTTGAAGTCTGCGTCTGTGGTCATTGATTTTGTTTTTTCGTAGGAGATTTGGAGACCCGCTTATTTGGCTATTTCCGTCAGTGTATTTATTTGGTCGATTGCCTCTTCTTCCGTTTCCGCTAAAAGTATATAAATATTTATTTATTTAATCAAGAATAAATTTTTTTATGAAAATCATTTTATATATGGTTACATAATTTTTTAAAAATTATATATAGTTTTTAGGAATCCAGAAGACATGAAGTAAAGATGAAAATGATAAAAGGTGGAGACGATTTTTTTTTTTTGTTTACATGTTATAACAGAGCTCGTGGTTTTTATTGCAAATGTGAATATGATATCTAATGAAAAAAACTGCATTTGTTTTTTAAATTAAAGGAGAAAACCTTTAATGAATAAAAAGTCTATGAAAGCCAGATGTTACAGTCACAATCAATCATTTCTCAAGCATCGTTATGAAACGACAGCATAGCCTTCAATATTTGATTTCTAGAATGCTGAATTATTTCTAATATATAAATTATACTAAAAAAAATACATTATTGAGTACGTTTAGTATAAGTTTAATATAATTTAAATTTAGATGTCTAGTGGGATAAATATACCCTTTATTAAAAATATTTCTTATTGAACATTTGTTTGTTTCCTAGAATGGTAATAATTTACATATCTAAATAGTTAAATACGGTTGTTGTCTTTATAAAATATCTTAGTATATTTATAAAAGTAAATTACTAAGTAATTTTTGTTTATATTAAATATAATTTTATTTTTGGTCAGATATATATATATATATATATATATATATATATATATATATCCTTTATTTAATTTTTTTCGTGGGCCCAAGACTCCCACTGAAGTGCTATACGGCCCCAAGAAATGTATATTGGTCGACATGAATAAAATATCACGATGAACACGAAAAATTGATCATTCTAAATAGAAATTAAAAATACATTAAATGTGTCGTTATCATAGAAGATTCAATGACGGCTTTAAAGAACTTATTATTAATTTAAACTAGAGTGTGAATGTGGTCTTACCTCACTATATACATTGTCCAAGTGATAGAATGTTATATTATTCAATTAATAAATAAAATTTAAAAATTAATTTAGACTATTTATTAATATTACAAAGTTTCATTTCAAATTTTTGAGTTTAAAATGATATTAATATATTTATTACATATTTTGAAAGAAAAAAAAAAGATGTGACAGTTTTATGGTCCCAGATAAGATCACACAGTGTATGGCCCACAGAAGGCTTGTTCATCGAATGACCAACCACACCACACTTATTTCAGAAGAGAATATTGCTTGGGTCTTTTGGGAAATCTCTTGATGTTATAGAAATATCTTAAATAATCCTTCAAATATAATCCTAAAAATATCTTCCCGAAAGCCAAATTTTATAAATATTTGATTCCGGTTTAATAATATATATATAGCATGTCAAAGTCAATTTTGATCTTTTCTGGTTCAATTGTAACATAACAGAATTCATAAATGGTTCAAAGTTTTTTTTTGTTTTCTTTACTTTAAAACAATTTCTTAAATTTTAATCAATTTTGAAATAGTTTCGGCACACTATTCCAATATTTGTTCGTTTTTCAGCTAACTCAACGATATTATAATAAATTAGGTGCTAATTTAGACTAGTATTGTAAAATATAATAAGAAAAATATATACATATCTTTGAAAATGTTTGTCATCATTATTTTTTGTTAATAATTTTTTTATCGAAAAGAGTGGATTTCTTCATAAATTTAATGATCAATTATAGCGTTTTCAAAGTAGCTAATTTAGAATTTTCTGTCGAAATTTTGTTCGAGTATGAGAATTTCCAATTCATTTTTAGTTAATGATATAATATAATATAATGATATTATATAAATGTTTGCCGCTGATATTTTTTTACTCTATACCGCTTCCCTTCCCCGATACATTCCGGTATTATATCTTCCTTTTAGACAGAAGACAAAGGTGGAACACACAAACTAGACTCAAAAGACAAAAATATAACCGACGATATGTCTAACTATACAGATTACTGACTTGAAAATCTCAACTTTCAATTGAAAACAAATTACTGATCAACAAGGCAATTCTGAAACCTTTTTGGACCTATGGACTAAAACCGTGGGGGAGAGCAAAAGTTTCTAACTTCAAACCATCCAATTCTTTCAATCCAAAGTCCTTCGAAAAATAGTTGATGGTCCGTCCTATGTAACATCCCATTTGTCCTAGATCTTATTACAGAAAAAAAATCACCAAATTTCACCAGCACCTTACCTATCATCCAAATCCCGTTGCACAATCACAATCAAGCATCACCCATTTTTACAATCCTCCAAGAAGGTTAAAACGGCATTGGCCCCGCGACATTTTATAGTACGTACATGTTGGAGTTCTGGTAATGGCCAGCTTCTTTACTCAAGACATTATTGTATGTAGCTAAAGCGCGTTCGATCATTGCACTGGCTTTAGAAACAGTAACGAGGTTGAGAGCGTAGCGCAAGGATCTTTTGAAGTCCTTCTTTTCCCTCCATTGTTGGAGGAGCAAGCATGATCTGGAGTTCCCTCGCCTGATTTTAAATTGTTTAGTTATATACATAGGATATAGGTATGTTTTTTTAATTTTTATTTGCATATCTTTAAGTTATTTTATTTTTTTTCATTGTATATACTTTTAGTTTATTATTTAGTAATATATATTAAAATACCTAAATTATACTGGGCAGCAAGATGTCGGATGGTCGAATGACCAACGACATTGGCATAAGCAAAAAAAAAGTTTATTATTCAGTAGTTATTTCGCTTTTGTTTATTTTATATTAATAAATAAATAAAATGTTTCTGAATTTAATATTGGATTTTTGTTCCCTCGTGTCTTTTGTGATGTATTGTCATGACGTTTTCTTCGATACAGGAGTAATTCATTAGCTTTTAATGGACGATAGTTTCATGTTATTGGTTTCATTAGCTTAATTACCTGTAAATATTTATTTTAGGATGGACCCCCTTTAATTAATAGATGTATAATAGCTAAATTATATACAGTAAAGTTTGTTATTAAAATAAAATAAATTTAAGTTAATTATAGAAAATGACTTATATTACAGACAATTAAATGGTCGAAAATTAAGTATTTGTAATATAAAAAAAATATTTATATTATATACACTATTCTCCATAATCAATCTAAATTTATTATTTCGGGAAACACTTCAAAAAACCCTTTATACATCACAAAACTTTATTGCAGATTTATATTTTTTCTTTATCTGACAATATTTTCGAGTCTTACAATTATATCTATAGGATTAATAATAATATTATTAATATCTATATATATATTAACAATTACTATTAATGAATAAAACTTATACTTAACATAATGTTATAATCCTATGCAATTTTTTTATAATACTTTTTTTAAAATTGTATTTTACATCAATTGCATCATATTAAAAAATTCTAAATCCCCCCCCCAAAAAAAGGTAATATGAAACAATATATTCTAATTAGGCTGATAAATTTTTATATTAATATTAATGTTATTAATGTTAGATATTATTCAGACTTCATAAGAGACTATCATAGAATACTTGCGATGTTGCCCCAAACGTACCTGAGTAGATGTAGAAATTACAATGAAATTTGAGAAGTATAAAGCATTTTTTGAAATGCTAAATGTTATATTTATAAATTTATATTGATAAATTATATACCCTTGAAAATTTAATTTTGATAATTTTATGTCAAATTTTCTATAATCTATAATTTAAGTATGCATGTATGATTTTTTGTGTACGTATGGTTTTTGTTTGGTTCTGAATGTATATAATTAAATACATAATTAGATACATCCAAAAGTAAATAATTTCAGTTAAATAAAAAATTTATATATTTCCTTTTTTTTTAATTTTATCTTTTAAATGAATTTTATCACATCTATATTTTTGTGTTTATTTTGTTTAAATATCACTATTTAAAAGACAGTATACACTAAGTCTCTTATCGAAATTCGTATAGGAATAATTTTCCATATAACAAACAGTGACGCAAATAGAATAATGTATGGTTTTTCAAAACACAGTAAATCGTTTTCGTTCTAGTCAGGTAAATCCTAAAATTTAGGATTCATACCTTGGATACTGGTGCAGGTACTGGTGGAGGTACTAGGGGAGGGGGAGACCTTGTCCGGCAATGGTCCTTGTGCTCCCTTTTTCCTACCCCTGATGAATACGTAAAGGTTGGCTCCATATATTAACGGGAGAGGGATTGTCAAGATTTATTTCTCGTATCTGCTTGGAAACAAATATTAACTGACCCAGTTGTGAATCAAACCCACAATATTCTGAACCGAGCATTCAGGGATCCTCGCCCCAATGCGGTGAGCCATCATGTCCTTAAGATCATAGATACAATAGTAATAATAACCTGGCACCATCTTCCCTCCTTCGCTTCGGTCTACCCCTCGGACAATTACCAATTGGCACAACACATATTAAGCTATTTTACTTATGGGATTCTTTCGTTACCATGCTCAAACATTTTAAGCTTATTTTATTTTCCCCAATGTAATCAACTCAATAGTTTACCAGATACAGTTTACACAATTCGGCATTTGTAGCCATCTAAATTGTCCGGTCGAGTCCACACCTTGCATTCATAAAGGCCCGTACGGGGGATGATGATAATATTGTAAATTCTATTCTTTATGTTTCAGAACTGGAGGTGCTAGCTTACTAGTTTTGCAACAGAGAAATAACAAACATTTTCCTCCTTCAACCTAGCCTTAATTTCCTTGTCGATCCCGCCGCTTTTTCTACTGGTCGACACTATACACACCTAAAATTCATCCATTCATATTCAAATTTTCAATGTTTAATGTTCAAACGTATTTCTTTTATGTTTTGTTCATATTCATTTTGACTCTCTTTTTTTTTTACAGGCTTTCATCAATGTTGTTGTATTTAGTTTATACAGTTTTCTTGCCATCCCTTAACAATATCAACATCGGTATACATTAGCACAGATGTTGTTACACCCACATTCAAACATTTTCCGTTAAGTTTTACCTCTGCGATTCCATGCTCTATTGCTTAATTGAATAGGTCATATGAAAATGAATCATCTTGTATAAACCCCGATTGTAAACCCGAACGAACCTCAAAGTTTTCGAATAAATAATTGTCGATTCTAACATCAATGAATTTTTGCTTTACGCATTGTTTTGGTGATACCCATCGTTACTATATTTACTAACTTTGTTGGTATCCTCCGCTCAAACAGAACATGGTGTAGCTTCTGACGATCAATAGAATAAGAAGCCTATTTGAAATCGATTTAAAGACAATGAACAACAATGCTGAATTATAATGTTTTATTAGAAATAAATAGTACTATGGACAATTCCTATGAGATACTGCATTGCTTCCTGCAGTAAAAAGGAGGATAAATTTGACTCTCTGGTTAGAGCCATAAAACGGAATAGAAGCTTAAGGGGCATCTTAACTTAAAACAACTGAAATGAATTAAATGAATTATTCATCAATAAATAAGATAAAGTAAATTATTTATCCGAGAGAATACCTTATTAGTTACTATTTTCAATTTTCGATTATATTCAACTATACTTTTTGAAAATTATTTTATTTATTTATTTGTTCAGAAAAATAACACTCTGTCACACGGACAATAATCATAATGGGATATGAACACATTCACACCATATATACAGAAAGCATAAAATAAAAAAAAGCAAAAATAGATCTAAATGATAATCAAAAAGTATATATACAATAAAAAATAAAATAACTTAACGATAAGTAAATGTAAAACATAAAAACACAGTCATATCTGAAAAAATTAATCCAATTTGATGCACTGTTTATGCAGTGTGAGGTTGCTTCTTGTAGACCAGGTAGATCCAGTACCAGCTTTCGTCTCTTGTTCCATTCCAAACCTCGCTTCTGGAATGCATCTTGCACGTCTTCTACCCAGGAGATTCTGGGCCTTCCTCTCGGTCTCCTACCGTGCACGCGAGTCTCATATGTCTTCCTTGCGACTCTGTTCCGATCCATACGGAGAAGGTGCCCAAAACACCTCAACTTATGTTCTTCTATTATAGTTTCGACCGCTTTGGCGTCGAGATTGGCCCGGATTGTAGTATTGCGAATTCTGTCTCGTCTACTGTTTTCCTCCACCTTTCGCAGGTATCCCATCTATAGAGCCTGGGTCTGGCTCCTGCGTTTACTGATCCGTAGACCGTCATCTTCGTTTCCTTGGTCACCTCTTTTCGGTTCAGGAAGCCCTTTCTAACCGAGCCGAACATTCTTCCAGCAGCTCCTATTCTCTGCCTTACCTCCTCGTCAATATATCCATTTTCGTCGAGTTGAGCACCCAAGTATTTGAAACTTTCCACCTGCTCCAAAATCTCACAGTCGATCCTCAATCCCCTCATAACCCTGTGAATTTTTCTTCTAATGGGCATGCATTTTGCATTTTCAGGGTTAATTTCACATTTAAGGGGGGTTGTTCACATTTAATGAATGTATTTTTATTTTTAATGCAGTTGCAAATATGAATAAATAAATAATAAAATAATACTTGGTCTATAAATTAAAATGTATTTATTATTTCTAGCTAGGTGACATTTTTACTATGAATATGAAAAGAGCGATAATAAAGACTAATATGGACAAGTTGAGTACGTGAGGTATATTGTTTCACGCCTTTTTAACCATAATTAATAACGGAATTTAGACTTAGCGACGAGGTCTTAAGGTAAAAATGAAGCTAGGTATTTGGCTTTGAAAGTTAGCCGAGAATTAATCACGCTGTGTAGATGAAAGCGGCCTTCTACAAGCCACTGAAGACAAACACCCCATCTCTGCCCTTTTTATTAACTTTTGCTTTAGCAGAGCAATTTAATCAATGGGCCACATTTGAATCACCTTTATCCCTACAAATATACCCTTTGTTTGATGTACACTGACATAAAACAATGTAATACAATACAGTCATTATGTACCAAACAAGATCTATTTGAAAGAGCTTTATTAAAAAGTGTTCAGATTTCATCAGCTTGTGAAGTTATTCTCTTGACAAATACTTTAAAGCAGACCAGGACGGAATTTCAATTAAATTATTTTAAAATACAAAATAGAATTCATTTTATGTATTTTTTATTATAAGAAGTAAAATATAAATAGATTAATTGGAACTGTTCTTTCTTTTTTAAAAACATAGCATGTTATCACCACCTATGCCGATGACACGTGTATCCTATCAGTTAATAAAAATCATCTATTGCATCCCAAACTCTTCAATCACACATCACAAGTCTTGAAAAATGGTGTCAAAACTAGAGGATTAAAATAAATTCCAATAAATCCCATCAAATTACCTTCACTCTTCGTCGTAAACCAATGATTTCCTGTCCTATAGTATACTTCAACAATAGCCCTCTTATCCCTGTCGAACAAATCCGATATCTAGGAATCCACCTGGACGAACGACTGACTTGGAACCCCATACCAGACTGAAACGACTAGAAACCGCCCGACATTTTCGACTACTGCAGCACTTACTAGACAAACGTTCTAAGCTTTGTGGCTCCACTAAACCATCAAATTCCTCTCGTATCCAATCCTTACAATCCAAAATCCTTCGTAAAATCCTCAACGCTTCTTACTTTGTCACAAATAAAATCATCCATAAAGACCTTAATGTTCCATATGCTTCCGATTTGGCCCAATCCAGGTACCTATCCTTCCATAACAAACTGCAGAACCATCCGAACCCTTTCGTTTCAAGCCTTGCTTCATCCTCGATCCCTGATAGCCCTCCGAAGCGTCTGAAAAGAAGATGGCCTCGGGACCTTCTAATATAGAACTTTAATTTGAGTTCTACCAATAGGTAGTTTATCTTCATGTTGTACATGTCATGTTACCAGTGTCACATTTACTTGTTGTATTTTTCATGTAATACAGTTGTGAATTTCATTAAAATTAAATAAAAAAACAGCACGAAAGAAATATTTGTATTTCCTTTCCAAGATAATAAAATGTATTTATTTTTTTGTTTTAAATATGTTAACTAAATTATTAAATTGTATTGGTTCCGCTTGAAGTTTTGTTAGGTAAATCGTTTGCACGAGAATTTTTCCTTGTAAAAAAAAAGCTTTGAAACATTTTACCTTCGATTGCATTAAATTTTTAATAAATGTATCTTTGACCATAGAATTAATTAGCTTTAAAAAATTATGCAGAACCCCCGGGGCTTATCATAGGAATAAATAGAATAGCATATTTTCTTAAATACACCAGTAAAAATTGGAACAACAGATGTTAAGTTGGGACGATGGACAAGGAAGTTGAGATGCTTCAATTTATATTACACTTCAGAGGATATTAAAAATTAAATAATTGGAGAAAACGTCTATTATATTATGCATTTTTCAGAATAAATCACTTTTATTATAAAATTTAATACAATAATTTAATCTCAAATAATTTTTTTAACATTATATGCACTGTCTTTTAATTTCATTACTTATTTTCCAATTAAAATAAACCAATTTCTTAAAGGGTTGTAAAGCGACAGCTCAAGAAACATAAATATTTTTTATTTGTATTTTTATTAAAGTACAAAATAATTTTGTATTTGGAATATATTTTTTTTATGAAGACAACTTAAATTCATTGCAACTAAAAAACATCGTATTTTAAAAATCCAAAATAATTGTTATTTAAATAATGTATTTTAAAATAATAATTAAAATACTTTTATTCTCTTATATTCTGAATATAACAAATGTTTTATATGTTATGTTATTGCGTTACATATTTAGTAGATGAGTATTAAGAAGAAAAAAAAAAAAACCTAGCTAGAATATAATCCAGTTCTGTGCATCCGCTAGCTTTTAACTATTCATATACCAAATCTTCTCTCTAAAGTGTTTTATTTAACCAGTTCAACAGTATTATATTACAGTGAAAAATGTGTTAACTTATAACAACAGTACTATCAGAGACAGCAGTAATAGACACACTGTGAGTTAACGATTTTATTAATTTACCAATGGATAGTGGATAACTATATAGACACGGCAGCTAGAGATAATACCGTAAGTAGCCATTAGCCAAAGCCTACGGCCACTGAGCGAAGGTCCCTCCCTGCTAACTTGATCCATATCCCGGCTCCATGATTCCTCAAACCACAATCCCTTACTTCTATGCCTTTTCGCAGTACCAATTCCCAAATTGCCTCCACCCTCATTTACCAGTGGATCAGTTAACTGGAACCTCTTCCGTAAAATACTGGATGATGATACAGCCCTCAGAGTTTTCTTAAAAACACCTGATGACCTCGAAGATGCTGTGCATTCCTTTACTACCCTGATCCAACAAGCAGTTTAGACTGCATCCTCAACAAATTGTACTTAGTCCTCACACCCTACCTCTCCAATCGTTCTTTCCGAGTACGCACGCTGTTACGCTCAGAATTTTCTGATTGTTACCCAGTTGAGGTTGGTGTCCTACAAGGCTGTGTCTTGGCTCCTAGTCTCTACATTCTCTTCACTCCAAATATCCCTACAGATTCCGAAACCTTCCTAGCAACATTTGCTGATGATACCGTCATCCTGTCCTTCAACTCAGACCCTGAAATAACATCCCTCAACCTGAAAAACACCTCTTCATGATTGAGCAGTGGTACAACAATTGGCGAATCAAAGTAAATGAATTAAATTTTAAGCATTCACCCTCCGACGCAGATCCTGTCCGCCAATCATATTTAACTCTATTCCACTTCCCATCCCGAACACTGTCTGGTATCTTAGCTTCCAATTAGATAAAAGACTGACTTGGAACCCACACACCAGACTTAAAAGACAAGACCAAACTGACGATATGGTCAGTTATACAGATTACTAAACAGAACTCATCTTACAACTGAAAACAAATCATTAATCTACAAGATCGTACTTAAACCCGTCTGGATATACGGACTTGAACTGTGGGAGCCAGATAAATTATCGAATATAAAACGTATTCAATCCTTCCTGTAGAAAGTTCTTTGAATAATAGTTTATGCTCCTTAGTTTTTCTATAAAAAAGACCTTACATTCTATATGTCCTTGACGTCATCCCATCATGGCGAATGTAAATATTGTACATAGGTATGACTGTGTATAAGAAAATTGCTTTTATAAAGTACGAATTTTTACTTGGTATAAAGTATAACTTTTTCTTTTTCATTATCGAGCGACTTTTGCCGTTCAGAGTCACCTTATATATATATATATATATATATATATATATATATATATATATATATATATATCAAAATAAGCACATATTATTATACATTTTAATTCACTGTATGATATTTCTATGCAAACAAAATCACAATCAGAATGTTGCAATATCATGCAGGCATCAATGTTTTTATTGGTCACAACGACTCCAGCCCTGGGATTGCTTCCTATTGTTTGAAAAACCCTTGACTGATTATAACCTACAATTTTATTTAATCTTGTATAAGGTTCTTGAATTAATAAAATGTCTATTTGTTTCATTTTTATGTACTGTTGTAGCATGTTCAATGTGCATTTTGAATGATGTGTGTTGAGTTGTAACATGTTTAATTGTCTATGTACCATCCTTAAAAATTAATTGTTGACAGTCCCCAATAATATTTTGAAATATGTATATATTGTGGTTATTAATTACTCACTGTAGAGGGATGTTGTAGTTGGTATTAGATGCCAATTTCTGTATTTCTGTCAAGTACGACGGGCAGTTTCGGTCAAATACAGAATGTTCTGTGGGGTGCTTCTTTTGGCTTTTAGTGAACTTGTTGAAGTTTTGACAAATGATACATTTCATTTCTTGAGAAGTGCAGTCACTAGCCACGTGTTGACCTCCGCAGTTCGAGCATGCTATCGTCCCTCTGCAATCCTCGCTTCTATGGTGAAATTTAAGACACTTGGTGCACCTTCTTATTTGGAAATAATCCTGAATTCTCACCTTTTGATGTCCGAGGCTGATTTTATTATATAATAGCAATTCTCGAGTCCCCGCGTCAACCTCCAAAACAGCATGCCGACTACTATTCTTTCTTGTAGTGAGGATAATCACAGGTCTTATTTTATCCTTTTGTAAATGAATATCGTCATTTTGAGCAGTTATGTAGTCGGTTATATTCTGTAAATTTATATCTTCCTCAATGTTTCTCACAACAACACGAGGGTTCATTTTATTTATTTTATAGTATGATATTTTTCTTGAGCCTTTTATAGTTTGAGCAATTTCGTTGAGATCTTTCTCCCTGTCGGTCTGTATTATTAATGATCCGTTTTTTGTTTCTACAACTTTTTGAAAACTTATGTGTAAATCTTTTGGATTTACTAAAGACTTAAATTCGTTATAAAGTTCATTCGGTTCTAATGAAATTTTAGGTCTAATAATTGCCTTATGGGCTGTTCGATTTTATGCTTTCATTACAACCCTTTGGGCAACTGCTGAGTAACTAATTTTGTTATTTAAAGAGAGGTTGTCTTTTTTAATAACCTCCCCGATTTCCAAACTAAATGATTGGTCACAAAGATTACCTACATATTTTTCCATCACTTCGATAGCTTTTCCTACCTTCGGTCGCAGGTATTTTCTCAAGAGATTGTAATCCAAAACCTCTTTTAAAGTCTTGATAGCGTAATTTAAATCCAATACTTCACCGGCCATTTTGCTGGAGACCTGCTTGTGATGAGACTGAGACAGAGGAGGGGGCTGACAGGAAATTTCTTGCAGATTTTAGCGATAACGGCTGCAAACTTCCAACGAAATACCTCTTCATGTATTCCTTCACAGCTGCTCTTACACTCTTCAGAACACCACTGAAATTTGTAAAAGCATTCCTAAATAGGAATTACAGGAGTATACAAAAAATCACTTTTATAGGGAGTGTATAACTTAATTGGATTAAAAATGAACAGAGACCCGAACTGACGCTCAATACTGCCAAAGTCAGACTAAGGAGCATGGACAGGTTCAAAATTTTAAACATATAATATATGAATGTAAACGATTTGACAGACAGCGATTTGAGTTAATAAAAAGCATAATTATCAAAAGAGGAAATTGGCCTGAGACGGAACAAAAGTTATTTACTGAATTCAAGACAGACTTTCTTAGATTTATTAGATCGATCGACTTCGACTTACTAACCAGGGATAGGCAGCGTGGGTGGATTGACTTTTTGGCTTTGTTGGATTGACTTTGTGTGTTTAATATTTAACTTTCCGATTTAATTTTTGTGTGTTTATTCTTTGTATTTTTGTTTGTTAATGTATATAAATTTGAACTAAAAATGTATATCATGTGAAACTAGAAAAAAAAACAATTGTAAACAAATGTAATTCATGTAGTACGTCTTTAAGGCATAGAGCATGAAGGAAAATCAAATAAACGATCCTTGTGTGGGGTTACCACGTAGGGAAATAAAAAAAAAAAAAAAAAAAAAATATATATATATATATATATATATATATATATATATATATATATATATATTATATATATTTATTTTACTCTTTTTTGTATGTACTGAACAAATGATCTCTAGTAGTCTTAATACTTGTTGCCCTTTAATTTGGCAGATTGTTTTATCATTCAATAATCTATAAAAAAAAAAAAAAAGCATACACTCTTTCAAGAGAACGTTGATTTCGATGGATGTGCATCACCCTGTCTCACTAAGCTGATTAAAATGGTGTTAAAACATTTAGGGGCATTATAAATAATACATTAACCTTCCACCGAATGCTATCAGTGGATTGATGGCAATGTGCATGTAAATAACATTAGCTGGGAAAACAAAATTCCCACAAAGCTTCATTTGAAATCGATTTAAAAAAAAATAAAAAAATATATATATATATATATATATATATATATATATATTTTTATATATATATATATATATATATATATATATATATATATATATATATATATATATATATATATATAAGGTGACTGAACGGCAAAAGTCGCTCGATAATGAAAAAGAAAAAGTTATACTTTATACCAGCAATGGATATAGGATTTAATTTTAGGTTCTTTTTTTTCAATTTAACGGTAATTACTCAAAAACAAAAAGGGAGAAACTATATGAATTAATTTTTATGCGATCATTTAAAGCCTGATACAGTAATAATATACAGTAGCAATAATAATTTTAGGGATAATTTAATTTTTTTTTTAAGTTACTTACATTTAGTTACTGAATTTGTATTATAATTTAAAAATATTCCACATATTGTAATTGTTTAAATATCAACCTAAGATCAATCACAGCAACAAATAAAGACATAAAAAAATCTATTCTGAGAGGTCTTCAGTCCGAAAGTTCACCCCGTTGATTCGACAGTTTTATACTGAACTGAAAATTGGAAGGAATTAAGAAAAAAAGGAATTGAAACAAAATCAGGGATATAAATATTGAATTATAATACCGATAGAGATAGGATGAATGAGTACTTAGGCTACTCATAAAGTAAACATTAAACTTCAAATAAATTCGTAAATAATTAAAAAAAAAGTTTTGTTTCAGCTTTTCATGATTTTAATAACAATTTTTTTTTTTTGTTAAAAGGATACCAAAATAAAAATTAAGTAATCAGGTAATTTTTATAAACATTTTGGTTTTTAATTTATATGGGGTTATATTGATTACTTCCTCCAAGTGTCATCTAAATTCTTATATTTCAGATAAATTTTATCTTACAACAAAAATGTTAACATCTCATCACTTAAAATTATGGAATAACTTTACGACTGTACGGCAATTAAATTTACTAGCATTGTATCCCTCGGGCAAATGCCTTTTCGAGAAGTCTACGGTCGTTACTCTTGGAACAACTTTGTTTCATGAGTGCTTTCAAAGTGATTAGGACGCATCCCACCATCCTACCAACTAGAAAGGATATGAACGCTTTCATAAATCTAGAACTCGCGGGGTGTATTTCTTCTTTCTTTCATTGGATGCTTCAAGTTGCAGCAGATCACTTATCTGTAATGAATATCTTGATTTAAATGATATTCAAATAGACGAATGGATTTTCCCAATGAAGTTCTGTCTTGCAATCTATGAAAGTACTTTCGTAAAAGGTTGGGTAATAATTTCGATTACTTTTCATATGTTACATGTAGATAATTATGCAAATGTATTAATGAAGTGATGGTTGAATTAAAGAGCTCCAAAAAGTTTATGTAAACTATGGTCCGATATCTAACAAAAAAATCCGGTGCGGTGCGCGTATAACACAACTTTCACTTACCACCCTCTTAGAAGAAATAACTATTTTCAAACAAAGGAGAAGTGAACGTAAAAATAATAGGCAATATAATTATTTATATTTCATTGTGGGTATTATTATTTGTTTAAATACCCTTATATACAGATTTTAATATTTATATCGGTGTAATCTATACAATTAAATATTAAATAATACCAGCAATAGCAACAAACAGATGCCATAAATACCAACAAATGCATTTATGAAAACAGCATATTTATATTTATATAATATTGTCGGAGTCCATATTATATTAAGCTCATGTTACGTATAGAATCCTGTTATAATCTTTCGGGCGAGCTCGGGTGAGATAAATTACAACTGTTCTCCGTTACGATTTTTTATTTATCCTTTAGTTAATTATCAATTTTTTTCATATTTTGTATTTGACTATCTTCATATTAGAGATTAATAGGAAATAGTCAATTGTTTCAAATAAAAAAAAATTAAAGGTGCTTTAGAGGAAGCTAATATTGATAATTAGCCATTTAAGCCCTGTTAGAAAACATTTGTGAGAATAGAAACTAATAAACCGTTAGAGCCGTTTCCGAAAAAATTGTAAAAATGTGTTTAGCCCATGATATAAAGTTCCACGAAAAAAACCTAAATATGCAATTTCACTTTCATACAACTTTTCATTTATTAGCTAGACTGTTAACACACACACAGACCATTTTGAGAGATTGGATATTTGGATTCAGGGGAACTCAAACCGTGTATTTTCGTTGAAAACTCAGATGCAAAAATTTTCATAATCACAAAACTTTCCTTTACTATGTATTTCATATATAGGTAAGTGAAAGTAAAAATAACAACAGAAAATTTAAGTTTTGAATAATCAATTTTATACAGTCCATCCCTTTAAGAAATAAGAAAATAATTGGTAAAAGAATGTTAACATTACCATGAGTTATTTTGAACTGTTCCGAAACCCGTGAAAGAGAGCGGCGCCAATATTTAATCATGTCCTATTCTAAATATAGTTGCAGGCAGTGTAGGTCATGAACTGCAATGGAGGGATGGCAACACGCCGTTCTGTCTGCCTCTCCTTGCATACCATAAATCCGCTATGTATTAAACATATATTATATGTGTTGTTTCATGTTCATTTGGATTTTTCGTTAAAATATAATAAATTGCAAAAGTGAATTTTTAGTATTAATCAAATTTAAATTAAAATTTTAAAAAACTATAATAGCAGTGATAACAAGGCCCCATTTGTATTAATAAAAATATTTGTTAACAAGAAAAATTAATGTATATCACAATTTTCATTTAATATAGCCAGATTTATTTTATTTTTACTACAATTCAAATCAATTATTTTATATATATATATATATATATATATATATATATCTATTATTATTATTATTATGTTTAATTTTTTTTTTTTGGTTGAATTATTTATATTACTTCTCTTCTGTATGTACATACACTGATATAATATAAACTGTGTGAATGAACACGTATACCCCAAACACTTCTTTCCCTTCATTGTATCAGATTGTATTAATATTCAATAAACTTGTTAAAATTAAAAATTAAATAATGTTGTTACGTTTAATCAAATTTATATTAAGGTTTTAAAATACTAAAATATTACCATAACATATTTTATTAATACAAAAATTTAATTTTGTAACCTCAGTCTTATTAGTAATTTAAGAAATATTCAATTTTTCAAACTCGAGTACACACTACTCAGAAACTCGAGTACATCTTAAAGATAACAATTTTTTATTTTTTTTTTATGAAGTCCAGTTGTTTTAAATTTTTCATATTCTATTTTCCAATAGTTTATTTTGAAAAAAAAAAACACTTCAAAATATATACAAATTAATACATAATACTCGATATATTGTCGCCCGCCGTATTCACATTTGAAGAGGCGCCATAGTAGATACTAGTGTTGCCCAAATGCGATACCGAGACGTGTCTTGGTCTTGCAAACTCAGTCTTGGTCATGGTCTTTGTCTTGCGCAAGAGTCTCGCAACAGTCCTGCAGTTACTTCCGTGTTCCGTGCAGTCATTAGCTTATTACTATACAGATATTACTGTATTTTTTTAGATAGGAGAAACCTAACTAAGCCCGAATGAAAACTTAGAAATGTTAAATGGAGAAGTATATTGGTTATATCAATTCTTTACTTATAGTAACTAAAATTGTTTACTATTAGTAACTATTTTGCCTTAATTTTTTTTTTTAAATAGATTTTTTTTTACCAGTCCTGGTCTTGGTCTTGCAAAGTGCAAACGATTTTGTACTAGAGCATTTATTTATTTCTGTTAGTTAATTATATTTTGAGGTCATTGTGAAACTGATTTTTAAAAATTTATATTGCTCACAATACGTAAAGCTGATTCACGGAATTGAAATCTTCAATTTAATGCTCCCACACAATATTTAGTTGTTG
This sequence comes from Nezara viridula, assembly GCA_928085145.1. Lineage (NCBI taxonomy): Eukaryota > Metazoa > Arthropoda > Insecta > Hemiptera > Pentatomidae > Nezara > Nezara viridula. The sequence continues at coordinate 181,872,981 of OV725078.1, read as the reverse complement.
ATGAAACGTAAAGTTATACAATTTTTATTTTTTTATTCGGACTCAATATAGTAGCGTAAAAAAAAAATTAAAATGAGAGGGATGAAAGAACACAAGAACGGACGAAAAATGCAAGAAAGTTTTCCCATCTATCAAGTGAAAAATTTTACTTCCAACAAAGCCAGCCGCCACCTCCATCATCGCAGGATCTATTAATTTTGGTTAAAATGGCGCAGAATATTAAAGAATTCTATTTCATGAGGTATATCCGAATCTAATGAAGCCGAAATTGTTTGTGATAATTGTTTCACATCTACCTTTATATTATTTTAAAATATATCATTTAAAATACCAAGTGTTTTTTTCAATACAGTGCATTTTAATTAAAAATAATTTAAATTGGTTTCATAAAAAGTATTTTAAATATAAAATAATAAAAGTATTTTGAATTTTAATTTAAAAAAAATACTCTAAATAATTTCGTAAAGCGTTATTTATGATTGTATTCACTTAATATTATTTCTAATAGGTGTGTATATTTTCTTTTTTAATTTATTTATCTTTAACTTATTTTATTCTTATTTATTTTATATACTTTTTGATTATTATTTTGCTTTTGTTTATTTTATATTTATATTTATATATAGTGTGAATGTGATCTTACCTCCCTATAGCCCTTTTCAAATAGACGGAATGCTATATTACTCAATAAATAAAAAAATATATATAATTTCTGAAAAATATAATAAGAGTGAGGCTTTGTAAGAAATCATTTGATTTTTAATATTTTATAATGTATTACATTAATTGAATATTTTCTTTTTCTGAGGTAAAAAGGTAATTTAAAATATTATTAATGTAATAAACGGAATGTGTTATTTCCGATTAAAAATGTTTTGGTCTATCTTTAAGTGTTTATTTAACAAAATATGCTTTTTTACCCTTTCATGAAGATCCTGGAGTCCTACATAATTATTTTTAAGGCTAATAAATGTTATGGTAAAAGATAACTTTGTTATAAATTTTTAAAAAATCGACTTTAAAAAATTCTTAGCTCATTTTCCACGGGGAATAATTTTTGTGCAAAAGATTCGTCTAACTACAATACTTCAAGATAAACTTTTGAGAAACGTTATTTCATGTATTCAAAACGCAAAATGAAATAAATTTTTTGTAATTTAGTATCTTGGAAAGAAAAAACAAATAGTATTTTAAAGGAAAATACAGTTAAGAACATTTTTATAAGTAAGGTATAAAATACTAAAACTTCATTTTATTTTGTATTTTAAAATATTTTATTGGAAATACTGCGCAGATTTGCTCTCAGGAAGTTTGGGGTGAGACATTTTGATTTTATAGTAAAAATTGAAAATGTTGATTCAGTTTACTAGTAAAAATAGTTGATATATGATATGATACAATTAAAATTATAAATTCGATAAGAGATTAATTATGTATCATATGGGTTTTTTAAATAGATTTTCTCTAATATTTTTAAATTCATTAAAAAGTAACCAACCAATTCTTATCTTTAATGAATTATCTAATGATGTGCTACGTATCAAATGGGGTTATATACATTTTTTTTATAACGGGATGCCACTGGATAATTATCTTCAATAATTATTCAGAATTAATTAATAAAATATTAACTAAACAAATTATGTCATTTGACATATTGGTCCTTGATTAATTTATTGGAATACTTCTCACAAAGGCTTGTTGTGTGTTTATCTGTTCTCTAATTACCAAACATTACCTGCGCTTATAATGATATCAATAGGTGGCATGATTAAAATAACTTTTATGTACAAATTATGTTTATTTACAAATGATATAAGAAAGAATGTTATATACATTATATTTACAAAAATTAATGAACTATACAATTGGTTGTGAAGCCATGATTCAGATGGATGGAATTTAAAATTACATTGCCATTAAATATTTATACATCTTTACAGGAATTATTGGGAATTACTTATCTAATATGGTATTTGAAGTGGTGTATGGCATGGCTGGATCTGCGAAGTCATGGGTAATGTTTCAGTCCTCCAGCTAGAAGAAAACATCAGGGACCTCCTCAGGGCCGGGCAGCTACATCAGGTCTCTCTTCTATCAGCCTCTCCTTATCCAGCTGTCCTCAGCTGAGTCCCAAAAAGAAGTGTCCTCACTTAGTCCAAGTTCTATCTTTTCCACCTTTCTTCATCCCCTCTCTTTTGGTAGTCTTTTCTGATTGGTTCAATTTTTGTAGCAGAAGGGATGACCACATCCCCAATGTTATGTTGAACACACCCCTTTTAGCAGGTACACGACCGTTTCTTCCTTTGCTTAGGCTTCAAAACTTTTTGGTCCTCTGTAAACACAAGACTGGTCTTTTGCTGTTTTTGACCGATTATGTCCTCAAGTGTTTTAGTCCCTGCTAAAAGGTTTCTGTGTCTCAGGTATCCCGACCACTATCTAGGTAACCACTTTCCCACGTAATTAGATGACGGTTCTTGGGTGTCGATCCTTTGGGGTTCTTACTTGTTTTCTTGCCACTTACAAAAGGTTGGGTCGGGGGTTTCAGGTACCCGCCCAGGTGTTAGATATTATTTTTAAATATTATTAGTTACCATTAGGCAATGTTCAATACATGGCAGATGTGTATACTATTTTTTAAAAAATCCCCAAGTTGTACCTATACATTTACCAAGTGAATCAATTTGAATTTGTTATTAATTTTTTTTTTCACTCTCACAAACCTATGAATAAAATATATAGTAAGAGATAGTATTGCTATCGTGAAAAATTTCGGTTCACAGTTTGCACGATTCAAGTTCCCCTGAGCCCAATATATTAAGTATATTTTTACTATTTTCTCTAAAACGGCTCTAATGATACTGACAAATACATACGTTATACGACTGTAAAATATGTCATCATGTAGGCATTTGAAATAATTTGACAGAGCTCGAATGCCTAATTTTCAAATTTTCCTACTCCTAATTTTGTTTATTAGAAATAATTAAATCTCATTGTTAGTAGTAATAATGAATGAATAAATATGGACTATGATAGCATTCGATATTTAACTGATGAAGAATATGGAAAATATGGAAATCCATTATTGGTCGCCCGGAGCCCTTCTTCTTTCCAACGTCTTATGTCCACAGCTAAGATTTTCAAACCAACGCCGCACAGTGCGTTGGTTTAGGACACTTCCCCCTTCATATTTAATAATTTCACGAGTTTCTTCGGCTGCTGTGGATATTTTTTTTCAGTAATGCCTTTTTAATTACGAAAATTTCTTAGGACACTGTCATGTTTCTTCTTTGAAACAAATAACTAAACTGAAGCCTTTTTCGAAGAAGTCAAATGAGATTAAACAAGCTTAAAGAATGCTGTAAAGGGATTGATAAGTATTGGTAAGAATTAAATGGGGTTCAAATATTAAGAGTCTTTTGAAATCTTGAATTTGTTAAAACGGTCATTTTTTTATACACCATATTACTATCTTCAATAGATCTTAAATAAGTAAATATATATATTTTTTTTTCACGGAACGGCCATAGAGACCACGCGAATATCATGACATTTGGCTTCTTTCTTGTTTTTCCTTTCTTTCCACTTCTCTCTCATTATCTCCGCCTGCCGCCGCTTTCTCTCCTCCGTCCACGCGACTCCCTTTCTCGATCTTTTCTTCTTAACAAGAACCGTGATCTCCTTTAGTCTCATCATACCCCTCTCTGTCCAGACAGTCCTGGTCCGTTATTCCAAGTCTTTCCGTTTCTTCCTTCATCTGCCTGATGTATCCTCCCAAGCTTTTTTATCGGATTTTTTGGAATATTTCCTTGTTAAGTCTTTCTGGGGCCATTCTTACTATATGTCCGTGGAATTTCAGTCTCCTGATCCTTATTTCTGTTTCTAGATCTCTTGTGTGCTTGTATATTTCCTGATTGGATCTTAGCCTGTATCCTTCTTTTGTCTTTTTGGAGCCGTAAATCCTTCTTAGAATTCTTCGCTCTATTCTCAACAATTTTTCCAGACTGGGGAGGCATGTGGTTTCCGTCCCGTATAGTATTACAGGTTTAACAACTGTATTGTAGTGTCGTATTTTTGCTTCCGTGGACAGGTTTCTCTTGTTGTATGTTACTGGTTGCAAAAGTTAGTTTTTCCAATTTGGCTATTCTTTCCTTGATACTTTCCGAACCATTATTAAATATAGTCTCACCCAGGTACTTAAATTTATTTGTTACATTTATTGACCCGTATTTGGTTTCCACTGTTTTCTTCTTGAAGTCTGCGTCTGTGGTCATTGATTTTGTTTTTTCGTAGGAGATTTGGAGACCCGCTTATTTGGCTATTTCCGTCAGTGTATTTATTTGGTCGATTGCCTCTTCTTCCGTTTCCGCTAAAAGTATATAAATATTTATTTATTTAATCAAGAATAAATTTTTTTATGAAAATCATTTTATATATGGTTACATAATTTTTTAAAAATTATATATAGTTTTTAGGAATCCAGAAGACATGAAGTAAAGATGAAAATGATAAAAGGTGGAGACGATTTTTTTTTTTTGTTTACATGTTATAACAGAGCTCGTGGTTTTTATTGCAAATGTGAATATGATATCTAATGAAAAAAACTGCATTTGTTTTTTAAATTAAAGGAGAAAACCTTTAATGAATAAAAAGTCTATGAAAGCCAGATGTTACAGTCACAATCAATCATTTCTCAAGCATCGTTATGAAACGACAGCATAGCCTTCAATATTTGATTTCTAGAATGCTGAATTATTTCTAATATATAAATTATACTAAAAAAAATACATTATTGAGTACGTTTAGTATAAGTTTAATATAATTTAAATTTAGATGTCTAGTGGGATAAATATACCCTTTATTAAAAATATTTCTTATTGAACATTTGTTTGTTTCCTAGAATGGTAATAATTTACATATCTAAATAGTTAAATACGGTTGTTGTCTTTATAAAATATCTTAGTATATTTATAAAAGTAAATTACTAAGTAATTTTTGTTTATATTAAATATAATTTTATTTTTGGTCAGATATATATATATATATATATATATATATATATATATATATCCTTTATTTAATTTTTTTCGTGGGCCCAAGACTCCCACTGAAGTGCTATACGGCCCCAAGAAATGTATATTGGTCGACATGAATAAAATATCACGATGAACACGAAAAATTGATCATTCTAAATAGAAATTAAAAATACATTAAATGTGTCGTTATCATAGAAGATTCAATGACGGCTTTAAAGAACTTATTATTAATTTAAACTAGAGTGTGAATGTGGTCTTACCTCACTATATACATTGTCCAAGTGATAGAATGTTATATTATTCAATTAATAAATAAAATTTAAAAATTAATTTAGACTATTTATTAATATTACAAAGTTTCATTTCAAATTTTTGAGTTTAAAATGATATTAATATATTTATTACATATTTTGAAAGAAAAAAAAAAAGATGTGACAGTTTTATGGTCCCAGATAAGATCACACAGTGTATGGCCCACAGAAGGCTTGTTCATCGAATGACCAACCACACCACACTTATTTCAGAAGAGAATATTGCTTGGGTCTTTTGGGAAATCTCTTGATGTTATAGAAATATCTTAAATAATCCTTCAAATATAATCCTAAAAATATCTTCCCGAAAGCCAAATTTTATAAATATTTGATTCCGGTTTAATAATATATATATAGCATGTCAAAGTCAATTTTGATCTTTTCTGGTTCAATTGTAACATAACAGAATTCATAAATGGTTCAAAGTTTTTTTTTGTTTTCTTTACTTTAAAACAATTTCTTAAATTTTAATCAATTTTGAAATAGTTTCGGCACACTATTCCAATATTTGTTCGTTTTTCAGCTAACTCAACGATATTATAATAAATTAGGTGCTAATTTAGACTAGTATTGTAAAATATAATAAGAAAAATATATACATATCTTTGAAAATGTTTGTCATCATTATTTTTTGTTAATAATTTTTTTATCGAAAAGAGTGGATTTCTTCATAAATTTAATGATCAATTATAGCGTTTTCAAAGTAGCTAATTTAGAATTTTCTGTCGAAATTTTGTTCGAGTATGAGAATTTCCAATTCATTTTTAGTTAATGATATAATATAATATAATGATATTATATAAATGTTTGCCGCTGATATTTTTTTACTCTATACCGCTTCCCTTCCCCGATACATTCCGGTATTATATCTTCCTTTTAGACAGAAGACAAAGGTGGAACACACAAACTAGACTCAAAAGACAAAAATATAACCGACGATATGTCTAACTATACAGATTACTGACTTGAAAATCTCAACTTTCAATTGAAAACAAATTACTGATCAACAAGGCAATTCTGAAACCTTTTTGGACCTATGGACTAAAACCGTGGGGGAGAGCAAAAGTTTCTAACTTCAAACCATCCAATTCTTTCAATCCAAAGTCCTTCGAAAAATAGTTGATGGTCCGTCCTATGTAACATCCCATTTGTCCTAGATCTTATTACAGAAAAAAAATCACCAAATTTCACCAGCACCTTACCTATCATCCAAATCCCGTTGCACAATCACAATCAAGCATCACCCATTTTTACAATCCTCCAAGAAGGTTAAAACGGCATTGGCCCCGCGACATTTTATAGTACGTACATGTTGGAGTTCTGGTAATGGCCAGCTTCTTTACTCAAGACATTATTGTATGTAGCTAAAGCGCGTTCGATCATTGCACTGGCTTTAGAAACAGTAACGAGGTTGAGAGCGTAGCGCAAGGATCTTTTGAAGTCCTTCTTTTCCCTCCATTGTTGGAGGAGCAAGCATGATCTGGAGTTCCCTCGCCTGATTTTAAATTGTTTAGTTATATACATAGGATATAGGTATGTTTTTTTAATTTTTATTTGCATATCTTTAAGTTATTTTATTTTTTTTCATTGTATATACTTTTAGTTTATTATTTAGTAATATATATTAAAATACCTAAATTATACTGGGCAGCAAGATGTCGGATGGTCGAATGACCAACGACATTGGCATAAGCAAAAAAAAAGTTTATTATTCAGTAGTTATTTCGCTTTTGTTTATTTTATATTAATAAATAAATAAAATGTTTCTGAATTTAATATTGGATTTTTGTTCCCTCGTGTCTTTTGTGATGTATTGTCATGACGTTTTCTTCGATACAGGAGTAATTCATTAGCTTTTAATGGACGATAGTTTCATGTTATTGGTTTCATTAGCTTAATTACCTGTAAATATTTATTTTAGGATGGACCCCCTTTAATTAATAGATGTATAATAGCTAAATTATATACAGTAAAGTTTGTTATTAAAATAAAATAAATTTAAGTTAATTATAGAAAATGACTTATATTACAGACAATTAAATGGTCGAAAATTAAGTATTTGTAATATAAAAAAAATATTTATATTATATACACTATTCTCCATAATCAATCTAAATTTATTATTTCGGGAAACACTTCAAAAAACCCTTTATACATCACAAAACTTTATTGCAGATTTATATTTTTTCTTTATCTGACAATATTTTCGAGTCTTACAATTATATCTATAGGATTAATAATAATATTATTAATATCTATATATATATTAACAATTACTATTAATGAATAAAACTTATACTTAACATAATGTTATAATCCTATGCAATTTTTTTATAATACTTTTTTTAAAATTGTATTTTACATCAATTGCATCATATTAAAAAATTCTAAATCCCCCCCCCAAAAAAAGGTAATATGAAACAATATATTCTAATTAGGCTGATAAATTTTTATATTAATATTAATGTTATTAATGTTAGATATTATTCAGACTTCATAAGAGACTATCATAGAATACTTGCGATGTTGCCCCAAACGTACCTGAGTAGATGTAGAAATTACAATGAAATTTGAGAAGTATAAAGCATTTTTTGAAATGCTAAATGTTATATTTATAAATTTATATTGATAAATTATATACCCTTGAAAATTTAATTTTGATAATTTTATGTCAAATTTTCTATAATCTATAATTTAAGTATGCATGTATGATTTTTTGTGTACGTATGGTTTTTGTTTGGTTCTGAATGTATATAATTAAATACATAATTAGATACATCCAAAAGTAAATAATTTCAGTTAAATAAAAAATTTATATATTTCCTTTTTTTTTAATTTTATCTTTTAAATGAATTTTATCACATCTATATTTTTGTGTTTATTTTGTTTAAATATCACTATTTAAAAGACAGTATACACTAAGTCTCTTATCGAAATTCGTATAGGAATAATTTTCCATATAACAAACAGTGACGCAAATAGAATAATGTATGGTTTTTCAAAACACAGTAAATCGTTTTCGTTCTAGTCAGGTAAATCCTAAAATTTAGGATTCATACCTTGGATACTGGTGCAGGTACTGGTGGAGGTACTAGGGGAGGGGGAGACCTTGTCCGGCAATGGTCCTTGTGCTCCCTTTTTCCTACCCCTGATGAATACGTAAAGGTTGGCTCCATATATTAACGGGAGAGGGATTGTCAAGATTTATTTCTCGTATCTGCTTGGAAACAAATATTAACTGACCCAGTTGTGAATCAAACCCACAATATTCTGAACCGAGCATTCAGGGATCCTCGCCCCAATGCGGTGAGCCATCATGTCCTTAAGATCATAGATACAATAGTAATAATAACCTGGCACCATCTTCCCTCCTTCGCTTCGGTCTACCCCTCGGACAATTACCAATTGGCACAACACATATTAAGCTATTTTACTTATGGGATTCTTTCGTTACCATGCTCAAACATTTTAAGCTTATTTTATTTTCCCCAATGTAATCAACTCAATAGTTTACCAGATACAGTTTACACAATTCGGCATTTGTAGCCATCTAAATTGTCCGGTCGAGTCCACACCTTGCATTCATAAAGGCCCGTACGGGGGATGATGATAATATTGTAAATTCTATTCTTTATGTTTCAGAACTGGAGGTGCTAGCTTACTAGTTTTGCAACAGAGAAATAACAAACATTTTCCTCCTTCAACCTAGCCTTAATTTCCTTGTCGATCCCGCCGCTTTTTCTACTGGTCGACACTATACACACCTAAAATTCATCCATTCATATTCAAATTTTCAATGTTTAATGTTCAAACGTATTTCTTTTATGTTTTGTTCATATTCATTTTGACTCTCTTTTTTTTTTACAGGCTTTCATCAATGTTGTTGTATTTAGTTTATACAGTTTTCTTGCCATCCCTTAACAATATCAACATCGGTATACATTAGCACAGATGTTGTTACACCCACATTCAAACATTTTCCGTTAAGTTTTACCTCTGCGATTCCATGCTCTATTGCTTAATTGAATAGGTCATATGAAAATGAATCATCTTGTATAAACCCCGATTGTAAACCCGAACGAACCTCAAAGTTTTCGAATAAATAATTGTCGATTCTAACATCAATGAATTTTTGCTTTACGCATTGTTTTGGTGATACCCATCGTTACTATATTTACTAACTTTGTTGGTATCCTCCGCTCAAACAGAACATGGTGTAGCTTCTGACGATCAATAGAATAAGAAGCCTATTTGAAATCGATTTAAAGACAATGAACAACAATGCTGAATTATAATGTTTTATTAGAAATAAATAGTACTATGGACAATTCCTATGAGATACTGCATTGCTTCCTGCAGTAAAAAGGAGGATAAATTTGACTCTCTGGTTAGAGCCATAAAACGGAATAGAAGCTTAAGGGGCATCTTAACTTAAAACAACTGAAATGAATTAAATGAATTATTCATCAATAAATAAGATAAAGTAAATTATTTATCCGAGAGAATACCTTATTAGTTACTATTTTCAATTTTCGATTATATTCAACTATACTTTTTGAAAATTATTTTATTTATTTATTTGTTCAGAAAAATAACACTCTGTCACACGGACAATAATCATAATGGGATATGAACACATTCACACCATATATACAGAAAGCATAAAATAAAAAAAAGCAAAAATAGATCTAAATGATAATCAAAAAGTATATATACAATAAAAAATAAAATAACTTAACGATAAGTAAATGTAAAACATAAAAACACAGTCATATCTGAAAAAATTAATCCAATTTGATGCACTGTTTATGCAGTGTGAGGTTGCTTCTTGTAGACCAGGTAGATCCAGTACCAGCTTTCGTCTCTTGTTCCATTCCAAACCTCGCTTCTGGAATGCATCTTGCACGTCTTCTACCCAGGAGATTCTGGGCCTTCCTCTCGGTCTCCTACCGTGCACGCGAGTCTCATATGTCTTCCTTGCGACTCTGTTCCGATCCATACGGAGAAGGTGCCCAAAACACCTCAACTTATGTTCTTCTATTATAGTTTCGACCGCTTTGGCGTCGAGATTGGCCCGGATTGTAGTATTGCGAATTCTGTCTCGTCTACTGTTTTCCTCCACCTTTCGCAGGTATCCCATCTATAGAGCCTGGGTCTGGCTCCTGCGTTTACTGATCCGTAGACCGTCATCTTCGTTTCCTTGGTCACCTCTTTTCGGTTCAGGAAGCCCTTTCTAACCGAGCCGAACATTCTTCCAGCAGCTCCTATTCTCTGCCTTACCTCCTCGTCAATATATCCATTTTCGTCGAGTTGAGCACCCAAGTATTTGAAACTTTCCACCTGCTCCAAAATCTCACAGTCGATCCTCAATCCCCTCATAACCCTGTGAATTTTTCTTCTAATGGGCATGCATTTTGCATTTTCAGGGTTAATTTCACATTTAAGGGGGGTTGTTCACATTTAATGAATGTATTTTTATTTTTAATGCAGTTGCAAATATGAATAAATAAATAATAAAATAATACTTGGTCTATAAATTAAAATGTATTTATTATTTCTAGCTAGGTGACATTTTTACTATGAATATGAAAAGAGCGATAATAAAGACTAATATGGACAAGTTGAGTACGTGAGGTATATTGTTTCACGCCTTTTTAACCATAATTAATAACGGAATTTAGACTTAGCGACGAGGTCTTAAGGTAAAAATGAAGCTAGGTATTTGGCTTTGAAAGTTAGCCGAGAATTAATCACGCTGTGTAGATGAAAGCGGCCTTCTACAAGCCACTGAAGACAAACACCCCATCTCTGCCCTTTTTATTAACTTTTGCTTTAGCAGAGCAATTTAATCAATGGGCCACATTTGAATCACCTTTATCCCTACAAATATACCCTTTGTTTGATGTACACTGACATAAAACAATGTAATACAATACAGTCATTATGTACCAAACAAGATCTATTTGAAAGAGCTTTATTAAAAAGTGTTCAGATTTCATCAGCTTGTGAAGTTATTCTCTTGACAAATACTTTAAAGCAGACCAGGACGGAATTTCAATTAAATTATTTTAAAATACAAAATAGAATTCATTTTATGTATTTTTTATTATAAGAAGTAAAATATAAATAGATTAATTGGAACTGTTCTTTCTTTTTTAAAAACATAGCATGTTATCACCACCTATGCCGATGACACGTGTATCCTATCAGTTAATAAAAATCATCTATTGCATCCCAAACTCTTCAATCACACATCACAAGTCTTGAAAAATGGTGTCAAAACTAGAGGATTAAAATAAATTCCAATAAATCCCATCAAATTACCTTCACTCTTCGTCGTAAACCAATGATTTCCTGTCCTATAGTATACTTCAACAATAGCCCTCTTATCCCTGTCGAACAAATCCGATATCTAGGAATCCACCTGGACGAACGACTGACTTGGAACCCCATACCAGACTGAAACGACTAGAAACCGCCCGACATTTTCGACTACTGCAGCACTTACTAGACAAACGTTCTAAGCTTTGTGGCTCCACTAAACCATCAAATTCCTCTCGTATCCAATCCTTACAATCCAAAATCCTTCGTAAAATCCTCAACGCTTCTTACTTTGTCACAAATAAAATCATCCATAAAGACCTTAATGTTCCATATGCTTCCGATTTGGCCCAATCCAGGTACCTATCCTTCCATAACAAACTGCAGAACCATCCGAACCCTTTCGTTTCAAGCCTTGCTTCATCCTCGATCCCTGATAGCCCTCCGAAGCGTCTGAAAAGAAGATGGCCTCGGGACCTTCTAATATAGAACTTTAATTTGAGTTCTACCAATAGGTAGTTTATCTTCATGTTGTACATGTCATGTTACCAGTGTCACATTTACTTGTTGTATTTTTCATGTAATACAGTTGTGAATTTCATTAAAATTAAATAAAAAAACAGCACGAAAGAAATATTTGTATTTCCTTTCCAAGATAATAAAATGTATTTATTTTTTTGTTTTAAATATGTTAACTAAATTATTAAATTGTATTGGTTCCGCTTGAAGTTTTGTTAGGTAAATCGTTTGCACGAGAATTTTTCCTTGTAAAAAAAAAGCTTTGAAACATTTTACCTTCGATTGCATTAAATTTTTAATAAATGTATCTTTGACCATAGAATTAATTAGCTTTAAAAAATTATGCAGAACCCCCGGGGCTTATCATAGGAATAAATAGAATAGCATATTTTCTTAAATACACCAGTAAAAATTGGAACAACAGATGTTAAGTTGGGACGATGGACAAGGAAGTTGAGATGCTTCAATTTATATTACACTTCAGAGGATATTAAAAATTAAATAATTGGAGAAAACGTCTATTATATTATGCATTTTTCAGAATAAATCACTTTTATTATAAAATTTAATACAATAATTTAATCTCAAATAATTTTTTTAACATTATATGCACTGTCTTTTAATTTCATTACTTATTTTCCAATTAAAATAAACCAATTTCTTAAAGGGTTGTAAAGCGACAGCTCAAGAAACATAAATATTTTTTATTTGTATTTTTATTAAAGTACAAAATAATTTTGTATTTGGAATATATTTTTTTTATGAAGACAACTTAAATTCATTGCAACTAAAAAACATCGTATTTTAAAAATCCAAAATAATTGTTATTTAAATAATGTATTTTAAAATAATAATTAAAATACTTTTATTCTCTTATATTCTGAATATAACAAATGTTTTATATGTTATGTTATTGCGTTACATATTTAGTAGATGAGTATTAAGAAGAAAAAAAAAAAAACCTAGCTAGAATATAATCCAGTTCTGTGCATCCGCTAGCTTTTAACTATTCATATACCAAATCTTCTCTCTAAAGTGTTTTATTTAACCAGTTCAACAGTATTATATTACAGTGAAAAATGTGTTAACTTATAACAACAGTACTATCAGAGACAGCAGTAATAGACACACTGTGAGTTAACGATTTTATTAATTTACCAATGGATAGTGGATAACTATATAGACACGGCAGCTAGAGATAATACCGTAAGTAGCCATTAGCCAAAGCCTACGGCCACTGAGCGAAGGTCCCTCCCTGCTAACTTGATCCATATCCCGGCTCCATGATTCCTCAAACCACAATCCCTTACTTCTATGCCTTTTCGCAGTACCAATTCCCAAATTGCCTCCACCCTCATTTACCAGTGGATCAGTTAACTGGAACCTCTTCCGTAAAATACTGGATGATGATACAGCCCTCAGAGTTTTCTTAAAAACACCTGATGACCTCGAAGATGCTGTGCATTCCTTTACTACCCTGATCCAACAAGCAGTTTAGACTGCATCCTCAACAAATTGTACTTAGTCCTCACACCCTACCTCTCCAATCGTTCTTTCCGAGTACGCACGCTGTTACGCTCAGAATTTTCTGATTGTTACCCAGTTGAGGTTGGTGTCCTACAAGGCTGTGTCTTGGCTCCTAGTCTCTACATTCTCTTCACTCCAAATATCCCTACAGATTCCGAAACCTTCCTAGCAACATTTGCTGATGATACCGTCATCCTGTCCTTCAACTCAGACCCTGAAATAACATCCCTCAACCTGAAAAACACCTCTTCATGATTGAGCAGTGGTACAACAATTGGCGAATCAAAGTAAATGAATTAAATTTTAAGCATTCACCCTCCGACGCAGATCCTGTCCGCCAATCATATTTAACTCTATTCCACTTCCCATCCCGAACACTGTCTGGTATCTTAGCTTCCAATTAGATAAAAGACTGACTTGGAACCCACACACCAGACTTAAAAGACAAGACCAAACTGACGATATGGTCAGTTATACAGATTACTAAACAGAACTCATCTTACAACTGAAAACAAATCATTAATCTACAAGATCGTACTTAAACCCGTCTGGATATACGGACTTGAACTGTGGGAGCCAGATAAATTATCGAATATAAAACGTATTCAATCCTTCCTGTAGAAAGTTCTTTGAATAATAGTTTATGCTCCTTAGTTTTTCTATAAAAAAGACCTTACATTCTATATGTCCTTGACGTCATCCCATCATGGCGAATGTAAATATTGTACATAGGTATGACTGTGTATAAGAAAATTGCTTTTATAAAGTACGAATTTTTACTTGGTATAAAGTATAACTTTTTCTTTTTCATTATCGAGCGACTTTTGCCGTTCAGAGTCACCTTATATATATATATATATATATATATATATATATATATATATATATATATATATATCAAAATAAGCACATATTATTATACATTTTAATTCACTGTATGATATTTCTATGCAAACAAAATCACAATCAGAATGTTGCAATATCATGCAGGCATCAATGTTTTTATTGGTCACAACGACTCCAGCCCTGGGATTGCTTCCTATTGTTTGAAAAACCCTTGACTGATTATAACCTACAATTTTATTTAATCTTGTATAAGGTTCTTGAATTAATAAAATGTCTATTTGTTTCATTTTTATGTACTGTTGTAGCATGTTCAATGTGCATTTTGAATGATGTGTGTTGAGTTGTAACATGTTTAATTGTCTATGTACCATCCTTAAAAATTAATTGTTGACAGTCCCCAATAATATTTTGAAATATGTATATATTGTGGTTATTAATTACTCACTGTAGAGGGATGTTGTAGTTGGTATTAGATGCCAATTTCTGTATTTCTGTCAAGTACGACGGGCAGTTTCGGTCAAATACAGAATGTTCTGTGGGGTGCTTCTTTTGGCTTTTAGTGAACTTGTTGAAGTTTTGACAAATGATACATTTCATTTCTTGAGAAGTGCAGTCACTAGCCACGTGTTGACCTCCGCAGTTCGAGCATGCTATCGTCCCTCTGCAATCCTCGCTTCTATGGTGAAATTTAAGACACTTGGTGCACCTTCTTATTTGGAAATAATCCTGAATTCTCACCTTTTGATGTCCGAGGCTGATTTTATTATATAATAGCAATTCTCGAGTCCCCGCGTCAACCTCCAAAACAGCATGCCGACTACTATTCTTTCTTGTAGTGAGGATAATCACAGGTCTTATTTTATCCTTTTGTAAATGAATATCGTCATTTTGAGCAGTTATGTAGTCGGTTATATTCTGTAAATTTATATCTTCCTCAATGTTTCTCACAACAACACGAGGGTTCATTTTATTTATTTTATAGTATGATATTTTTCTTGAGCCTTTTATAGTTTGAGCAATTTCGTTGAGATCTTTCTCCCTGTCGGTCTGTATTATTAATGATCCGTTTTTTGTTTCTACAACTTTTTGAAAACTTATGTGTAAATCTTTTGGATTTACTAAAGACTTAAATTCGTTATAAAGTTCATTCGGTTCTAATGAAATTTTAGGTCTAATAATTGCCTTATGGGCTGTTCGATTTTATGCTTTCATTACAACCCTTTGGGCAACTGCTGAGTAACTAATTTTGTTATTTAAAGAGAGGTTGTCTTTTTTAATAACCTCCCCGATTTCCAAACTAAATGATTGGTCACAAAGATTACCTACATATTTTTCCATCACTTCGATAGCTTTTCCTACCTTCGGTCGCAGGTATTTTCTCAAGAGATTGTAATCCAAAACCTCTTTTAAAGTCTTGATAGCGTAATTTAAATCCAATACTTCACCGGCCATTTTGCTGGAGACCTGCTTGTGATGAGACTGAGACAGAGGAGGGGGCTGACAGGAAATTTCTTGCAGATTTTAGCGATAACGGCTGCAAACTTCCAACGAAATACCTCTTCATGTATTCCTTCACAGCTGCTCTTACACTCTTCAGAACACCACTGAAATTTGTAAAAGCATTCCTAAATAGGAATTACAGGAGTATACAAAAAATCACTTTTATAGGGAGTGTATAACTTAATTGGATTAAAAATGAACAGAGACCCGAACTGACGCTCAATACTGCCAAAGTCAGACTAAGGAGCATGGACAGGTTCAAAATTTTAAACATATAATATATGAATGTAAACGATTTGACAGACAGCGATTTGAGTTAATAAAAAGCATAATTATCAAAAGAGGAAATTGGCCTGAGACGGAACAAAAGTTATTTACTGAATTCAAGACAGACTTTCTTAGATTTATTAGATCGATCGACTTCGACTTACTAACCAGGGATAGGCAGCGTGGGTGGATTGACTTTTTGGCTTTGTTGGATTGACTTTGTGTGTTTAATATTTAACTTTCCGATTTAATTTTTGTGTGTTTATTCTTTGTATTTTTGTTTGTTAATGTATATAAATTTGAACTAAAAATGTATATCATGTGAAACTAGAAAAAAAAACAATTGTAAACAAATGTAATTCATGTAGTACGTCTTTAAGGCATAGAGCATGAAGGAAAATCAAATAAACGATCCTTGTGTGGGGTTACCACGTAGGGAAATAAAAAAAAAAAAAAAAAAAAAATATATATATATATATATATATATATATATATATATATATATATATATATTATATATATTTATTTTACTCTTTTTTGTATGTACTGAACAAATGATCTCTAGTAGTCTTAATACTTGTTGCCCTTTAATTTGGCAGATTGTTTTATCATTCAATAATCTATAAAAAAAAAAAAAAAGCATACACTCTTTCAAGAGAACGTTGATTTCGATGGATGTGCATCACCCTGTCTCACTAAGCTGATTAAAATGGTGTTAAAACATTTAGGGGCATTATAAATAATACATTAACCTTCCACCGAATGCTATCAGTGGATTGATGGCAATGTGCATGTAAATAACATTAGCTGGGAAAACAAAATTCCCACAAAGCTTCATTTGAAATCGATTTAAAAAAAAATAAAAAAATATATATATATATATATATATATATATATATATATTTTTATATATATATATATATATATATATATATATATATATATATATATATATATATATATATATATATAAGGTGACTGAACGGCAAAAGTCGCTCGATAATGAAAAAGAAAAAGTTATACTTTATACCAGCAATGGATATAGGATTTAATTTTAGGTTCTTTTTTTTCAATTTAACGGTAATTACTCAAAAACAAAAAGGGAGAAACTATATGAATTAATTTTTATGCGATCATTTAAAGCCTGATACAGTAATAATATACAGTAGCAATAATAATTTTAGGGATAATTTAATTTTTTTTTTAAGTTACTTACATTTAGTTACTGAATTTGTATTATAATTTAAAAATATTCCACATATTGTAATTGTTTAAATATCAACCTAAGATCAATCACAGCAACAAATAAAGACATAAAAAAATCTATTCTGAGAGGTCTTCAGTCCGAAAGTTCACCCCGTTGATTCGACAGTTTTATACTGAACTGAAAATTGGAAGGAATTAAGAAAAAAAGGAATTGAAACAAAATCAGGGATATAAATATTGAATTATAATACCGATAGAGATAGGATGAATGAGTACTTAGGCTACTCATAAAGTAAACATTAAACTTCAAATAAATTCGTAAATAATTAAAAAAAAAGTTTTGTTTCAGCTTTTCATGATTTTAATAACAATTTTTTTTTTTTGTTAAAAGGATACCAAAATAAAAATTAAGTAATCAGGTAATTTTTATAAACATTTTGGTTTTTAATTTATATGGGGTTATATTGATTACTTCCTCCAAGTGTCATCTAAATTCTTATATTTCAGATAAATTTTATCTTACAACAAAAATGTTAACATCTCATCACTTAAAATTATGGAATAACTTTACGACTGTACGGCAATTAAATTTACTAGCATTGTATCCCTCGGGCAAATGCCTTTTCGAGAAGTCTACGGTCGTTACTCTTGGAACAACTTTGTTTCATGAGTGCTTTCAAAGTGATTAGGACGCATCCCACCATCCTACCAACTAGAAAGGATATGAACGCTTTCATAAATCTAGAACTCGCGGGGTGTATTTCTTCTTTCTTTCATTGGATGCTTCAAGTTGCAGCAGATCACTTATCTGTAATGAATATCTTGATTTAAATGATATTCAAATAGACGAATGGATTTTCCCAATGAAGTTCTGTCTTGCAATCTATGAAAGTACTTTCGTAAAAGGTTGGGTAATAATTTCGATTACTTTTCATATGTTACATGTAGATAATTATGCAAATGTATTAATGAAGTGATGGTTGAATTAAAGAGCTCCAAAAAGTTTATGTAAACTATGGTCCGATATCTAACAAAAAAATCCGGTGCGGTGCGCGTATAACACAACTTTCACTTACCACCCTCTTAGAAGAAATAACTATTTTCAAACAAAGGAGAAGTGAACGTAAAAATAATAGGCAATATAATTATTTATATTTCATTGTGGGTATTATTATTTGTTTAAATACCCTTATATACAGATTTTAATATTTATATCGGTGTAATCTATACAATTAAATATTAAATAATACCAGCAATAGCAACAAACAGATGCCATAAATACCAACAAATGCATTTATGAAAACAGCATATTTATATTTATATAATATTGTCGGAGTCCATATTATATTAAGCTCATGTTACGTATAGAATCCTGTTATAATCTTTCGGGCGAGCTCGGGTGAGATAAATTACAACTGTTCTCCGTTACGATTTTTTATTTATCCTTTAGTTAATTATCAATTTTTTTCATATTTTGTATTTGACTATCTTCATATTAGAGATTAATAGGAAATAGTCAATTGTTTCAAATAAAAAAAAATTAAAGGTGCTTTAGAGGAAGCTAATATTGATAATTAGCCATTTAAGCCCTGTTAGAAAACATTTGTGAGAATAGAAACTAATAAACCGTTAGAGCCGTTTCCGAAAAAATTGTAAAAATGTGTTTAGCCCATGATATAAAGTTCCACGAAAAAAACCTAAATATGCAATTTCACTTTCATACAACTTTTCATTTATTAGCTAGACTGTTAACACACACACAGACCATTTTGAGAGATTGGATATTTGGATTCAGGGGAACTCAAACCGTGTATTTTCGTTGAAAACTCAGATGCAAAAATTTTCATAATCACAAAACTTTCCTTTACTATGTATTTCATATATAGGTAAGTGAAAGTAAAAATAACAACAGAAAATTTAAGTTTTGAATAATCAATTTTATACAGTCCATCCCTTTAAGAAATAAGAAAATAATTGGTAAAAGAATGTTAACATTACCATGAGTTATTTTGAACTGTTCCGAAACCCGTGAAAGAGAGCGGCGCCAATATTTAATCATGTCCTATTCTAAATATAGTTGCAGGCAGTGTAGGTCATGAACTGCAATGGAGGGATGGCAACACGCCGTTCTGTCTGCCTCTCCTTGCATACCATAAATCCGCTATGTATTAAACATATATTATATGTGTTGTTTCATGTTCATTTGGATTTTTCGTTAAAATATAATAAATTGCAAAAGTGAATTTTTAGTATTAATCAAATTTAAATTAAAATTTTAAAAAACTATAATAGCAGTGATAACAAGGCCCCATTTGTATTAATAAAAATATTTGTTAACAAGAAAAATTAATGTATATCACAATTTTCATTTAATATAGCCAGATTTATTTTATTTTTACTACAATTCAAATCAATTATTTTATATATATATATATATATATATATATATATATATCTATTATTATTATTATTATGTTTAATTTTTTTTTTTGGTTGAATTATTTATATTACTTCTCTTCTGTATGTACATACACTGATATAATATAAACTGTGTGAATGAACACGTATACCCCAAACACTTCTTTCCCTTCATTGTATCAGATTGTATTAATATTCAATAAACTTGTTAAAATTAAAAATTAAATAATGTTGTTACGTTTAATCAAATTTATATTAAGGTTTTAAAATACTAAAATATTACCATAACATATTTTATTAATACAAAAATTTAATTTTGTAACCTCAGTCTTATTAGTAATTTAAGAAATATTCAATTTTTCAAACTCGAGTACACACTACTCAGAAACTCGAGTACATCTTAAAGATAACAATTTTTTATTTTTTTTTTATGAAGTCCAGTTGTTTTAAATTTTTCATATTCTATTTTCCAATAGTTTATTTTGAAAAAAAAAAACACTTCAAAATATATACAAATTAATACATAATACTCGATATATTGTCGCCCGCCGTATTCACATTTGAAGAGGCGCCATAGTAGATACTAGTGTTGCCCAAATGCGATACCGAGACGTGTCTTGGTCTTGCAAACTCAGTCTTGGTCATGGTCTTTGTCTTGCGCAAGAGTCTCGCAACAGTCCTGCAGTTACTTCCGTGTTCCGTGCAGTCATTAGCTTATTACTATACAGATATTACTGTATTTTTTTAGATAGGAGAAACCTAACTAAGCCCGAATGAAAACTTAGAAATGTTAAATGGAGAAGTATATTGGTTATATCAATTCTTTACTTATAGTAACTAAAATTGTTTACTATTAGTAACTATTTTGCCTTAATTTTTTTTTTTAAATAGATTTTTTTTTACCAGTCCTGGTCTTGGTCTTGCAAAGTGCAAACGATTTTGTACTAGAGCATTTATTTATTTCTGTTAGTTAATTATATTTTGAGGTCATTGTGAAACTGATTTTTAAAAATTTATATTGCTCACAATACGTAAAGCTGATTCACGGAATTGAAATCTTCAATTTAATGCTCCCACACAATATTTAGTTGTTGATGAAACGTAAAGTTATACAATTTTTATTTTTTTATTCGGACTCAATATAGTAGCGTAAAAAAAAAATTAAAATGAGAGGGATGAAAGAACACAAGAACGGACGAAAAATGCAAGAAAGTTTTCCCATCTATCAAGTGAAAAATTTTACTTCCAACAAAGCCAGCCGCCACCTCCATCATCGCAGGATCTATTAATTTTGGTTAAAATGGCGCAGAATATTAAAGAATTCTATTTCATGAGGTATATCCGAATCTAATGAAGCCGAAATTGTTTGTGATAATTGTTTCACATCTACCTTTATATTATTTTAAAATATATCATTTAAAATACCAAGTGTTTTTTTCAATACAGTGCATTTTAATTAAAAATAATTTAAATTGGTTTCATAAAAAGTATTTTAAATATAAAATAATAAAAGTATTTTGAATTTTAATTTAAAAAAAATACTCTAAATAATTTCGTAAAGCGTTATTTATGATTGTATTCACTTAATATTATTTCTAATAGGTGTGTATATTTTCTTTTTTAATTTATTTATCTTTAACTTATTTTATTCTTATTTATTTTATATACTTTTTGATTATTATTTTGCTTTTGTTTATTTTATATTTATATTTATATATAGTGTGAATGTGATCTTACCTCCCTATAGCCCTTTTCAAATAGACGGAATGCTATATTACTCAATAAATAAAAAAATATATATAATTTCTGAAAAATATAATAAGAGTGAGGCTTTGTAAGAAATCATTTGATTTTTAATATTTTATAATGTATTACATTAATTGAATATTTTCTTTTTCTGAGGTAAAAAGGTAATTTAAAATATTATTAATGTAATAAACGGAATGTGTTATTTCCGATTAAAAATGTTTTGGTCTATCTTTAAGTGTTTATTTAACAAAATATGCTTTTTTACCCTTTCATGAAGATCCTGGAGTCCTACATAATTATTTTTAAGGCTAATAAATGTTATGGTAAAAGATAACTTTGTTATAAATTTTTAAAAAATCGACTTTAAAAAATTCTTAGCTCATTTTCCACGGGGAATAATTTTTGTGCAAAAGATTCGTCTAACTACAATACTTCAAGATAAACTTTTGAGAAACGTTATTTCATGTATTCAAAACGCAAAATGAAATAAATTTTTTGTAATTTAGTATCTTGGAAAGAAAAAACAAATAGTATTTTAAAGGAAAATACAGTTAAGAACATTTTTATAAGTAAGGTATAAAATACTAAAACTTCATTTTATTTTGTATTTTAAAATATTTTATTGGAAATACTGCGCAGATTTGCTCTCAGGAAGTTTGGGGTGAGACATTTTGATTTTATAGTAAAAATTGAAAATGTTGATTCAGTTTACTAGTAAAAATAGTTGATATATGATATGATACAATTAAAATTATAAATTCGATAAGAGATTAATTATGTATCATATGGGTTTTTTAAATAGATTTTCTCTAATATTTTTAAATTCATTAAAAAGTAACCAACCAATTCTTATCTTTAATGAATTATCTAATGATGTGCTACGTATCAAATGGGGTTATATACATTTTTTTTATAACGGGATGCCACTGGATAATTATCTTCAATAATTATTCAGAATTAATTAATAAAATATTAACTAAACAAATTATGTCATTTGACATATTGGTCCTTGATTAATTTATTGGAATACTTCTCACAAAGGCTTGTTGTGTGTTTATCTGTTCTCTAATTACCAAACATTACCTGCGCTTATAATGATATCAATAGGTGGCATGATTAAAATAACTTTTATGTACAAATTATGTTTATTTACAAATGATATAAGAAAGAATGTTATATACATTATATTTACAAAAATTAATGAACTATACAATTGGTTGTGAAGCCATGATTCAGATGGATGGAATTTAAAATTACATTGCCATTAAATATTTATACATCTTTACAGGAATTATTGGGAATTACTTATCTAATATGGTATTTGAAGTGGTGTATGGCATGGCTGGATCTGCGAAGTCATGGGTAATGTTTCAGTCCTCCAGCTAGAAGAAAACATCAGGGACCTCCTCAGGGCCGGGCAGCTACATCAGGTCTCTCTTCTATCAGCCTCTCCTTATCCAGCTGTCCTCAGCTGAGTCCCAAAAAGAAGTGTCCTCACTTAGTCCAAGTTCTATCTTTTCCACCTTTCTTCATCCCCTCTCTTTTGGTAGTCTTTTCTGATTGGTTCAATTTTTGTAGCAGAAGGGATGACCACATCCCCAATGTTATGTTGAACACACCCCTTTTAGCAGGTACACGACCGTTTCTTCCTTTGCTTAGGCTTCAAAACTTTTTGGTCCTCTGTAAACACAAGACTGGTCTTTTGCTGTTTTTGACCGATTATGTCCTCAAGTGTTTTAGTCCCTGCTAAAAGGTTTCTGTGTCTCAGGTATCCCGACCACTATCTAGGTAACCACTTTCCCACGTAATTAGATGACGGTTCTTGGGTGTCGATCCTTTGGGGTTCTTACTTGTTTTCTTGCCACTTACAAAAGGTTGGGTCGGGGGTTTCAGGTACCCGCCCAGGTGTTAGATATTATTTTTAAATATTATTAGTTACCATTAGGCAATGTTCAATACATGGCAGATGTGTATACTATTTTTTAAAAAATCCCCAAGTTGTACCTATACATTTACCAAGTGAATCAATTTGAATTTGTTATTAATTTTTTTTTTCACTCTCACAAACCTATGAATAAAATATATAGTAAGAGATAGTATTGCTATCGTGAAAAATTTCGGTTCACAGTTTGCACGATTCAAGTTCCCCTGAGCCCAATATATTAAGTATATTTTTACTATTTTCTCTAAAACGGCTCTAATGATACTGACAAATACATACGTTATACGACTGTAAAATATGTCATCATGTAGGCATTTGAAATAATTTGACAGAGCTCGAATGCCTAATTTTCAAATTTTCCTACTCCTAATTTTGTTTATTAGAAATAATTAAATCTCATTGTTAGTAGTAATAATGAATGAATAAATATGGACTATGATAGCATTCGATATTTAACTGATGAAGAATATGGAAAAAATATTTATCCGTAAGAATAAAATTAATTTCTGTAAATAAGAGTAATAAATATAGATGTACACACACCGGAGGAAAGAGAAGATTTTAGAAGGAATAATATCTACAATATAAAGTAATAGAAGATAATGAAACCAATCCTACGATCCTCTGGAGCCGAGAGACTTTTAATTCCGAATTTATCCCCCGCCCTCATCCCTGTCCCGAGAAATCCCCGTATAACCAAGAAGGCGATGAAGCGGAGAAAAGAAATTTAGTAGTTAATAATGTCTACGTTAATTTTATTGGTTGGAAAATAATCGTTTTCATAGAAGAGGAATGGCATTTTCATAGAAAATAAATGAAAAATTTTATAAATTATTTATAGCATGACA
This sequence comes from Nezara viridula, assembly GCA_928085145.1. NCBI lineage: Eukaryota > Metazoa > Arthropoda > Insecta > Hemiptera > Pentatomidae > Nezara > Nezara viridula. The sequence continues at coordinate 181,848,488 of OV725078.1, read as the reverse complement.
AAGATATGTAGTTCAAAGAATTTTTTTAATGTATATTTATTGTCTTATGTTGGATTTATTATAAACGTTATATTCTTAAGGTTTTTATTTAAAAAAAAATAATATATACGAAAAGTAGAATGGTAAGTGAAAGTTGTGATGCACTCCATCTGTTTTTGTTTTGTTTTTTATGAAATCACAAATAAAAATAATATCCATAAATATGTTTTCTTTACTATAAAAAAATAAACCTTGAAAAATATTTATTTTATTTTATATACACAATAAAAATAAAATATTCAAAATAAATTATCTGCCAGAGCCTCCCTCTGGAAGTAATTGGTCCTAGAACAGAACTGCGTAGTAGAACTTAATGGAATGAGATTCAGATTCGTAATAGAAGGTGGGCAAATGAATAGGGTCATGTCGTTGGCTTAAGTTAGTTTGGCCCTTCAATAATGGTTTAAAGGGAACCTTTAACCCATTTCTCATGATAATATCACTATTCAATATTCAAATGTCTTGTAGCAATTAGTCCACCTTTCATGGATAAACGGTTTCACCGTGTACATATGAGTTCAATATAAATAAGAGGAAAATTACAAATATATATATATATATATATATATATATATATATATATATATATATATATATATATATATATATATATATATATACATTTAAGGTTATAAACGTATCTATGAAATATTTTTATATTTCACCTCTTCTTTCACACAAGTACAATGAAATACTAGTGAATACTGTTGGAATATCACAAAGGGAAGATTCGTCAAATTATTCACTAATTTAATTTTCTAAAAAGTTACGTGACAATTTTTCGGAATAAAGGTTGATGCCTAATTATTTAAATATAATATCAGATCTATAACCTAAATATCTGTAGACTGATTTTGCCGTATCTCTAACCACCTCTAGTTTTGATTCACAAATTGTATGTGTCTGTGGAGGATTCCACCAATGATACGAAATAGTGTCACAAGGGGATTGTGTTCAGTATGAAATTTCTTGTAAGCCGACAGCGACCGTGTGAACTAAACCTACTAAGCTTGTAGATCAATCATTTTTACTTTCACTTACCTATATATGGAATATATATTAAAGGAAAGTATTGCGATCGTAAAAATTTTCAAATCTCAATTTTTAACGAGAATACATGTTTTGAGGTCCCCTGAGTCGAAATAAACAAGTCTCGCAAAATGGTGTGTGTGTGTGTGTGTGTGTGTGTGTGTGTGTGTGTGTTAACTGTCTAACTCATAAACGAAAAGTAGTACGAAATTGAAATTAAGTATTTAAGGTTTGTATATGGGTTAGATGTGACAGCAACGTTTTCGTTAAAATCGGCTAACTGGAAGTGCCACGTGAAACATATTTACGTGCCATATGAACGCTGAAACATATTTTTACAATTTTCTCAAAAACGGCTCTAACGGTTTTGATTAATTTGGTGGATCATTGTATAATTAAGTGGTCTTTAATATTATTTAGGTCTTATCCCCGTTGATGTCACTTTGCACTGCTTAAATGCCCAATATTCATATGCATCTTCCTCTAATGTACCTTTAATATGGTTTATTTTAAATAATCAAATATCTCTCATTATTAAAACTTACGAAAAATTGCTGAATAAAACTTTTGAAAGAATTGGATAATTGAATAAGAGAGAGAGAATCACTTGATTATCATAAAATTGTGCCGCCCAATTACATTGGGTTGCTAAAAACACATCATACTTAAAAAAATAAAATAAAAATTCTTATACAGGTCAACAATGAATCTCTGGAAATACAAGTCAGAAGCCATTATTATAATATATCGTTGGAAAGCGGAGAATTTCAGAAAAAAACAATATCTAATATAGAAAGTTGTAAAACGTAACAGAGAGCGGCAAAAAAATTATAAATAATAATTTTTAAAAACTAATAATATTTAACGTTAATCACTTGTTTTCAAGGAAATTAAATAAAATTTACTAATCAAATGTAAACTTTAAAAAATATATTTACGTTTGTAGAAAGTACTTAAAATCCATCTAATCAAGAAAATGGCATTGTTAAAAAACTATTTCATTGTACTTGTGTGAAAGAAGAAGTAAAATTTAAAATCATTTCATAGATGTATAAAGCATATATTTATTACCTAAAATACATTTGCTGTAGTTTAGTGGTTATAGATCTGATATTATATTTAAATAATTAGGCATCAACCTTTATTCCGAAAAGTTGTCACGTAACTTTTTAGAAAATTAAATTAGTGAATAATTTGACGAATCTTCCCTTTGTGATATTCCAACAGTATTCACTAGTATTTCATTGTACTTGTGTGAAAGAAGAGGTGAAATATAAAAATATTTCATAGATACGTTTATAACCTTAAATATATTTACTGTAGTTTAATGACTCAAGATCTGATGTATTTAAATATTTAGGTATCTATGGTCCGTCTATTCCGAAAAAGCATCTTGTAACCTTTTAGAAAATTAAATTAGTGAATAATTTGATAAATTTTCCCTTTGCGATATTCCAATAGAATCCACTTACAATTAGTGTGACAACTTTAGACCTGTCTATGACAGACAATGCAAATCTCTAAATTCCATTTTAATAAACTTTGGAATGGAAAATAACAGTTTAATAACTAATAGTGATACAATCCATAATCAACGGATCTAACAATCTATAATTAACGAATCGTACTATCCATAATCAACCGGTGATATAATAAATATGACTTTTGTTATTTTAATAGTATTTATGATTTGTTAGCTGCAATCTTTTAGCATTAGCTGAGTTAAAAATGCAATTCAAAAATGTTATAATAGCCCAACATAATTTCACAGAAAATAATTTATATTCAAAGTTGCCTTTCCATCAGAACCTTATCAATCATCCAAATCCTCTAGCCCAATCCCTATCTAGTTCCACTCATCCCTACAACCCTCCTCAAAGGTTGAAGCGGCAGTGGCTCAGAGATCTTTTATAGTATTTATTTTGGAGTTCTGGCAATGGCCAGATTCTCCACTCAAGACATGAGTGTATGGGGCTAAAGCGCTCTCGCTCAAACTCCACCGGCTTTAGCACCGGTGAGGCGGTTGAAAGAGTAGCACAGGGATTTGGGTTCCCCGCCCGATTGTATATATTGTATATAGGTATAAATGTATTTTTATGTTTTTAATTTACTTATATTTAGGATATTTTATTTTTATATTGTATATAGTTATTATTTTGCTTTTGTTAATTCTATTTTATTTTTTGTATATACGGTGTGAATGTGTTCATTTATCAATATAATTATTGTCCCCGTGACAAAATATTATATGTCTAAATAAATAAATTTAAAAAAATAAAAAAATTCAAAGTTGAACAAAGTTAAAACAGTAAGTGAAAGTTGTGTGCTGCGCGCACCAGATTTTTTTATCTTTTATCTTCTGAATCAATTCGCTTTAACGGTTAAATTTAAATTCAATCCACCAAAATTTAATTTTTTCATGAATCCCATAACACGAGTAGCTTTGACAGCGAATACGTTTTCCATTATTCGTTTACATCAGAGCCAATAGGCTCTGGTTGTATGAGCAATCACGTTATATGAGAAATAATGAGTTGAGTTTCAACACAAAAAGTAATAATTCTTCTGCCCCACAGGTTTAATCTATTTACCTTCCAGTCTATGAAACCTTTTCTGAGCTTTATATGTTTATTTTTCATAGTTAACAAACTGCAGGAGGTTCTCGCCAAATTGAGGATAATCTGATTTACAGCAGCTTCCAGTTTTTATCTTCTCAAGTTAGTTTTTATTGTAATTGTTAGTGACTTATAATTCACAATTATATTCCACACACACGGTTAATTTTTTTTTCATGATTGTATATATGATTCATGTTATTTTTTTAGTTTAATTATGTCTTTGGTCAGGAGTTCAGAGTTTCTGTTTATGCGTTTTTAATTATTCTTTTTTATTGCCTTTTTAGTATTATTTTTACAGTATCACATTTGCTGAATGCATATTAATTGTACAGTTGTAAATTTCATAAATAATAATAAAAAAGTATTATTTTTATAAAAATGAAACTTTTTATATCTCTCAATAAAATAGATTTCAAGTTATTGCAGAGTTGTGGGATCCTCTTGTTTGAGTTGGTAATATAAAATAATTGGAAGGTTTCGAGGATAAGTGGTAGCATTTTATGGCTTTTAAACGTTTTATATTTACTTTCAGAATTCATATATTCACCTTATAACTTTGAATTTCATTAATTTCTTCAATAAGACTCAGTTTCAGTTCAATAAGTTTCAGTCAGTGATGTATAAATCATTTATTTAATTCGGGACCCAAGCGGTCGACTCCTCACCTTCATGATTTTAAACATTACCATTCATTTCTATAATTTATTGTCTAGATTGATCTGTATTATTTAGAGTCGTTATTCAAGTGCCGCTCTACCCAACAGCCTGGTCAACAACCAGGCTGCTAATGGGGTAAACAAAACTACTAAGTCCGTTTCAGCGAGTAATTTATGAGGCAAGTTAGTACCATAGATACCGAGTACCAATTATTTCACCCAAATTGAATCCCGCTATGTATTAATTAACGACATAGCAAGTTACCTTTTAAACTAAATATGAGCTGCTGGAGACAATGAAAAAGTTGAAAGAAGCAGACTGCCGGCATTACAAAGACACCACATCTGCTGAAATCAATGAGAGAGAGCAGGTAACCTAAGGACAAACGACTGGGGAAAGGCATTGTCTTAGAGTAACTGGTAACGAGTAATGGGTTAAGTAACTGGTTTCTTTTAAGGTGTGGCCAGTTATTGTAAAGTAATAGGGCGTAGTTAAGAACCAATGAAAATCATCCTTGCCCCACTCTGGATATTTGTATAAAATCTAGCAAGATGTAAAAAAAGGAGGGCTTATGTATTTTTTCCGGCCTTGAGGACTGAAAATGCCGCTTGCCCTAGACAGACCGGGGAGATGGGCGTCTTGGCAGAGTTTGGACCTGGGCTTGACGAGGTGACCACGAAGCAGTAGATGCAGTGATAATGATAGTAGATTAACCTAACCACATCTTATTTAGAGCCTCAGATAAGTTTAAATTTTCAACAATAGATCGATTAATGTTAAAATATTTCATGGCTTAGTTCTCAAACAGTCCATCTGAAATTATACCTTCACAATCATTTATTAAATTCACTTGATTATAGTTTTATTTTGATTATTATAACATATAATTTGTACATTAATATTTCTATGTTATTTCTATATTATTCTTTATTAAAAATAAAATAAATTAAGTTTTTTAGAAAAAGTTATTTTAATTCTGCTACCTATTTATATCATGATTATCACAGGTAATGTTGGTAATTAGAAAGCATGATAAACACAAACCAGCTTTTGAGAAAAGAAATTAAATTCATAAATCTTGGACCAATTTGTATATTATGGATTCAAATTTGTTTAACTAATTTTTTATTATTAATTTTGTTAAATATTTCTGGATAATTATCATCAATAATTATCCATTAGTATCAGGAATAATTTCACCCTAAAAACATAGCAATCCCTTTGAATTGGGAATTCAATCAATACTTTGTTAATCGTTTCACACCAACTGAAGTAGTAATTAAATTCTATGGTGCTCAAAAAAGGTCGGTATTTGAATAAAATATTTGGTACTCAGTACTCAGAGTAGCATTTGCCTATCTCTGGTTAGTACTCATCGTCTTCATTGATTATATTTACAACTGGATAACATGTACATAGCACGGTTTTTCCCTTACCGATTAATAAATCGTATAAATGAGAAACCCTATAGCGACAAAAGTTCCGAAAAATAAAACAAAAGAAATCTTGAAATATTGAGAATTTTTGTAAATATTTACGGTTACCCAAAATCACTGGTAATTAGATTGCGACTGACTCTGAAATAATTAAAACAGTAAGGACAGTATTTAAATATGCTTCACCTGTAGGGTTTCTCGGACCTTTAAGTGAAATTCCGTGAAGTGAAGGACGAAAACAATTATGTTTATTTTTTTTTATTTCGTACAATTTAAAACTCGACTTTCGTGCCGAATGGAATATCCATTATCTAAGTAGTATATTTTTTCTTATATATTATGTAGGTTGCTTTTGTTAACTTTTCTTTTTTTAATCTTTAAATTTAATTGTTTTTGTCAATTTTCATTCATTTAATCTTGAACTTTTAATTTTACTTGTTTTTTTTTAAATTATTCTTCTAGTAATATTTAATATATCGCTCTCTATCAATCTCTACTGGTTTTAGTACGAGTGACGCGGTTGAGAACGAGCAGGGATCTCCTCTTGTTCTGCTTTCCCTCCATAACTGAAGGGACAAGCCTTCCTCGGTGTTCCCTCGCCTGATTATAAATAGTGTATAAAGGTATGCATGTGTTTTTTTTAATTTACTTATGTTTAAGTTATTTTATTTATTGTAAATACTTTTTAATTATTATTCGGTTCTAATTTTGCTTAAGTTTATTTTATTTTATTTTTTTGTAAATATCGTGTAAATGTGATGTTTCCTCCCTATTACCATAGTCCAAGTGACAGAATCTTATATTATTCAATATATAAAAATAAAAAAAATTTAGTATTAAATTTTAAACTGTACATTTTAACATTTCTTCTTGTAATTTTAACTTTTAATCTTTGAAAATTTACCTGTTAGCTCTTATTATTGTAATCTTTAATTTTATCAGTTTTTTAAACTTTTATTCCTTCAATGTTCAACTTTTAGTTTTAATTATTTCGTCTTTTTTTATATTAATCTTAAACTTTTAATTTTAATTGTTTTTGTTAACTTTTCTTAATATTATTTCTAAACTTTTATATTAAATTGTAGTTTTTAACTTTTCTTCTCGTATTTTTAAAAAATTTATTTATGATATCTACAACTGTATTAAGAAAAACATATACATTCAGTAAATGTGATAACAGAAAATAACAACATGAAAACACTTGTTGGGAAACTGCCCACTAGCACTATATAAAAAAAAATATGTATTTACAATAGGGGATCTCGAGGCCATCTTCTTTTCAGACGCCTCCGAGGGTTATCAGGAATCGAATATGAAGTAAGGTAAGAAACGAGAGAGAGTCGGATGGTTCTGAAGTTTGTTATAGAAGGATAGATATCTGGATTAACATTAAGGTCGTTATGGATGATATTATTCTCGTAATTTCAATTTTTATTTTTAAACTGTAAATGTTAATTTTTGTACTTGTGATCTTTATCTTTAAATTTTACCAGTTTTTGTTAACTTTTCTTCACTTAGTCTCTAACGTTTAGTATTAATTACTCTTGTAATTTCGACTTTTCCAACTTTGAATTAATTTTGCTTGCATATTTGACTGTAATTATTTATTAACTTTCTGAATTCACTCAAAACTATTGCTATTTTTTTTTTATTTGATTACTACTAGAAGATGAATAAATAATTGTAATATAGGGCGAAAATGAACCAGGTCCGACATATTCAAATAAATAAATATAATAAATTAAGTAGATCAATAACCACAATGATAACGCTATGTATGTTACTAGGAAAGCAAGTCGCTATATATAGCTGTTTTTTTTTTAATGTTTGAAAAAGAGGGATTAATTAAACCTAAAAGCCTTTGAACGCCCTTCTGTCAACGGTTTTATTAACTTCAGGTGTTGTACTGGCTTTATATAGGAGGGAAAGGGCAGCGAGGAGATAAGCGGGACAGTGTATACAGATGGTAATGAAGACCCGCACATTGGATATATAGGATATAGGATCGATTCAATGCTAATGTTAATCTGGCCAAATCAATCTAATGGCTGTTCTATTTACATCTAAATCATTAAACAAATGGCAATAGAACTGGCAACTAGAGAGGATCCAACCAGCAACTTGAGTAAATACCTAATAAGGAAAAGGGCAACGCAATAACCCCACACTCTCATACAATTTTCTTATTACTACATTTGACACTAGCGCTAGCAGTTCATGAAATTTATTATATAATAATTTGCGTACATTATAAAATATTAATATAAACTAGAACTCATTGAATAAAACTCCTCTTTTTCCAGATCTGCTACGTCCAAAATATTTTTTAAAAACATTTATTTTATATATATATATATATATATATATATATATATATATATTCAACAGAAGCAATTTTAACAAAAATTCGTAATTTTAATTAATTAGATAATTTATAAACATGATAATTTTTTTTTCACCTTTCTATTTTTACTCATTTGTTTTATATAAATATATATATTTTAAATTATATAAAGATAGAACAATATGATAATTTTTTAACAGTTAATTAATAATAATTAACAAATTTTTAGACCCATTTTTATTCTAAAAATACATAAACAAATAAAAATTCTCTTTATCATTATGAAAACACTTTTATTTTATAAAACATTTCTTTATACATTTATTTCCACCTGTCCAATTTTCGTAAAATTAATTGTCAATATTTTCTCATTTAGGCTTTTGTCTTTCTTTTATGCCAGTCATGATTTTATTTATGGTTATTTTTCTTTCTTATTTTATAAACATAAATCGATACTTATTTTACATCTTGGATTTTCACTATTTTCAAACTTTTTACTACATAAATCATCTACTCACTCATACCTCAACACCTTATATTATTATAATATCTTGACTGGCAAAACATAAAAAAAAATTTTTTAATGAGAAGATGCTGATTACCAATATTACAAAAATTAGAAAGGTGGAAATAAAATCTATAAAGAAATGTTTGATAATATCCAAGAGACCGCAACGTTACAAATATCTGTGATAACAAAAAAATAAAAAAATTTTAAGATAAAAACAGTTTTTATTTGTTTATGTATTTTGGGATGAAAATGGATCCAATATTTCTTTAATTCTGTTAATAAATTGTTTATAAATTATGATAACTTTTGTTTTTTTATAGGTATCTTTTTGTCATTTTACTTTACTTATCATTAAGTTATTTTATTTGTATTAATTGTATATACTTTTTTATTATTATGTGGTAATTATTTGCTTCTGGTTTATTCTATGTATATATATTTTCTGTAAATATGGTATGAATGTACTCTTTCCTCACCCTAACCATGGTCCATATTGTGTTATACTATTTAATAAAATAATTTTAAAATGTATATGATTTAGTTTTTATCATTCTTAATTATCTTCACGTTCCTGAATTTCGTTGCTCATTTTCAAAAGCAGTAAGGTTATTATTTAACAATTTTCTTCCCATATAATTTTTTACGTTGTGGTCATTCTTATTATTTTTTTCTCACTTTTTATTAAACAATTATTTCTATAGTTGTCACATACAAATATACTACTGTTCGTCAGATCTATTTATTCCCGTCACATTCCTTACAGTTATTTATTAACCAATAAGTTAGCAGCTTTTGAAATTGGATTTCTGATGCCATCGATTGTCTCAGAGTTAAATTTAGGAACTTTTCCATATTTTCATAATGGAAGAGACATTTTTCCCAGCTTCTAGATCTAACTGAGAAAGCTGAAGACAATTTTCAGGAAGATATTTTTACTGACCAATGTTTGGAACCACCAAATGATTAGGATATATTTATATAATAAAAAATAAAATATCAGTGAATAAATAATAAATTTTGTATATTAAATATCAGATTTCCGTTAGTTCAGATGCATAAAAACATATGTATTGATTCACAGTCAATGTCTGGACTAGAATTTTACCTATTTTGGCCTGGCTCCCACTGAGCGTTGTAACTGTGCATTTTAGGTACATTAAAAATATAACGAAAATAAAAAATATGAAGTATGTCTTTAGTTCGTTGTGAGATATGTTCAGTATTCATGAGACCACATCTCGGAAGTTTGAATAATTCTTGTATTTCTGGGTGGATCCTGTCATGTCCGTCCAGGTGTGCTCATAGATATTTGAACCTCTTTATTTAACCAAGCCTTTTTCAGTCTAACTTCACAGTTCATTTCGCATCGTTTTCTTCCCGTTTAATAGTTATTGTCTTTAATGAATGTTGTGAGCTATTCCTCACAGTATGGAACTTCGAATAAGAGATTGCATTACATGACAAAAATCATTATATTAATGGTATTAAGTAATAATTTCTTCTGTATAGATAGATCAATTTTATATTATTTACTGTATTTGTAAACTGTTTTATTTCCTACAATTTCCTTTACTTTATAACTTTTTCCTTGATTTTTTTGTGTGATATCCTTATTTTTTTCACTTGCACCAGAAGATAATTCTCAAAATGAATCCTTAATCATTGGTTTTATGAAGAATTAACGGATATTTGGCCTACCCAAAAAAAAAAAAAATTAAAAGTACCGACTAATGATAGAATCTATTAGTTCGGATATTTTAATTTTTATATGAATAGAGATACAGGCCCAACATGGTATCAAGATTCACTTTCGCTAGAATAAGGATGAGCCTTTGCGTTATATCAAAAACGTTCCATCTTAGGGATTTAAATCAACGAGCCCAAGAACGAAGAAGAAGTTTTAATGAACTATAAGGGGTCATGATGACCATGTCAAAATATTTTAAAGACAATTTATCCTGTTTTTTTTTATTCCGTTGACTTTTGAAATCTTATACTTTTTTCAATGACTTTCATTGTAATTGTAGTTAGGTTTTAAATTTTGAATTTAAAATTCCACATTTCGTCATGAAACTCCCATTCATTTACTTACTCACTATATGGCGTTACGGTCAATTAAGAACCAAATCCTCCTCCAATATCCTGCTCCATTCTACCTTATCCTTAGCTGGCGGAGGTCCTCTTCTACGTCGTCCAGCCATCGTTTACGCGTCTTACCTCTCCTTCGTGAGCATCCAGAATGACCGTACAGCATTTGGCTAAACAATCTCGACGTAGGCATCATTTCGACATGTCCCAGCCACCCCAATCTTCTTTTCTTTATGACATTAACTATGTCCGCTTCTGGCAATAGTTCTTTCAGCTCGGAGTTCGTTCCCGCTCTAAGCCCATCGTCCTCTCGCACAGGGCCAAATATCCTTCTTAGAACTCTTCTCTCCCATGTCATTTATTGTTAGCTGCTGTTATAATTATCCTCCTGGCTTTGTTTTAATTTTTCTAATAGCATATTCTAAGGCTGGCTTCAAAATTACGGGGGAAAGAGGATCTCCTTGATGTAGCCCACGTTCCACTTTGGACACATTAGATATTTGCGAATGCACTTCCAGTCTGCATTTAATTCCATTCAGCATCATTTTAATAAGCTACCTCATTCTTCAAGTCATCGATACTAAGAGCTAAAAAAGGTATTTTTGTTTTCTGTTGGCATTACAGACCATGTAGATCTTTTGCCGCCTTAACAAGCCTGCTCCATCTCTGCCTTTCTTGGGCCATATCTTTCCATTTATCTGCACTCAGCTCTACTGCATCTTTGTTGATTCTATCTTTCCATCTGCTTTTTGGCCTTCCACGTGTTCTTTTGTCTTCTATTGAGGCATTCATTGTTACGTGGGGCTTCCAGATGGATTGTTAAGAGCTACATGCTCTCCCCATCTTGACCTCCTTGCCTTCATATCATGGGATACTGATAGATCAGTTTCTGTATTCCATGTATAATAGCGGAATAGCGGAAAAAGAGATTTTACATATATATTACCGTATTATAGATATGTGTAGATTTACAAGTTCTATTTTTTTGCCGGTAGAAAATGTGTATCAATTATAAGGACTAAAATAAGAGAAGAGCAAATTAATATATGCTTTTAAGCACATAAGAAAAAAAATTGTTATGCAAAAATTATGAACTTATAAAATTCAATAACTGTGTTTATATTTTACTTTTAAAATTAATGTTTTCTTCTATATTTTTCACGCTTTACTGAGAATATAAAAAAAACAAAAATTGTTATCGAATATGTGCTGGGCAATGGTAATAGCCAATATAAACACGAAGATAGAACGGTGCTTTGTCAGTTTCAAGATTTACTGTTGTAAATGTGAAGGGTATAAAGGTGGATGGATTGCTTACAAAGCGGTTGTTGTCACAGCATAACTGAATATATTTTCACCAACTCTCCTCGCTTCTCCTCGGATCAATAAACTCAATTGAGTATTTTTTTTTACAGAGTTTTGGTTTATTATTATTATAATATCGGAAATAATTTTTTATTTCAGAATTAAAAGCACATCCCAAACGGACGCTCTACAATCATGCAATTATATTTTATGAATAGAATTTTGATATAAGTGAATGGTAGTTTTTATTGTTTAAATTTCATCTTTAAAGTGTTTCTAGAGTTTTGTATTTTCTTTTCTACGATTTATATTTTTTCTTTTTTCTTTACAATGCTAAAACGTTTTCAGTTTTGTTTATACGTATCTACTGAAGACTATGTATTTTGTTTAAGTTTTTAGCTATATATATATATATATATATATATATATATATATATATATATATATATATATATATATATATTTTTTTTTTATTTGTACATACTTATTATTCTTAAGGGACCTTATCCCAGAACAAAGTTTATTTTCTGTTTATTTATATATCTATATCTATTTATATCTGTATTTCTATACTCTTTAATAAAAACCTAGGTAAAGCTAGGGAAAGAATGTTTTATATATATATATATATATATATATATATATATATATATATATATATATATATATTATATATATATATATATATATATATATATATATATATATATATTAGCACACTCCTCTTGTAACGTCATGGCGCCTGTAGTAGTCAGTGCTGCATTTTTACTCCATCTGTACATCTGCCTACCTCTTTGGGCAATCGATCGTCCAGGCTCGATACAAAATATCAATTCGCTTTTTTGAAACAGATTTAATAAAAGACACAATTTTGTTCTAAAAAAAAATCCGCAGTATACGCACTAATGTAAAAATGTGCAGTTTTTACCAAGAGGTATAACAATTTTCTGGGCCCTCGCTGTTTTGAACTATTTTAGCTGGAGTTGAAAATCTTCGTTTTTTTGTTGAACTAGAAATCATAATTTATTTTTTGTATTTTTCGTTTATAAGATTTACACCTTTTCTTTATTTTATTGTTATAAAGTTTCCTGCAGTTGCATTTCTCATGTTTTTTAATAACGTTACTTTTCTTTTGTGTATTTGTTAAATTTTAATACTCATAGCTTTGCATTTTTTTTCAAAAATGAAAGTGTATATTTCTATTGTTAATGGTGTATTTATTGAGTGAACCTACCAGAATCCCTTAAATATATAGCAAACAAGTTTGTTAAATATTATAGATTTAGGGACGAGGTTAAGAGAAGTTTATACTAAGGCTAAAATTTCCCTGCTTTAGTTAAGCAATAGAATCTGGTACTTATAACTCTTGCCCTCTCGCATGACAAGAACCATCCCTTTGTTAATTGTTGGGGCTTAAGTTTCCGTTGCCCTACATTACTTTATTAAACTAACACTAAACGCAGTGTATATACTCCCTAATATTTCGATCTTCAACACGGCGGGAGACTTCATTAAGGTTGTTTTGTTTAATTTTTTTTTTACTATGTTTAGTATTTACTATTTTGAATAAAATTTTATTCTGAATTCGATTCAATTCTGAGAAGAAAAATCAGAATGTTTAGAATGAGCTAGGAATTTCTTTTCAGTGGAGTAAACGGAAAAAAAAAGTTGAATATCATCACAAATAATAGTAATAGTAACTGGTATTTTTATAAATTGAGAAATTATATATTTTTTTTTTATCATGAAAATATAATATACACAAAATGCTTACGTGATTTAGTTAACATAACATATTTTCAAATTATACTTTGTAATATATTTAGTACAACAAAATTTTGATATAAATCCAATATATTTTTTTTATTTATAGTAATATATTGGGTTGGCAAATAAGTCCTATTCGTTTTTTTGTTTATTTTTATGTTGGCGCATCAAGATCAATAAATCCAAATGCAAGGATGTCACATACAGACTACTTAATAGAAAATCTAACCTCTCAATTTCAAAACAAACTATTAATATATAAGGCCATACTGAAACCCATCTGGACCTACGGACTTGAACTGTGGTGGACAACAAAATTTTCGAACATCAAACGCATCCAATCCTTCCAGTCTATAGTTCTCCGTATAATAGTCAATGATCCTTATTATGTTACGAACAAAATCTTACATCATGACCTTAACATACATTATGTCCTTGACGTTATTCCATCCCGATTTTCAAATTTTCATCAGAACCTAATCCATCATCCTAATCCCTTAGCACAATCCTTATCCAGTTCCAGTCATCCCTACAATCCTCCTCGAAGGTTGAAGCAGCAGTGGCCTCGAGATCTTTTGTAAATACGTCACTGGAGTCCTGGCAATGGCCAGCTTCTCCACTCAAGTCATGAGCGTATGTGGCTTTAATGCCCTCTCTTAGTCTCCACTGGATTCCCATCCTAAGTGATGCGGCTGAGAGAGAAGCGCTGGGATCTCTTGGAGTCTTGCCTTATCCTCCAAACGTGGGGTAAAGGGCCCAACTCGGAGCTCCCTCGGCTGACTGTAAATCAGTATGTCAATAAGTATGAATGTGTTTTTATTTATTTATTTATTGTTGTCTCATGTTTGATTTATTTTGTTATTCCAAGTTTTCTTTTCTTTTCTTTTGTTATAATCTTGATTTTCTTTTATTGTATATGTATTATGTTTGTATTTAATTCATCCTAGATACTCGATGCCCCTAATTGAGGCAATATGTATTTTTTTCCACAATAAAGTATTATTAGTAAGAAAAAAAAATATGTCATTCCAACGGATGTAGTAACATCGAATTTAGAGAACATCCTAAAGGGTTATGAATGATCGGATGGGTGTTGTGTTTCACCTAGACAACGCAAGACACCACAGTTCATTGGTCACTCACAATAAATTATTGAGCCTTGGATGGGACCTTTTGCCCCACCATCCCTATTCACCAGACCTAGCTCCAAGTGACTACCACTTATTCCGATCTCTGCAGAACTCCATGAATGGAAAGATATTCCAAAAGGAAGAGGACATAAAAAAACAATTGGATTAGTTTTTTAACAATAAATTCCAGACATTCTATGAACATGGCATTATGCAGTTAGTGGGAAGATGGGAAAAAGTCACATTAAATAATGGTCAATATATTGTAGATTAAACTAAATTTTATGTCTATAATACATTGAGTTTTATTTCACTCTGAAAAACCGAAAGGACTTATTTGCCAACTCGCTGTATTATTCTGTCACAATATGAACAACGGTTACAGTGGGGAAAGAGTAGATTCACACCATGAAATCCAATATCTAATACACTTTTACGATTCTCAATAATAAATTGGTGTTGAATGAAGTCAATTAATTTTGCTGGAATTGGTGCAGATGTATTATGTGAAATTGGGATAATCTCCTCTCCCAAGCTCCCTCTATTCTATTTCCTCCTCTTTTTTCCATTTGTGCTATATTCATTAGATTTCTTATTTTATTTTTGTTCTATTTATCTTTTTGATTATAAAAGATTATTGATAGAGAACCAGCTTATATTACATATAAAGAATTATAATATCGGATGTGATATGAGTAGCATAATTTATGATCGCTTTTTAATACAATGCTGAGGATGAATGATGAAGTAAATTGAGAAAAATACTTTAAAAGTGATATAACAAAAAAAATATTATAAATGATGAAAAATGTTTAGCTTGATTAATGTATAAAAAATATCAGGTACGGTGCACCACACATCTTTCATTTAAAATTCTACATTCTGATGATTTTTTTTTTTTAATTTAATAAGATTAAGTGTATTAATTTAGTTAGAAACAGAAACTTGAAATTGAAAGGAAATTGATATACATCATGACAATTCTATGAACTATGTTTGGTTTATCAAGTCCAAAAAACAAAATAAATAAATCAAAATACTCAAACATATTTTCTGTGGAAATTATATTTAGTTTTTATGAAAATGTTTATTTTCCATCCAAAAGCATCGAATTAAGCTAATTATGACAGTTCAAATTTATCAGCCTTTTGTTAATCTCCATTACCTTTTACGGCTTAGCATCATAGATATACATTTTTATAAAGTCTTCATCTTTTAGACAGAATGTAATACATTTATATTCACCACTCTCATTTCCTGAAATTTCTTTTCAAAATGCGAAAATATTTCTCTTATTTTCTGTTTTAATTAATTATCAAATTCTTTCGTATTTCCTATTTATCCATCTCGAAATATATATAACGATAATCGCTAGAGAAGTAAAAGAAAAATACAAACTACTTTTTATGAAATGGCGTTGAAGTGATTCTTGAAGTCCTATTAAAAAATGAATTACACGAGGAATAATGTTTTTAATATATTTTTCATACGACATGATTCTGTTTAGTAGCTGTATGTGTATTATAACTTAAAAAAAGAACATATTGTAATTGTTTAAGTACTTCGCTTAAATTACTCATAGTAAGAGATATAGATCGGTAAAAAAAAAGTGATTATGAGGAGGGAGAAGAGGGGGGCTTCAGGACTAAGGCTGCCCGGTAGACTCACCAGCGCTGTATAGTTCACATATGGCTAAACGAAAGTAATATACAATCTCACTTTTTACAGGCCTTACGTTAAAATCAACATAATAAGAGATAAGATAGGGTTTTTATATTTGTATATAGTTTTCTGAATGAATTAATTGTCCAGATATTATTTATTGTAAATTATTATTTAAATTTTTTTATTATATTTTTTTAAATGAAATTTACAACTGCATTACATGGAAAATACAACAAGTAAATGTGACATTGGTAACATGACATGTACAACATGTCATGTTACCAATGTCATCTCATTTTTAAAATATTATATCTTTGTTTATCGTTGGCGAAATATTAATTCTTCGTCCTGGGATATATACATATATATATATATATATATATATATATATATATATATATATATATATATATATATATATATATATATATATATATATAAAATTATGGATTTTACTTATATGACATATTAAAGCGGAGCCTCGAAACGTTGAACATATGACTGGGTTTTATATATATACATATGTTTATTTCGGTTATATGTTTAACGTTTCGAGATTCTGCTTTAATTTGTCATATAAGTAAAATCCATAATTTGTTATATCGTCATATTTTTTACAATTGTTTTATTTAGAAACACCCTAATGGTCCTTACATTGTTACAATAAATGTCTCAAAGAATAAAGTAAATTAGAATTACCCTTCCTGTGTAGGGTAATTTATCATTAATGTTATATTATTATTATAAAAAGTCAGACATGAAAACAATTCTGAAATTGAATGAATTTTATGAGAATATATTTAATGGACGGGGTGAAAATGGTTTGGTATGAAAAAATTATGATGACATGAGCTTAAAAGTAAGCTCGTAATAGTTAATTCGATTGAATTATTGATTTTATCAGGATGGGTTTATGTGATAGAAAGCGATGGCTTTAATTTCAAGTGAGGACTAATTCAATAAATAAATATAGATTAAAAAAAATTAACAAATATATGTCTTGCATTTGGGAACTTTGAGATAGCGCTTTAAAAGTTTACATTTTCATTCAAATGAAACGAATCAAAATTTCGAGCCGTAGGGAGAGGGGATGATATATTCCATAATCTACATAAGGATGCTTGCAGATTGAAACGATAAAAGTATATACTCGCTTCTGAAAGGGAATAGACATTTCCACCACCCCCCCCCCTCTCCAGCTCCCCCCGTCTTAGAGTATTCAACGGGCCCGGGCGGCAATCGAAAGAGGCAAAGCCAGAGTACATGTTCGACAGTTCATCAAATATTTATCCTCCCCTCAACTATCGGATACCATTCTTGTTCCTCCCTTATTACTGGAATTCTCCATTTTCCGAAATTCCACTTCTCCATCCGATTCGAGAGGAAATATATCAAGGATATATACTCACACACACATATATATATATATATGTATATATATATATATATATATATATATATATATATATATATATATATATATATATATATATATATATATATATACATATATATACATTCATCTAGAAAGACTGTTTAGGATATTTTCTGGATAAACTTTTACGTTATATCAGTCAAAGTTGTAACCGCATGTTTATTAGTTAAACTTTGTTTAAACAATTATACAAATTCATATAAATTTCTAACAGTAGCGAATCCACGACATATAAACATTAATAATGGTAATTAATCTGGTAGAAAAAAAAACACAACAAAAAACTGCTTTTATTAAATGGTGTTGAGGTTTCTTGAAGAACAAGAAAAAAAAAAGTTGTTCTAGGAAAAATAATGATTTTAGAGATAAATTTATTTTATTTTTTTCTCGATGAGTGCTAACATTCATTAGCTGTTTATGCATAATTTTTAAAAAAAAATATATATATATTATGATTGTTTAAGTATTTAGATTAGATCACTCACAAAAACTAATATGGACCAATGAAAAAATAGTTCCCTCGCCTGGTGGTAAATAGTATATATAGGTATGCATGTGTTTTTTGATTAGTTTTGATTTTCTTATTTTTATGTTATTTTATTTTATTATTTATTGTATGTACTTTTGATTATTATTTTGCTTCTATTTATTTTATATTTTTTGGACATATAGTGTGAATGTTATCCTACCTCACTGTAAATAATGTCCAAGAGACAGATTGTTGTAATACTCAATAAATAAATAACCCAAAAAAATATGTATTTTTACACTTCGTGGAGAAGGGGATGGGCGAAGAGGGGCTTCAGCCCCGATTTCTAATACATACGGAAAATAATAATATTGAAAATCTTCTAAAAAAAAATTTATTAGATGGTTCGTCCAGAAAATTTTCCCTTATAATTTCAAAAGCTTTTAGTGAAATTCAGAATTACATTTGGAACCAATCAAATTAAAAGGACCTTAAAAGGAAAGACATATCAGAATAGGCTTCAAAAGGAAAAATCAGATTGTTTAACCTTTGGTAGTACCGAAAATTTAAAAAGTCTTTTTTTCATGTTTTATTAATCTAAAAGCCTTTAAAAGATTAGAAAAAGTAAACATAATACCATTACGAGCTCGCAAACACACACATACATATATATATATATATATATATATATATATATATATATATATATATATATATATATATATATATATATATATATATATATATATATATATATATATAGGTAAAGTTACGACAAACAAGGAGTTAATATTAAAAAGCAATAAACGTTTAATAGTTTTAGAGGAGATCTGAAATGATTTACATTATTATATTTTGTTATTTATGTATATTTTACTTTTTGAAGTTGAGTTTTTATCTTTACGCTATTTTATTTTCTTCTGAAACGTATGAATTATATCGCTATTAGTTAATTTATATATTAATATTTTCAGTAAATATGGTGCGAATGTGCTATCTGATCGCTATTGCAATCGTCCTTAATATAGACAAAATGTAATACATCTGAATAAACAATATTTAAAAAAAAATCTTATAAACTTTATTGAAATTTTAATAGCCTAATATCCTAAAACATGTCTGTGATGGTTTATTATTCCTAAACAATAATTGTTTTTAATAGGATAAACAATTGCAATATTTCTATCTATAGAAAATTCTATCCAGCGGTTTTTTTTTCAATCATTTTCAGTGTTCTTTCTTCGAACGACGTTCATCATGATTTTACTTTAAATGGAATTTAACTTTTCGGAAAATGGAAGTGTGACTATTTTTGTCTTTTCAATTTACCAATCTCTTAACTCTTATAGAATATTTATATACCTCTATTTACCTTATATACCTATTAACGTCAAGTAGGTTTCTAATACATTTTCTTGAATATTTATAAACTTACCTACCGAGGGTATTTAAAATTTACCCTATGGACGCGCATAACTCCAGTTTTTTTTGTTTGTTTTTATTTTATTTTATTTTAATGAAATTTACAGGTGTATTACATTAAAAATACAACAAGTAAATCTGACATTGGTAACATGACATGTAAAACATGAAGATAAACTACCCATTGGTAGAACTCAAATTAAAGTTCTATATTAGAAGATCCCGAGGCCATCTTCTTTTCAGACGCCTCGGAGGGTTATCAGAGATGGAGGAGGAAGCAAGGTTTGAAAAAAGAGGGTTCGGATGGTTCTGCAGTTTGTTATGGAAGGATAGGTATCTGGATTGGGCCAAATCGGAAACATATGGAACATTAAGGTAACTCCAGTTTTAATTTTAAAAACAATTTATCTTACCGTCCTGTCTATCTTTTACCCATTATGGACAAAATCTTGGAAAAACTCATCTTGAAACGTCTGTAACCCATCGTAGATTCTAACCGCATAATCCCATATAAAAACTTTATCATTTCTAAATCATCTAAGCATAACTGTTAATTGAAATAACAAAAAGATCTACTAAAAATACTATTTTGACGTTACATGTTAAGAATAGTGTTGCCCAAAATCGGTCTTGGTCTTGCAAAGTGCAAGACCAAGGCCGCCTAACTGTTGCAGGACCAAGACCAGGACTGGTAAAAAAAATCGATATTTTAAATGAAAATTAAGGAAAAATAGCTACTAATACTTGATAATCTTAGTTAGTATATGTTAATAATTGGTATAATCAATATACTTTTGCACTTAAATTCTTTATTCTTTCATTCGGGCTTAGTTAGGTTCCTCCTATCTAAAAAATACAGTAATATCTCTATAGTAATAAGCTATGAAGTAACTGCAAGACTGTTGCGAGACTCTTGCGCAAGACCAAGACCATGACCAAGATTAAGTTTGCAAGACCAAGACTCTTCTCGGTCTCGCATTTGGGCAACACTAGTTAAGAACGACACACCCACCTTAGTTTCTGAATCACTCAATAAATTACTTTCATAAAAGATACACAATGCATGTAATAAAATTAACTGACATGATTTTTAAGAATATTAGAATATTCATTTTTGCGCTTTTGCTCTGGCGGTGAAGTATTTAAATAAAGGGCAAGGCAACATCACAAGAACAGCGTAGTAAACATCACAAATGATCTCGTACTGATGTGGGTACAAAGTGGTAAGCCATTGTGACGCTTTATACCTTGACCTTTTGCTCCTAATATAATTAATTAACTTTGTTATATAATTAATTGAATGTAAGCAGACAAATGCGTTTATTTATATATTCATTTATTGGATTTTACTTGTTGATAAAGTTGGTTTAATTTATAATTTTATTGACCAGTCATTTCAGTATGTAAAAAAAAAAAAAACGCATACAAAGACACTACCCTTTAAAAAATTACTTTCTGACTTCTATGTAATAGACCTAGGAAAAAAAGTTAAACAAAAAATTATTATTTTAAAATGCAGCATGTAAAACACCAAGTATTTTGTATTTTTAAGGTATAGTGTATTTTAATTATGAAGTATTTAAATTGTTTGCATAAAGCTCATTAGAAATACAAATCAACAAAATTATCTAGTATTTTAATTACGAAAAATCAAAATTCAAATATAAAGTATGTACTTTTTTTTTTTTATTTCTTAATTATATTTACAACTGTATTAAAGAAATACATTTAGTAAATTTGAAAATATGGATATAATGACGTGAAAGCACTTGTTGAGAAACTACCCAATGGTAGCACTCTAATGATATGTCTACATCATAGAAGATCACGGGGCCATCTTCTTTTCAGATGCCTTAGAGGGTTAAATATGTACTTAAATCTAACGAGTTGGCGTTTTGCAACTAATTTCTTAAAAAATTGGTTTATTTTTGGGTGAAAAGAATTACTTGACAGTGGATAAACTTAAAAAAAAAATAATTGGAAACGAATTATTGTATTCAATTAATATTATTTCTGAACTACTTATATTAAAAGTGAGGTTTTGTCAGTTTTTCATTTAAAATATTCTCAAAGCTATGACGTATATTGATCCTTTACTTTTAATTTGCTAAAAGGTAGCTCAAAATATAATTATAAAAAGACATTTTTTTTA
Organism: Nezara viridula; assembly: GCA_928085145.1. Taxonomy (NCBI): domain Eukaryota; kingdom Metazoa; phylum Arthropoda; class Insecta; order Hemiptera; family Pentatomidae; genus Nezara; species Nezara viridula. Next base: position 181,826,421 of record OV725078.1, on the reverse strand, counting down.
AATTAATATCTTTACTTGTTTCTTTAAGAAAATATTCTCTTCTAGCCTTTCTTCCGATAAGACCCTGGAGTACTGCATGCTCATTCAAATGCTAATGGATTTTATTTCATAAGTTAATTATGTTATAATTTCTCTTCCTACAACAAATAAAGATAATCCTACTCAGTTACTTTTATATCTGGTACGAAACAAATACTTGTTTGTGTTTTGTATTTTAAAAATAAAATATAGTTACAAGATATGCATATTATATTTTGCAACTTCAATTTTTTTTTTAAAAATGTGTATTATTTTATATTTTAGAATATTTCATTTGAAATACAACTTAAAGCAGGGTTACTATCCAAGATATATATAGATGTATACATTAATAAATTAGTTTATAAATCTATTAAGGTTTATCTCATATATATTATGAGTTAACAACAAGTTAATTAATAATGAGTTAATTAATAAATTGTTTCTTACTAACTCATTAATTTAGTTTATGAGTTATCAATAAATTAGCTCATTACTTTAAAACCTCAATTATCTGACTATACTCTATTCACAGCGAATAGAATGCTTTAGCACCAGGGGGAAGAACACCCCTTGGAAGAATTATGGCCCTGAGGTAGAAGATTAGAGAACGGCATGAATCCTCACTAACAGCCTTCCTGCCTAGAAGGCCGTAGGCAATACAATATGGCCAATAAACCTTAAGTCATAAAGCCTTCTTTTTTCATCCCATCTCATTCTACCACATCTTTTACCTCAACTATTTCATGTTGTCATGCCAAGGTATAGTAAGGATATGTTATAATATCCTAATCGTAATATAGATTGTGTGTGTGTGTGGGTTTGTGTGAGAGGGAGGGGAGAAATACAAGACTTTGGTTTGACTTTAAAGGTTTGAAGGTACAAAACTTTGTTGGTTTGCTAATTAAAACAACATACACGTCATTCCAGTTGAAGATTTTGAAGGAAACAAATGGAAGGGCGTGAAAAGACTTGTAAATTTAACTAATACCGCATTACAAGATTTTATTTTCAGTTCATAGAATTGATGAATACATAAAAAAAAATACCCAAAAAAAGAAAACACATATAATGAGGCTGAAATGTCAAGGAGGGCAAAAGGTTTTTAAAGTGAAACTTAGTAAGTGGATAGGTTTTATCCGATTAGCCTACTGGATGCAACTAACAGCTTTGAGGTCTTGATGACACCACTCTGTGTCATAAAATGGAGGTTTGATATTCATACCATGTAGGCCCTCGTGCATTCACTGACTCTGAAAGACCACAATCCATCGGTGGGCAGGGTGACCGAACGGCTAATGTGTGTGCACAGCACTGCCGTTGCTCGGCAACCTGATCTATGAGACAATGGATTTAAAATAGTCATGAATTCGCGTCCCGGTGCCGGGGGAGTCTTTTAAATCCCCGTCCACACTCCTTGGCCCGGGAAAAACCCGTATAGCCTTAAAGGCGAGGAAGGTGAGGACCCTCCCCCACAAAAAGACCGCAATCCATGGATTTAGAATGATTGGGGAAGGAAGCTGAAGAAAAGTCTGAAGAGACTATTGCTGTCCAAATGTGAGACCAAGACGAGTCTTCGTCTTACGCACTCATTCTTGGTCTTGTGTAACAGTCTTGCAATTACTATATTACTATTAGCTTATTACCATAGAGATATTACAGTAATATTTTAGATAGGAGAAACTTAATTAAGCCCAAATGAAACATTAGAGGAGTTAAATGCAAAAGTATATTGGTTATACCAATTCTTTACACATAGTAACTAAAATTGTCATGTATTAGTAACTGTTTTGCCTTAATTTTTATTCAAAAAATTGATTTTGTTTTACCAGTCTTGGTCTTTTTCTTGCGACAGTTTGGCAGTCTTGCAAAGTGCAAGACCAAAACCGATTTTGGGCGATACTAGAAGAGACTAATTTATTGTTTTATTAAATACGTCTTACAGAGTTCGAGGAACTCGTTTTTCCAGCACGTCTATAGCATTCAGGCCGTTTTAATGTTTTTTAATCGCAATATTTCCTAGGTGTATTTCTTTCTCAAACTCTAAGAACAAGAAAAAAAAATTCTATGTATTGTTGTTGGATATAGTTGTCCTCCTGTTTAGGAATCGCCTCGTAGGAGATTAAATACTTACATTTTTTACAATTTGAAGTACAAGGATTGTAAAAGGATGTTCTTTTACACATGAGAGTAAAAATTTCTGAATGATGGAGCTCCCGCTCATTTCGCTCATGAGGCGAGGCAACAATGGTTTCAAGATTGTTGGATTGGTCACGATGGTACAATAAGTTGGCCTCCAAGATCTTCAGACCTCATATAACTCGCTGGATAAAAACTATACAAAGTAAAAATAGACATTGGGGATGCACTAATTCAATTTAATAAAAATGCTGCAGGCGTCATCAAAACAAGATACGCGACAATTAGAATGGCAGCTGTCGAACCCCGAAGACGAAGCCGAAAATGTTTAGAAGACGATTTTCGAACATTTATTTAAAATAATACTTCGAGAATTGAAATGCTAATTCATGCATTAAATATTGTTTATTTGTAATTAACCAATGAATTAAACAAATTAAAATCGGTTAAGAGCATATGAGGTTTTTTAAAATTATTTTCCTGTGTGCAACCCACTCCTAGAGTTTGGCACATGCCTCCTGACTAACTCATTACATAGTCACAACCTACTGCACTGGTTCCTCTATCAAATTTTTCATTGTTGGAGTTAGCGTATCTTCTTTGTAGCTTTCTTTTTAACACTATTAATTTTGTAAAAACTAATTGACCTTCAACCACGCACGGATTTCAACATTGCTCAAATTTAGTACCCCATAAAAATCTAGTAATAAACTGAGTCAAATATTTATTTATGAAAAATCCTGTTACCCCTTTGTTGTATATATATATATTTTTTTAATTTTTGATGAGAAAAACCATTTAGCCAAAGAAGATACTTCCGAATCCCATTTCTTGAACTAACATTTGCCTGGACCATACTTGAACCGCACTTTCATTCCGTTTATTTGATTTTTTTTTTCGATAGATCTCCTTGGTTTCGAAATTTTACTAAGGACAATGGGTTAATTGAAGGCTGATAAATTAGTATTTGACTTAGTGGACGGGACCCCGAGAATAGAGGGGGATCAATAGGGAGCCCGGGGCAGAGTAAAGTGTTATCGCTCTTCAATCTCGAGGGGAACACTGAGAGTGAGCAAATTAAAAAGTGTTGGCTGAGGAAGCGATTTAATTTAGAGCCGCCTAGGGCCTCCTACTGATTGAGTTTTTTCAAAGTGCTGTCACGTTTCGGGCGGTGGCGGTAGATCAGCTAAACTTGCCACCTTTACTACGGAATTTAAAATTATTGCTTAGGTCTGACAGCTCTGACACAACCATCAGGAAAATACACAAAATTATCATTTTTTTCCTATCATCTCTAATGTCAACGCCTCTTCAGCTAAACTCATCAAATTCCTTCTAACCTCACTTTAGAAACTCAGTCACAATAACCCTTTTGACATTAGCAGTTCATTTCACCTCAAAGGATAGTTGTTACCTCTCCATATTCCCTATAATTTTATGCTTGTTTCTCTAGGAGTAGAACGCTTATTTACTAACATACCAATAGACGAAGCTCTATACATGGTACAAAAAATCTGGACTATTATCGAACCTAACACCACAATTAACCTTACCTCATACCTTGAATCTCTGGAGCTTTATTGTAGATTCGGATACCTCCCTTTTCACGGTAAATTCATCAATCAGATTTCCTACCTTGTAATGCAAATTTATTTAGCACCTGGCATCTCTAACTTAGTTCTTAATGACCTCCTAGATCTCTTTGTTCCTTTTTTACCAGCTAAAGTGGCTCTATCCAGCTTCCCGACGGTTGTATTTTCTAGGTGTTTACCGAACTTTTATATAAAAAAAAACTTCTTACCATCTTGATCAATTTACTCCTTGCTCCTCTGTCCATTCGTTCAACACGAGATCCCAGCCCATAAACCTCTTTATACCTTCCCATAGAGCTGTTTCCTTTAAAAAAATTTTTTTTATACGTGCTACCTTATTTTGAAATTCCCTTCCTACTTCCATACGCAAATCCTTATCCTTAACACCATTTATTCTTCCATCTCCTCAGCAAATCAATCTTCCGAATATATATATATATATATATATATATATATATATATATATATATATAAGAGTAATATTTTTATATTTTATAGAGCTGTCACCTTATTTTACTGTTATATTACAGGTAACATATATACTCGTATTAACCATTTTTTAAGTGTAAGCACTCTAAATAAATCTAGCTATAATTTAAATCTTAACTTGTGCCTTTCTTTTTTTTTTTTTTTTTTTTTCAAGACTCAATAGCAATGAAATTGATAAGCAACAAGAATATGGTTAACTTGTACGCCAGATAAAGTCACTAAATTGTACATTATAATTATTCTTAGGGGCTTCAGACCCCATAATAAAATTTACTTTTCGTCTTCTTAACAACTCCCATCTTTGTTTTACCCTTGTGTGAAAAGTTAACAATTCATTTTCAATTCCTTTTTTAGACCTTTTATAATAAAGTACTGACAGCTCTATTTCTACTGACTAGTATACTAAGCTCATCTTCTCAGGCTTTCAAATTTTACTTTTAACATCCATACCATCGAAAAATCAATACCTTCAAAAACCTAATTCACCAACCTTTCTCTTTATCTGAAACCACAATAGAACCAAACCAACATCCAACCCCAACATTCAATCCCTACTACTTTCCAATAATTTTTCACTCAACACCATACTTAAACTGTTTAAAGACCTATACAACCCGAAAACAAAGGCCTGAAATTAAATAGTTTTCACTATTTTAAGTCTTTTTTGACCGCCACCCCGGACCGTCACTTTTTCAATTCGTTTTTTGTTCGCGATAATTGTTATTTTAACAGAGCAACCTTTACTCCAAGCCATGGACACTATAAATTTTTAAACAGATGTTTATCACAATGCATTTGTTTTTCGTCTAGCATTACGGGCTTTGTTTGTAGACGCTGTATTGTGAATAAATGCGATTGTGAATGCCTAAGAATGCACTTGAAAAGTGTAAGGAGAACATTTATAAAGGCAAAACTCTTGTTGTCCTAACAATATCGTACCGCCAAGGCATTTTTTTATTTTTTATTAAGACTCCAAATTATTTCTAATTATTCGAAAGAGGGTGTATTATAGATATCTATTTAGTTCTTTTTTATTTTTTCGGATTTTCGGACATATTCCTGGCTATTCTTGAATCTTCTAGGCATCAGAGTAGATGGACAGACGTGGGCAGCTATATTAAAGCTAAAATATAGTAGACGGTTGTCTCTTTAACTAATAGGTTATTTTTTCTTGCATTATGTTATGTACCTATATATGTGAACTATAAATTACAATAATTCATTTTGTTTGTTTGTTATATCTAAAGTAAGTATCATTTGTTTACTTTAATAAATAAGGCATGGCACAGAACTATATTAACATTTTGTGTTAATCTGGTCATATTTAAAAATTCTAGTTAATAATTTAGCTCGTTTATTTTTCCATTGAACATTCCGATTTCCAAATAGCTCTCATACATTATTAAGTAAAACGTATAAAATCTGATAATTTTTGTTAATTTAGAAAATAAATTTTTTGATGATGAGGAAAACAGTTCCCGAAAAGTCAACATGAAAAGCCATATTAAAAAAAAATTATATGCATAACAAATATTTCTTAAGCAACTGATTGAATTATTTTAGGAAATACATTCACTAAATATTTATTAAAAATACGGAGCGGTTTATTTTCCTATGATCAAGACCTCAGGGACGATTATGGCTGTGGCAAGTAATTATGAATTCTGTTTTATCAGCCGTGGATCGACATTCGGATCAAGAGATCCTACTGAGATATACCTAACCTCTATAAAGTTAGCACTCTTAATGAAATAATTAATTAAGGGCTGTCCTTTGAGACATAATATTTTATAATATTATAATATTTTCAATAAACAAAAAAAAATAAAGGGTAAGTGGCCTCGCGGTTAACCGGCTTAAGCACGCTTAAGCATTATATCGGAGAAATCACCTTCATGCACTTCATCAGTTGTACTATTACAAGTTTTTTTTTTATATGTAAAAATGTATTTTAAATTACTTAATTAAAATACCGTAAGATGGGGTAACTTTGGGACAGCGGATAAAATTTAGTTTTTGGTGAATACACTGTGTTTGTTCGGTCAGCATGGACAGCGCATGTAATGCGCTACCTATCTGGGACACACTACTCTTGAGGCACAAGCAAAAGTTTCATAAAAACAAGAGGTTTAAAAAAAAACCAATGGAAATTAATAAAACCTAAATGCACGAGTGTAGTGAACAAGGGTTCTGAAACTGCTTCCACATAGTAGCGCAGTAGATGCTTACACAAAACACGTTTTTGCAGACTGAACCAACATAGTATCCACCACGGAATCACCACAAAATAAATTTTACTCACTGTCCCAAAGTTACCAGCATACGATACCTATTTCTGTATCATGAATTATAACGAAGGGGACGCTCAGTTGAACAAAAGTATGAAAGTAATGGTGAATCGGGACATTTGACAAAGGATACATAAAATATAAATAATTTTTCGAAAAAAACTAAAATCGGATATTATAAAAAAAGTGGTGAGACCTATGACATCATACGTTTCCGACCCATATAACAATTAGGTTTACTAGATGGGAGAAGCTCCTAAAGAAGAAAGAAAAATCATAAGACATATCGGCGGATCAAGAAAAGTAGGAGATGACTACTGGCCTAAAAAAAAACAAAGAACTTAATGAATAATTGGAAAGATCAGAGACTAACATTTTTCGGGCACATGAAAAGTATGAACATAGCAGACTAATACCAGAAAAATTGAGGGGAAAAAAAGGGTTCTTGTAGTGGAAAAGGAGTTAAAAGAAGAGAAGAAATGGACACCTCTCATCCGGTATTACGCGAATTTCGATAGTTTTATAAACGATATAATTGATGATAAGAGTGTTTCCAAGAGCCGATTATTACAATACCCTTATCCTGATTTATAATATGAAATTTACAAATGTTTAAAAAAACAAATCGGAAATTTACCGGTGAATAAAAAATAAAATCTAAAATAAAGAAACTGCATTAAAAAGTAAAAGTTGATTCTACCAAAGTGTGAAATAATGGATGGTTATCATACGCGGTGGAAAATCATTTTATATTACAAGGAAAGTTGAACATTTAGAAAAACAAAATAAAAATTATTTAAACAATTATATTAATAATAAATTATAAAAATAGATCTCGCGCCGCATAGTTTATTGATCTACATAAAGATTTATGTAATACTAAATTACATTTATACATATTATATTATACATAAAATACATATTATATTAGCAACATAATGTTCAGTAAGTAACAATTACAAAGGGTTACAGTGCGGTCTGAAGATTAAATTACACACCCCAAAACGTCATATACGATTTCAAATATGGAGCTTAGTTTGCTTCAATATCTATAATCACTTCTTTATACTATTGACTTTTAAAATTCAATTTTCATGTAAATGTTAATATTATTTTATAATTTCATAAAATAAAATAATTTATGAAGAAAACAACTAAAATTTAAAGTCATTTTTCTTTTTAAGTAAAACGTATATCTCTTAATTTATTAAATATTATAAATGCATTGTAACTCATATACCACAAAGTATACTAAGAGATTCATAACTTCAAAATTCAATAACTGGTAACTTAGGTCATATCGTATTCATTAGAATTAATCCAAATACAAACAAAATGGGCACAAAAATAAAACGATGGATGGCGCGCCAAATTGAATAACAACCAGATTTATTCATTTTTATTTAATTTATAAAATGGGCCAAGGCCAAAAAAACAAATGGTAATGAAGTGATAAAAATTCTTGCCAATGCGTTGAGAAATAAATACAATATTTACTTAATTTTATACGATCACTCCCAAAACGTGGAGAACCATAATGTAAACGAAAATTGTTTTTCTCTTTTATATATCTTCTTATATTTATTCAAATACTAATTATTCATTCTTTATTTACTGTTTTGTCAAGTTTAACTTTAGTCTTCTCAAATAGGGATTAGGAATGATATCCCCTTAATTCTTTTATTGTCACTGCTCCTACTCGCCATGTCCTTTCAGGCACTGATTCCACGAGGTTGTAATTTATATCGTCTATATTCATACATATAACTACTGTATTCATGATCCCTTCTATTTAAAATTTATTGAACCCTTAAAAAAATACAGAGGACAATAATAGAGTCGAAAAATATTTATATATTATATCACAAATATATATATCCCTTTTCCGGCTCTCAGGAGTGATGGATTTTGACTAATGAGGTATCAAACGAAAGGGAATATCACGTAGAGAGCGCGAATCGGAATTTTGATTCCTAATTTTATACTAGGACTTGGATATAAGTGAACGTAAAATTGGGAGGTTTCAAACCATATGATGATGCCGTCTAAATGAATCGATACGTTACAAATGAATTCATAATTTGGGAATAACTCGAAAAGGATGCAATTTTTTGTACATATTATACATATGAGTATTTTAAAGCTTACTACATTTCCTACAAAACGAAAAAAAAAAATTATCGAAATCGATAACAGTTGTGTCTGATAAAATATTTTCACTGCAAATTTCCTTTTTTTTACACTTATTTTCGGTTTATATTACTCATGAAAGCTCTATTACATAAAATTTATATTTGAAATATTTCTATAGTAAGAGTAAAATGTTGGAATGGAACAATTTGTACTGACCCAACGAGCAAAGTGGGATCAAATATTTTTTTACGGGGAAACTAAGTTGAGATATGTATTTCGCATCTCAGAAAACCACTAAATACGAATTTTCATAGCAAACAAAATATAAAATAAATTTTCACGAAATCTGAGCCTTGGGGAACGGACCCCTTTGATTTTTTTCGACAATCTCAAAAATTGTTTATAACTTTAATACGACCTCAGCTATCTACAAGAAATTTAGTAGGAATTTAATTTAATTTAAGAAATTACTATTTAAAAGCTTACTGAATTTCCTAAAAAAAACGTAAAAAAGAAAAGCTTTTAAATCGGAAGATTTGGTGCAGAGTTATAGATTTCTGAACATTTATTATTTGTCACACTGCAAAGATTCTCTTGCACCTGGGAAGTTTTTTATCAACTTGGGAATTTGCTCTTTTTTCAGGGGCACAGTATTTTATGTAACAGTTAGTAATTATTTTTTTATTTTCAAAACATTATATTATTTTTAATTAATTAAATTATTAACTTTATTTTTATTTATATAAATGTGCCTTCCTTTAAATTTTTTTAGTAATTTGTTTCAATGTGCTTAGATTACAATATCATTTACTTTCAGATCTTTATTATTGTATTTATCTTTTTTAAAATATACTTACAATTTTTTTTTTAATAAAGTAACATACATCCTGATTGGACTAACTATATAACTATCTGCGAATTTGAGGCTTTTGTTGTCATCAAATGTTTAAAGCAATATTTAAAAGCTTTTGTTAATTTACGATAATCTACTGAAGGAAACAGCTAATATTTAAATTATTAGTTTCAGGAAATGGAATGGTTAAACCATGGCCGATTGTAAATCCTATTTATCCTATTTAAATCTTTGTGTATCAAACATTATTGATTGAAAGTTGTGCTAAGCTCTTAATGTATTGAAATCAGATACGATTATTAGGTATGTTTTTATAATAGGTATGCGAAAATATGGAAAATATGGTATGTATGTATGAATATGAATATGAATATGAATATGAATATGAATATGTATGAAAGTATGGAAAATATGGGATTGCATTTGGTTAATACGTGCACAGTGGGCCTAACTTAAGTTTAATCTGGGTTTTGATAGATTAAATCTTGGTAATTAATGTTAACAACAGGTTATCCTATATTTTTGACCAGCTATATATATAATGAGAGGGAGAGAGAGAATAATAATTATATTACAAAATATTAAATTATTAAATATAGATACATATTTTTTGTACATTAGAATTACTCAGTTGGTGCCCCTATATTGAGAGAATAGTAAATAGTAGAGGTTAGAGAACCATTTAAACACAGGAGATTTAATCTGACATCAAGAGCACGTATTCACTCACCTTAGAGCAACCTTAGCTCTTTGTAGGATTAAAGGATACCTATTGTGTTTTGCGTTTGGCCAACGGGTTTGTTGAGTATTCCTCTCGCAGCATGTAAAATGAAATATTTGGTCAACATAAATAAACACCCGACACGTAGGCAATGCCTGTGTTCTGATTTATTTAGCTTAGATCGATTAGATTTACTTGATCTTATTAACTTTTGTCGTAAATATTTGTTTCAGTTTTAGACTTGTTGGTTTTTGTTTGTTTATTTAATGGATTTTTGATGTTCTTGCAAGTCAATCGCGTACGTTTTATTCATACTGTTCATTTACAATGGCGTAATAATGACATGAATTATGTCAACTTGTATTTACAAAATGTCATTTTATCGTTTTCCTATGAAAGAAGTTGGGGAAACCGTATCTAAATTGTTATTAAAATTATTTCATTGAAACTTACGTAATTTTGAATAATACTGAAGTTAGAAATCACAAAGGACCATTAATTAAAAAAAAAAATAATGGTAATAATTTATTCACTTGTTTCTATATTTTATTTTAAAGTTTTTATGCAAAATATCTCTTTAAAATTTTTAACTTATAAATGTTAAAAGATAAATAAATGTAATTACTCATTTTTAATTTTTTTAAATTTTTGACTCACAAAAAAAACAATCGCCTAATTAAAATATAAACCAAACAGTTATTTATATATATATATATATATAATATGCTGAATTAGCATGGAGTATGTAAGCCATAAAAAATAAACTCCTCCTGCTTAGGGTTACTAAGAGACAAAAACAAAACAAAGGATCATATATTTTATTAATTTTTTTTATCTTATGTTGTAGTATCTATTTTTTGTAAGTTTTTACCATATGTAATTAGGAAATTCGCTTCTGAGATGAAATCATTAATTAAAACAAAATTACATATCCACGTTTTCGAATTTGATTTAACTTTCAACTAAGTTTTTATTTATTTATTTATTTATATGATATTTACAAAAAATGCATCTGGTAAATTCGCACATGGATATAATGACATGGAACACATGTTGAGAAACTACCCATTGGTAGCACTCTAATATTCAACTAAGTTAATGAAGTTTCAACTAAGTAATATGAAATTCAAAATGTAGTAACCGAGTAATCTAATAATTGAAAACCTAAATTTTAAAATTACTAAAACAAAAATTAAACGTAAGAGACAATTCATAACAATTGCAAACAATTTTCAAATTCACATTGTCTCACCACCATAGTAAGTTTTGGAATAGTTCGATTATTATTTGTTATTTTTTCATTGAAAGCAACATGAGCCAACCTAAAAACGCGTGCGTCCGAACCGGATAGATGACTTTCTTGACAAATCGAATTAAAATACTATAAAAAGTTAGAGTTCAGAAGTTAAATCACTCATTTTTAACGGGCTATTACACTAAGTAAGGTTCCTGACTTACAGACCATGTAGATCATTTGTCGCCTTAACAAGCCTGCTCCATTTCTGCCTGTTGAATTTACATAAATTTTTATTATTTATAATACTTAGTATTATATCATAATTTACTTTGTATATACACGGGGGGCCTCCGGTCTCATCCCGCCCTACCCCCTCTCGAAGACGGCGTTATCTGCGTCTAAAGTTCAGGTGCTTGACTTTTGACGAATTAGTCGATTGAAACAATCCGGACGAGGCGAGGGACCGAGACGGCTTAAACGAGCCAGAGGACAACGGCGGCATTGGGAGTGAGGCAACAAATCAACAGGCATGAGACTGTCCCTTCTCATATTGTATGTTACAATTACCAACTTAACTAACCCACTAAAATCAATTGCCCCTTCAGGGAAATCAATTGGAAATAATATGAAAAGAAATTAACAAGTTGTGTCATTCACAAATAATCCTTTCATCAAAATTTTCATTTTATTTATCTTGCAAGAAAAGGGCTCCCGGTCATATAGCATTTACCTCCCCCCCCCCAATATTGTACACTGCCTATATTGGGGTATTTCCTTCTATTTATCTGCACGCAACTCTATTCTATTCTATTTATCCATCCGCTTTTTGGCCTTCCACGTGGTCTTTTGCTTTACCGTGCGGAGAATTTTTCTCTCAAATCTTTCAATACTTTTTTCTAGAGTGCTGCTTAGTGGCCAGGTCTGGCAGCCGTATATTAGAACTGGCTTTTTCATAGCATTGTACATCCTTAATTTGAGATTTCATGAGATTTTTCGGACATAGAATAACCCTGGGAAATGATGCAGACATTCTCCGTTTCACTAGTTATTTTCAGCTGAAGTGATTGAGAATCGGAATTTAAGATAATATTTTTCTTCCACGAGTAGGAATAACTTGACAATGTAGACTGTTAAGTTAGTACTAAATTTCATAAACTACCGCTACAAGGTCCATATTTGGATAGAATATTGTCAGAGAATGTTTGATTCGATCAAACTACATTAGGTAAAAACAATACAATGAATTGCATTTTTAGGAACTAAGCGCCACTAATTTATCAAGAGAAATTTTGTAATAATTTTATAAGAATTATGAATGATAGAAGGGTCAATATTTTTAGAATTTCCAGAAGTAAGAATAATAAGCATGATTTAGACTTAATCAGGTTCTTCAATTAGGGAGTGATGCTTATCATTTTTAATTCTACGAAATGTTTTCCAATGAGCTAGTAACCTCTAATTATGGAGTTTTCAAAATATTTTCTTATCTGGAGAAATCGGATTTTCAAGTACCTTCAGCTGGAAATAGCTAAATAAATTGGAGTGGCTCTGCTACATTTATCTGTAAAAATATTATAGCTTTTTTTTTTTTCAATAAATGCTACTTAGTTTTTAAAATAAATTGTTTCAAAACACTTGAGAGGATTGAACACAAGTGTTTTGAAATAAATTATTTTAAAAACCAAGTAGTATCTATTGAAAACAAAGCTATAATATTTTTACAGATAAATGCATCAGAGCCACTCCAATTTATTTATATATTTCCAGCGAAAGGTACTTGGAAATATAAGCGGAAAGTATAATGAAAATATCTGCTTCTACGTTTCAAATCAATATTTCACACAGCTTTTAAATGAATCTCATTTTATTATAATCATGTATATTTAACTTTTAACTGAATGATATGAATGAAAGAACAGCCTAAAGAATCATAATTGATAGATTTAAGTATTAACAATTCAACAAACAAGTTTTATTCATGGCTGTCCAATACATACAAGAAGTATGTCCAGTATGGCACCTGAGACTGAAGAAAGAAGTACACGTGGAACGAATCAAATCTCATAGGAAATCTAGATATATAGATATTGACTGCATTTCAATAGATATTCGCTCTTAGCAAAAGGAAAATGCCTCAAGAGAAAATGATCTAACCTAAAGTTATTTTATGTTATATTATACTTTACAGAGTTCTACTCGAGACTCTAAACATATAGATAAAGTGAGGTCTTAAAAAAAAAAAAAGATAATAAACGTAATGGAGTTTTTATATTACTTTTTTGGGCAGAAGACCATAAAGGTATACATTAGGGGGGGAATTTGAAAATTAAATCTGTGCTAACAAAAAGTTTCTCTCCGTCGGATGAAGTAAAACGTTAATTTCTGCACATTATATATTCTCCAAATATCCTGAAGTATATATAGGTATATTCAGATATCTACTTATATGTAGTGATAAAAATACTTCCATTGTAATATATTTTTATTAATAAAACATTCACAATCCAGCGTTTTAGATATCCTCTCTATCATCAGACTTCCGATTTAAAAAAAAATAGAGTTCATTAAAATTAATAACTATCAATAAATATGAATTCTTAAATAAAAAAAGAAAATCTATAGGATAATGATCAAGATAAAAATATCCTCCCCCTAAAAATATGGGGAAATGGTATTATAAACTAAATCTTGTCCAAAATTTCTCGGATAATATATGTATATATATATAAAACATTTAAAGAGTATGACCATAAAAATGTAAAATTTGCAACATTCACTAATAATAGACTAGAAAAATGCTGAAGTAACATTGAAGACGAAATCAAACTTACAAAAACTAATATTATAGAATAATCTAAAGCAGTTCTGTATCGGTTTTTCTCTTCCAGGCGTTTGTAATCTGATCCCTAGTTTTACTGCGGATGAATTTTTTTTCACCAATCTTTCAATTCTTCTTTCTAGTGCTGGGTAGAGTCCAGTTCTTTCAGCAGTATATCAGAAGTGGGTTTATAATAGGATTGTACACCCTTAAATTGACATTTATCGGGATTTCAATAGCTTTGAAAGAGTGATATTGATGTCGCAATTCATTTCTTATGATGGAATATTTTATGCATCTGAGAAATATTAAAAACAATCTTTAGTGATTATTCAAGGTAATAGCTGAAATCGTTTTTAAAAAAATGTGATGTGGGTTGTGTTTTTATAATTAATATTTGGGGCACCACAAAATCGAATTCTTCCCGTATCCGATTCTTACAATAAAATATACTCCGTAAAATCCTTAATGCTCCTTATTATGACAGAAATAAAATTACACAAATAAAAATCATAAAGACCCTAAACATTCTCTTTGCTGAAGACATGGCCTGAATAAGTTATTCCTCTTTTAATTGAAAACACTTTGGGCACCCCCACCTCTCTAGTTAATAACGTTTCATACAAAACAAGTCGTGACAACCCTCCGAGGCGTCTGAAAAGAAGATTGTCAAGGGATCTCCTAAATTAATTTAATCTTCGAAGTGATACTAATGGGTAGTTCCTTCACAATTTTTATCATGTTTTATATTATTTTAGCAGATTTACTTGTTGTATGTGTATAAAGTTGTAAATATCAATAAATGAAAAAAAATTTATATTTAATAGTAGTGATTAACTTTGATGAATTATTTTATTTTCTTAGATTGGAAATATGATAGACGAGATCTCGGAAACTTTTGTTTGGAAATGGCTTATTGATAATAAGGCATTACCATGAAAGTATATTTTTCAGTGAATTTTACAATGGCACGCTGATAATGAATAACTAATTTAGGCCCTATAAATGTTTGCCTACTTAACATGCGCTGAAGCACTACAGCGGGTTATTAGGAGCATGTAGAGTGACTGACTTTGATACAATAGTAATTAAGTTAGGTTGAGTAGCCGGCACTGATAAGCTCTGACCTGTCCAAATAGGCTCATAGACTAACTCTTAATTGATTTACTAATGACCACTTTGGGGTAGTGACAATCCGGACAAAGATGCCCATGAATACCTGGTCCATTTTGGATAATGCATTCCTACGCTTTACCGAGAATAACATATTAAGGATAACATTTCTTTTTCTTTTAGTTATTATCTCTTAGAATAGAATAGAGATTACAAAGATAATTTAATTTGTTCATAAATAGGAACCAGATGCCAGCAAAAAAAATATATATTGTCCCTGATTGTATATAATTAAAAAAGTAAAAACTATCTACTATGAAAAAGATAACACAAAATCGGTAAATTCAATTTTAAATCATTATAATTTATAATTAAGGTTACAATTGTAAATAACATGTTAAAGGTTTAATTGTAAATAATTTGTTTTGGCGGGAATTGCAAATAGCCTTCCGCTTTTATCGGGGGACTAGGTTATTTACACTCGTGAATATTAAAACGAAACCCCGGCACTGGATATAGACTTTTTGAGGGTGTTTAACTGTTGTCGGGAACCTAATACTTTTGTGACACTCAGTGAGTAGAAACAATCCTATATATATATATATATATATATATATATATATATATATATTTAGGATTGTATATATATATCATATATATATATGCATATATATGAAATGTGGGACTTAGTAAATACACCCAGTAAACGACCCAAATTGGGTTCAAACATTTTTTTGGAAAAAGTATGGATGGATTCAGATTGAATAGAACTCAATAACTCAAAAAGTATACAATTGGTGCCGCACTGTTTTGTATTATAAGTACATACAAATGTGTAAGTGAGAATATGCATTAATTATTCTCCGATAAGGCAAAGAAGAGGAAAATTAACTATTTTGAAGTATATAAAACAAATATGCAGTCTTATTTGTAAAACGTGAAATCTGGAAATTCTAGCTTTCATTATTAAAGGTTTGATGAAAAGGTAAAACCTAATGAAGTCACCATTGATTCTCCCTCCCTTTACTTCAGCTACTTAATTACTTATTCAAAACATAAGTTGAATAATCGTTTAAGACAATGCGCGGAATAATTAGCCATTTCATTAGGAGTTGCGTAATAAGCTCTTTGCAAGATCTTCATCTCAACTCATAAAGAATAATACTCTAAAATACAATGCTATAACCTTTCTTGCAGTATTTTATTATCGCAACGTAAGTGTATTAGTTGTAGTTTCATCATCAACTTAAAATATTAATGTTTTTAATAAATGACGAACTGATATTTCATTTAATTTTTCACCGGCAACATTTTATTAGAACTCACATTTACTATCGTATTTTTTTTTTTTACGTTTAACAGATATGTACTATTTTTTTTTAGATTACATGTTTCTTGACAAATATTACAGTACATTGACTATTAATGTTTCCTTTTGTCTGTGGGTAATATTTGACAATATCCATGGTCATAGGCTATTTATGAATAATTTAATAGTATGTTGTTAAAAATACTATGATGAAACCACTTCTAATATATGGCTGTGAGACCTGGACACTAACCAGCACCCTAGAAAAAAAAAATGTTAAAAGATTTGAGAGGAAAATCCTACGCACAATAACCGGAGTGATCTGGAATCAGAGTATTAACACATGGAGAAGAGGGACAAAGAAAGAACTGCTTACAGAAACTGGTGAATCAATATCCCATGATATGAACGCACGGAAGTTAAGATTGGCAGGGCATTTACCTCATGGCAATCCATCTGGATGGAAAAATCTCGAATCAAGGGTATGATAAACCCAGTTCTGATATACTGCTGCAAGAACTAGACACTAACCAGCACCCCAGAAAAAATAATTGAAAGATTGGCAAAAAACATTTCTCCGTAGTAAAACAAGGAATCACATTACAAACGTCTGGAAGAGAAAGACCTATATAGAAATGCTTACAGAAACTGGTCGATCAATATCCCAAGATATGAAGGCAAGGAAGTGGGATGTATTTCAGAGCAATCTATCAGAAAGCCTTAACACAAGAATGAATGACTAAAGAATAGGCAAAAGACCACGCGGCAGGCTGAAAAACAGCTGGATAGATCAAATCAACAAAGACACTGTAGAGCTCCATGCAGATAACTGGAAAAAAATAGCCCAAGACAGGCAGAGGTGGAGCAGGCTTGTTAAGGCGGCAAAAGGCCTTCATGGTCTGCAATGCCAACAGAAAAACAAATGTTGTTAAACCACCGAATATAAATGTATATAGTTTCTTTGGAATCTAACACGAAACAATAAAATAAAATAGTTACTTACTTCGGATTGTTTTAATTAGGAAATATTTATTTTGATAATTGAATCAAACATTGCAGCATAAACGCTTATTTATTTTTTGAAAAAAAAGAGCTATGTTTGATGAAATCGCTCATGTAACAGCTTCATTAAAATATAATTATAAACGTTTAATTTATATTATCAAAGGGGTTTGTATATCTACTACTGCCTTTGCAGTCGGAATATAACAGCTTTCATGTATATGGCATTATAGTCCAGGTTTCCATTGGCATATTGCTACTTACAATTTCTATTCAACTTAAATGATATTACTAAACCTGTTTATTTGAAACTTAACTAGAGCTTTGTGGTCTTCAGTCAAAGTATAATCGAATATAGCAGCATACACAAGATAAAGAAATAGATTGGGCTTATAATATATTTATAGTTTTGAATGCTTAATAGTTGACCGTTGTGTATTTTAGACGAAGGAAATGGACTAAAATTGTGGCAAAACTATTTTATTTCAAGCCACCGTTTCGACTCGACTTTGCAGGTCTTCTACCGGGCTAGATCGGACAAGATTCAAAAGGATATAGAAAATTGTGGAAATTACATAAAATTTAGATAAAAATTATATACAAGGTGAATAAATTTATTGAAATTATAAACCGTAAGTACATTGAAATATTAAGAACTATGAGAACTATTGAAATATTAATATTGGAATATTAGTAATAATAATAATAACACTTTATAATTTCAATAAGTTTATTCACCTTGTTTTTTATCTAAATATTATGTAACTTCCACAATTTTCTACATCCTTTGGTATATTGTCCGTTCTAGCCCTGAAGAAGACTTTAAAAGTCGGGTCGAAACGTTGGCTTGAAATGAAATAGTTTTGCCACTATTTTAGTCTATTTATAACCGCCACCCCAGACCATCTCCTTCCTCCGAAGTTTTATTATATATTTCGAGACCAAAGAAATAATATTACAACAGTACTAATATCATTATTAAATCTAATAAAAAGGAAATCGTTTCCAAGAGCAGACAAATTCAAATACTTCGACTAAACTGGAACCTATGTGAATGTTCGGTCAAAAATCTCAATTTAAGAGCGTGAAATTCTAAGATAAAACCTGTCCTGATATATATGGCTGCTAGAAAAGGACAGTAACTAGCACTCCAGAAAGAAGTATTGAAAGATTATAGAGATAATCCTCTGCATCATAACTGAGCAATCTTGCTAGTAAATACCTCATGACATGAAGGCAAGGAGGATAAATAAAAAACTGATACGTCTATCTATTGAAATATTATAGTATAAAACCAATTTTACTATACATATTTTCCACGAGTTCCACGTCTTGTAGGGAATTTATAAGATATTATAAATCTAAACTCATTGCAGTACTAATGTAGTTATAACAATTATTCAAAATAAAAACTGGTGCGGTACGCCCATCACACAACTTTTACTTACCACCTCTTCTAAGTCGGAAAGGGTATTTTCAGAGAAAGGGTAAGTATATATATTTCATTGTGAGTAATTTTATTTGTATAAATACCCTTATATATATATTTACAAAATTTAAAATTTATATCGCTGTAATCTATACAATTAAACATTAAATAATACCAACAATAGCATTTATGAAAACCACATATGTATATTTATATAATATTGTCGGAGTCCGTATTATATTAAGTTCATGTTATGTATAGAAGGGTATTCTAATCTTTCGGGCGAGCTGGGGAGAGCTCGTATTAATTACAACTACAATTACAACTATTCTCCGTTACGATCTCTTATTTCTCCTTTATTTAATTATAAAATTCTTTCATATTTTATATTTAAGTACATTTTATATTAGAGATCAATTTACAATGGTCAATTCTTTTAAATAAAAAAATTAAAGGTACTTTAGAGGAAGCTAATATTGAAAATTAGCCATGTAAGCCCTGTTGGAGAACATTAATCTGAATAAAAGCTACACTTTATTCTGATATGATGTGCTTAATTTTACACTGATATGATGAATTTAATCAAAATCGTTAGAGCCGTTTTCGAGAAAATCGGAAATTTAGTCCATTGTATAAAGTGCCACTTCCGGTTAGCCTATTTTGAAGAAAATATAATATTATATAATATAATATAAAATATAATATAATTGCTGTAATGTCCCTAGCATGTAAAAACTTTAACTGTAATACGGCTTTTCGTTTTTGAGCTAGACTGTTAACCATTTTGTAGGACTTGATTATTTGGACTCAGGAGACCTCAAAACGCGTATTTCCGATGAAAACTAAGATTGGAAAATTTTCGCGATCCCAATACTTTCCTTAACTATATATTTCATTTACAGGTAGGTGGAAGTAAAAAGTACATAACATGTTATTTAAATCATATTATATTTTTAAGGGCACTATGATTATAGTTAAGTGTTCCATCAAGCGACAAGCGTAAATCGAATACATGAAGGAATCCATCTACAAGCTAACTTCCTATTTAGACCATTAGGGTTTAATCGACAAAGTGCGTCAAACTTCTGGAGAAGCTCTCACAGGAGTTGCATAGCAGTTGCAATACAAAATATTGCCTCTATTTTCAAATTTCTCACATTTATATTTTCTGTTCTTATATCGATAGACATAGTATGTTTTATCTATCGGAAACTATAAATTTCGAAGGCAATAAAGAATTTATTTTTAAATTTCATACATCTGTAGTGTTTCTCCGTTAATATAATAGTTAGTTATACTAGTTAATAAGTTTATCAATAGTAATAAAATAACGATAATGATAAATCATAAATAACTTAATAATGAATAAGTTATTACTAAATCACTTTCTATTGTCAAATAATAAAATCTGTAGCAAATACGGACAGTTGATACTAGAATATATTTATGTTGCGAATCTAGCAATAATTACAAAAATAAAAATGAAAGGGGATAAAAATGAAAATGGAAGAAATAAAAATAATTTTGAAATAAGTGAATGTAACTAATAAAATATTCATTGAAAAATTTTAATAACGTTATTAGCATAAATAAATAAATTATGTTTTAAAAAATATATTCATGTTTAAAACATTCATACGAATGAAGAATATTTAAGATGAGAAGGAGCTGTGAGCCAAACTTGCACGTCCACATGTGGGCAGGACTCCAAAAGATCCCAGCAAAGGCTAAGGACTTGAGTAGAGAAGCTACCCATTGTCAGATTTCTCTTCTCCACCCCATCACCTCACACTATATCATATTGAGAAAAGGTTCCAGAGCAAACGTCTTTTAAACATTTGAAAAGAATTATAGTGATTTTTTCTTTATTTTTCTGAAGCTTTCGGTGGATCAGATAACCAAGGTGGAAACCATATTCAAAAGTATTGTTAGGATTTGATTTCATTGGAGTAGATAGCTTAGAATTTAAGAAGAGAAGAATCGATTACGTATGAAACTCATCAACTTTCCTTTTGTGAATGACAACAAACAACACATATTTCTAACATAGTCACATAGTGATGTAAGATTGAAATATAAAATTAGCTTATTTCTTTTTAACAAGTTTGAAAATATAGTTGTTTAATTTCCGGCTATCAGGATGTCTGGTTTTGTTGTAGGGTCCTGGAAAAGCGATTAGAATTGATGAGGTTCATAAGCTTATAAGGGCAAAATACTCTTTCTGTTAGGGAAAAAAGCTCTATCACAGGAAAAAAGTTGCAACAAGTTGGTATAGGAATAAAGAGATCTTGATAGTTTCCACGAACACTCTGATGTATTTTTATTAATAATTGTGAGAAGTTTTTATAAAGCAGTTTACTGGATGTAAATTAATGAAGGTTTATACAATCTGAGATAATTGGCGATATGGAAAGGGTTTGAATTCTACATACATCTATTTTTGGTTCTCGCTACTCGTTGCTGTTGTTTTATTTTTGAATGCCTTCACTCTGAAAGAAATGGTGAGTTTAACTGTTTCTATATCGGTTAATTAGTCAAATAAATCAGAAAGATTCCGAAAAAAAAAATTGATTAACATGTTAATTAGGTATGACGAAATATATCGTCATAGAAATTTGCCATAATATTTTGAACACATTATGTTTTACGTAGTTCTTATCTATTTAATACTAGAATGCTTCTCCTTTTCATAACTCTAGAATGGTTGTATACGGGAATATTTCAAGGTATATCATGCTACAAAATATATCATTATTAATCAAATATATAGTTAATTATAATATACAACTAATAACTAAATTCGTCAAAATAATTGTTTCTGCATTGAGGTTATTTAATTTATGTATATTATAATATATTTTGTCGAAATAAACAAAATCAATAATTTAAAATGTATTTACTTTTATTACTTGAGGTGTGATGACATTACTCGTTGAAGAAAAAAATTCTTCTTAAAAATAAATTAAAATAGCCAAAAAATAAATATTTATGTTCTATAATATTTACATAATGTTTTTCCAATATTTTACTGTTGATTCATGGTCTTGATTGTATAAGGAAGAATATTGACTGCCAGTAGGTTACTTTTAAAAATAATTCAAAATGAGTTTGGCTACATACAAACTATACCCACTCACCGAAGTCTTACTAACATTTCTAGGACAAGTCGCCAATTTGAACGGCGAATTCTTCATGTTTAATGTCTTTGCTGTGCCGCAACCCAAACAATACATATACGGCTTATCACTACTAACACATCCACCATCTCTACCTTTACTATCTCATCATGTATATTCGATAGGTATTAGAGATATGATGTAAATCCTAATATAATATCAAACCTAAGGAATTAAGAATTGCGATGCAGAAATGAGTACTTCATACGAGAAATATGCTGCGAATTTTGTTAGAAGAAAAGGTAAGGTGTAAACTGTGACAGTACAAAAAATGGAGCGAAAAATTCTAATAGAAAGAAGAATAAAACGAAACCAGTAGAATTTTCAAGTTTCCATACAATTAATATTGTTTCTCTGAATTTTCAACATATAGATTGAAATATTCATGAATGAAATCATATCACCACGTATATTCCTCTCTCATGGCGACGTTTTCCCCGCTAAATTCCAATTCACTCCATTATTCAAATCTATAACGTTTCAGGTCCCTGACATCTGAATTGTCATTTTCACATTTGGCTAAGTGTTTCACACTACGTAACTCTATTTTTGTATGTATGTAGTTGAATAGAGTTAAATGAAACGGGACTGGGAGTTCCTTTTTTGAAAAACATAAAAAAAATATTATTTATTTATAGATTACTTCATTGACATGATAAAGAGTATGTCTGTCCATTTTATCACCATTATCCAGCTAGAGGAACTACTAGGTTTTGAGATCGAATCTGCCCAGTAAACGAGGCATAAGAAAATTAGCTGGTCCAGAATTAGAGGAAGTTGTCCACCCCCACAAGTTGCGGGAGGTGGAAGTTTGCCTGCAATTAAATTACAAGTTGGCAAAAAGCTAAAGCTACAAATGAGAAGCAGGTGTCCTCTGGAACGGAGGAAACACTTGACATTACTTTGCTAGTTTGAATTTTTCTGTTTGTTTTTAAATATTTATTTATTTAAATTCACTATTATATAAATAATTACAACATGTAAATTTTTTATCAGAGCATTAAACATGATAGGAACTGGTTAAAAATCTACCCATCGGTAGCACTTCAATGAGTAGAGTAATTTAGGACGTCCCTTGGCCACCTTCTTTTCAGAAGTATTGGATGATAGTCAGGGATCGTTTTAGATAAAAGGTTATGAAACGGAGGGTTAGAGTGACCAATAAGTTTTGAATTTAAAGTGGAATATTTGATTCGGGTCAACGTACGAAGGAAGGGAGTATTGATAATTCTTTTTACGGACAATTTTATATGTGACATGTCATGACATAAAGAGCATTAAGGATTTTATGATGGATTTCGACTAGGGTAAGTGGAATATTGTTTATAAGAATACTGTAGGATAGATGTTAGTAGGATAACGATGAAGGGTAAATGTTATTTGATGGAACTTGTTTGGATTTATTTAATATATCAAATTTCGATACCATTCTTCAATGGTTGATTTCTGAAATTTAAAGCTGATCAAAACAATAAAATAATAAATAAATAAAAGGGTTGAAGATCTGTTTGATCAATTAAAAAATTGTTCCATGATATAACCTTAATGATTAGGACAATCTTTAAAAATTGCACTATTCAAAAGTAAAAAAAAATGTATTAAGAAATCTTATGTTCGAATATATTCGATACATATTTTACACGGGCGTATATACGGGAGAGCTTTTGTGCTAAAGTCCCTAGTAAAACAGTAAAAAATAGTTTGCTTTTTTTTTTTTCCTGTGAGTGATCTAAGCAATATGTTATCTGTTTAAATTATAGTGCACATACATCTACGAAATGTAAGCACGTTTCCAGAAAAAAATTATCCTTATTATTCCTATAATTACAACTTTTTTTATGTTATTTAACAGACCCTCAAGGGCCACTTAAACCTTATTTCATATAGAAAACTTCCCTTTTCTTTCAGAGTAATTACCGTCATTAAAACCTCTCCTCAACTAAATCCTAATTCCGCTACTGCATTACACTACATTTTAATGCATACAATTTCAGATATACTGACACAACAACCAACTTCTTTTCGGGGAGATTGTGTATTTATATTGACGTTGTATTTGTGGTAAAGAATGTATTATGAATTAATGGTACACATGCATGATGCATTATGAATGACACATTAATCAAGTTCCTACATTCGGAATTCAATCATATTTTTTTTATTCTATAATTTTTGTGTTTGTCCTGTTCACGTCATAGTTCAGAACAATAAAAGTTAAGATATTTAAAAAAAAATAGCAATTTTTTTATTTTTAACAACGTGGCAAGATATTTTTACCAAACTTCGATATACAAATTTTATATTAAGAGTATATTATCTCTAATATCAACAAATCCCAAAAAGCTAAAATAAATTTAAAGTTGAATTTGAAATGAAAAAAGCAAATTTTGGTTTAGAAAATTTGTCTTGAAAATAGTTAAATTTGAAATGAAAAAAAAATAATTTAGCTTGGAAATGATATTGGGTAAGCGCACCAATGATGAGCATAGCTCTGGAATTTTTTATATATTTTTTTGTTCATATAAATTTCCTCGTTAGACATTTAAAATCTCTAGGGTATTCTGTTTCTAACTAACACTTTAAAATTGAAAAAATATTCAGTTTTGCAGATATAATCTCCATTAAAAAAACAAAACACCTTTTGCACTAGTCATGGACCCCTAAATTCAATTGTTCTAGTAATGGATAGAGGGTAGATGAGGTAATAAACATACCTCAGAAAAATTCTAAAATCTTTATTTAACTATAAAGATAAGATAACATAAATTTTAAAATTAATCCTAGCAAAAGTGTTAGTAGGAAGATATGAAACATACTAATCTCAACAGCATTGTAGAATCAACAATGATAGGCATTTTAAAATTTTCTTTTGGAAAGTTTGATCACACAGTTGTCAATAGAGGGCATTGTTCTTCAATCTAGAAAAAAACTGGAACCTTTAAATCAAGAAGGAAGCTTATTATTTACATTTAAAGTTCAACCTGCCCACCACTGAGCCCCATTTCCATAACTGGTGCTTTACCTTATACATTTTTTGTTAAGCCTATATAAGTTTAACATAATTTAAACGTTACTAAAAATAACAATAATTATGTAGTGGAAATAAGAAGAGATACAAACATTGAAATTTGAGTATACGTAAATAAAAAAACGGGGGTAGAACATTCACCTTCAGGTTTTAAGTTGTAATATAGAACCTGTTCCTACTTAATCAGTTCAACTGGTATACATATTAAATTTTAAGTCAAAGAGAAATCAACAGTTTTGATATAGAGAAGAGAAAATATAAATGTATTAATTAAAATTTAATACCATCAAATTTTAATTAATACATTTAATAGTTTACTTTGGAATAAAACATTTTTTAATGAAAATAACTCTAATACCGAAATATCATATATTTGTAAATATTAATATAAATGTCAAACAAAAATTCAGACGTAGATTTTAAAATTTACTTAAGTTTTTTATTGAATAATTCTTTCATGGTTAATAGCATTCAATTATATTCAGAAGGTGACTTGCGTCTTGGATTCCAAAAATCGACAGCTCATTTACGCACGAATCATAAAACACAAGTCAATAACACATCACAAGATATCACAAAACTAATTTTTAAAAAAATCTGTTTTATTTCTTAACTTAAGATTTCGAACCAGGACTTAATGCTTCCAGATATCATTTGTCATGAAACATATCGTTTCTTCATTCAAAAATTGTTTAATGAGGATAATATACATAGTAAAAAAATATAGATTTAAAAATATCTGATAGCAATGACGGCAAATTTTACAAAATTGAAAATCGTAAACATTTCATAGTTATACGTTTATAAATAAAGAATTCACGATATTATAGAACAAAATAAACATATATCTTCTGGCTATTGAATATAGGCAATTATAAAACTCAAATAAAAGATAATTTATTGTCAAACGAATTAATCCAAAACTTACTCTGTTTCAATAAGGAGTGCAAGGGCAAGGTGTTTTCCACGATTTAAATATTTACTGCCCTTTCTTAACTTCTATACCAGGTCAGAAATAGACAAAAATAACTTTCTTCTGCCCTTCAGTGTTGCTTTAGGACGGAGTATTTTAGTGCTTGTGGCGACTCTATAGAAAAATCCTCAGATTTGTGTATAAAGAATAGTTATTTTGAAATCAAAATGTTTAAATGATTTCTCAACGAAACCAACTCCACGAAAAAATAAATTAACAGTTTTTAACATTATAGTTGAAATAGTCTCATATATATATTTCGTAGCTACAATTAATGGAATTTATTTTCATTACATGGAACTGCCAATGAAATTGGTGAGTTTTATTTGAATTTGAAGTATGCATTTATCTTGCATTCATGTACATAGGTGTGAATGCGTTTTATCTATTTTAATTTCATTTAGTTCCTATCCTTTTTTTTTTTTTTTTTTTTTTTTTTTGTATGTATGTACATTGATTTTCTTATTTTAGTTATCACCTGTATGTATATATTGTGTGAATGTTTAATATAGCCCTAATATCAATGCTCTCCAATGCTGGAGAATGTATTGATTTTCAACTAATAAATAAAAAATAAAAAATCTTACATTCATAAAACAGAATTGGGATCGTTTTACATCTATTAAATTAACAATATACATTCAATTGAATGAAAAAAAAAGTTACCCATTCCAGCATTCTTAACTAGCTACTTCTTAACGATTTGTGTTTCGATATCTTGCTTTTGTTTTTTATTCTTCCTCTTTGTTTTTTTGGTTAACTATAAAATTGTTGGTTGTTCAGTATAACGAAAAATGGTTAGAAATGAAATACGCATATTGTTTTATTGTTACTAGTGATGTTAGAGAAGGTATTCATATGGGTAGTTAATTTTTTTTTTTTATTCTCTAAATCGAAAATTTCTTCTCGCGTTTTACGTTTTAGACATCACAGCATTTGTTTTTCTGAAATCAAATGATTATGAAGAGCATATCATCTGCTGCAGTTAATAAAATTTTCATAAAATGTTTATACTTTAAAAAGTTTGGTACCTAAATTGTTTCATACAAAGTTCATCGAGTTCCATTTACCACTTCCGATTATAAACACGTATTAATACATTATGCTTTCTAGGCATAAATTTCAGAAACAGCTCATTTGAGGAATATTTTACAAATGGACTTGTATATATTTCACCAAAGAATTAAAATTTAATGTTAAGAATATAATAATAAATAATAAAATTGTTATTAATATAAAGGGAGTTCATATTTATACTATAGTTATATGATATTAATATTAACTTTCACTTACCAATCCACATAAAATAAATATATATATACACACACACACACACACACACATGTTTCAAGGTCACTTGAGTCGAAATAACCAAGTTTAGAAAATAGATCTGTGTGTATACGAACACTCTCATTAAAAAATTAATAATTATACGAAACATAAATTACGGATTGAAAGTATGTTACAGCTGGGCTGTTATAGAAACGTTCATATCGACTAACCGGAATGAAATTTTATATAATCGACTTTAGGCATATCTACAATTTCCTCAAAAATAGCTAAAACCGTTTTGATTAAAATCGTCAAATCGGTGTACAATTGAAAGGTCATTAATATCGGTTAGATTTTATCTTCATTCGAATAGTTTGAAAAGAGTTAAATGCCGAATTTTTTTTAATCTCTTCCTCCAAAGTAACTTTAAATAATTTGTTTATTTGCCATAATTAAAAGTATCTTATCAATAGTTGTTGATAAATAAATATGAACAACGAAATAATTTGATAATTACCTAAATAAAGGAGAAAATGGGAGAAATATATTCGCAATTTGAAAAAAAAAACTTACGATATATAATCAGAACGATGAAGATTATTAAAAAAAAAAAAATGCGTACATATTATATAAAATTGTAGAAGGTAATGGAGAATGGCAAAAAACTTTCAAAAGTTTCAGTTAATACTTTCAGGAGTATAGTAATGAACGAAAAATACACGTAATAATTTAAAATTATAAGCTTATATTTATATTTAAGTGACATTCTGAATGTTTATTAACTTAAAAAAGAATAATTTCTGCAGAAAGTAGAGTGGGGGGTGAAAGTTATGTGATGCGTTGCACCACTTCATTATTTTTTAAACTGAGAATAACACCTATTGTTGTCAATTAGATAAAATTTTGTGATTGTGAGAATTGTTACTTGACGATTCAATATTGATTTAGCAAGCTCTGTTTACTTTCTTCGTTTATTTTATGGCAATACTATACTTCAAAAAACGGCTTCACCTGAGTAACTTGTTCTCAGATGAGAAGCCATAGGCCTTGAAATATAGCTAATCATATAACCAGTAGAAATATATACCAGGTTTTTTTATTTTTGGAATAGAAACGAGTAAAAAAATTGTTTTTACTATTGCCTCTTTTTTTCAACACTGAAAAATTGACTACAAGTATATTTAGTTACATTCCTACCACTTTAATAATAATGGAACGCCTATGCAATATAATACCTTTTGATCAGACGGCGGCAGTATTGCCAATGATGTGCTCTTCACATCACAAAATAAAAAGGGCGATCGACCTGTCCTCGAAAGCGTTCAACCTTATGTGGCCTAAATGGCGCTTCGAAAAGTTTGAAGAAGTTCTAATTGGTGCTTTGGGGTTTGGAACGCTTCTTGTAAAATAAAATATTCAACGATAGATATTTCACTTTAAAAGCTTTTTAAAATTTTATTACAATAAAACTTACATTTTTTTTCAAGAAAAAGGGTTCATTATTTTTTTATCTTGTATTGTTGAGTAAATTGAATTAAAGATAAAACAAACTTCTCTCCTGCTGAAAGAGAACCATTCCATTTAATATCACGAAGAATCCCAGATTAATATCCTTGGATCGGAAAACAGTAACTAAACTTTATCCCATTCCTCCATGGATACATGTATAAACCGATGGATACTTCGAACAAGCCTGCCCATTCTCATCTCTGTTTGCCATTTTGAAACCAGTTAAAAGTACAAATTTCGATGGTGAAATGTATGCAATTTCATTGGCGTTGCAAGCCCTCTCTAACACAATTGCTCAAAATATTATGCTAATTGTTGATTCACAAGCGGTTAATACTGCAGCATAAGCTATTAAATCCTATGCCTAGAATATGTTTAACGGTCAATATATCATTGAAGGATTGCTTCAAAGAGATATTCTTTTGATGGATAACAAGCCATTTCTGTCTGCAAGAAATTCAATGACAGATAAGCTGGCTATATAAAGTACAAAACTAAAACAACCAGAAAATCAGTCATTCCAAATAGTTTGGGAAGAAATGAAGAAGCCAAAACAAGTCATGTTGCTGGAAACGCAGACGATATGTACTGCTGGGAAACAATGGGGAAAAATGTTTATTGAAGAAGAAAAGGTACCATTTTACATTCCTAAAAAGACAGTATTTCGAAATGTCGTATGACTACTGGCCATAACTACCTAAGAAATATCGTTCTAAAATAGGGGCGACAGACTCACCATTATGTAATCTATACCATTCGAGAATAATCATGGATGTAACAATTTTAAATGTATGCTCTCACTTACTAGACAGAAATACGAGGCAGTTCTAATCGGAATGGTACTAGGTACTAAATGTATAATGACAGAAGCTACAAAACAGATGCATAAATTTAAGAAAATATTTAATTAAATAATTGTTCTTTTCAATTATTAATATGGTTTCAAAATTAATAGATGAATAGGTAAATAAAAAATTAAATATTTTGTATACGATGTGTTTGTTCTCTGTATCAGCGATGTGATCTCTGAGAAAGACACACAATGATATATATATATATATATATATATATATATATATATATATATATATAATATATATATATATATATATATATATATATCAGCATATCAGCATCTCTTAACCGCGTCACTGGTGCTAAATCCAGTGGAGATTGAGCGAGAGCGCTTTAGCAATTTGAAAATCTAAGAAACATAACTGAATGTGAGGTATAAAACAACACCATCCCCCAAGTAGAGATTTAGTCGAACGGTAAGTGTACAGTAAGAGAAATATATAAATGTAGCCCATTGTTTCTCGGTTGACGATTTAGGGTTGATTAATGCGTAATAAATAATGAAGCTTAATAAAATATGACTCAATTAATAATTAAATATTAGGCGAAACAATATTATTCTGATCTCTGCAATTAGTGAGCTAAGGGGGTTACAATATAGGATCACTTACTAATAATGAAAAGGAATTTTTCAGATACCTCTTTGCCAATAACCCAGGCCAGGCCAAATAGTTTCTTATCCCCCTCCCGCCGTATCTCTGAGCTAGACCTAGATTAAAGGAAAAGGTTATAACCTTTTTCTCCTATATTATACCTTATGGTTTTAATTTTAATAACCTTAATCAACGATTATCCATATTATAATAAAATATCTAAGATGTCCACCGAATTAAATAAGCCCTATATACTAGAACACATTTGCAATACCTTTCAATCTCGACAACACTCGTCAAATCCATTAATATTAGAAATAGGAAATTATATAAAAATTATAACATCCAAATTTAAACATAAGAGAATGAAGCATATTCCGCTCTAAAATAGCTGTATTGTATTTTGTTGCGTAATAATTAGTATTTTTTTCTAGATTATGTTATTAACAACAAATTTAATACATTTTATTCGTTATACATTGTATATATAAAAAAAATTATTGTTCAAAGGTATACACCCGAAACTATTGTAAATACTGTAGTTGTGGAAATAATAATTTACCCTCTCCACCCCTCCCCCCCCCAAAAAAAAAGCTTAAAAATAAGGTTGCTAACATATAACAAATCTACGATGAACTAACTATAATGAAGGTATAGAATTTTGAAATTAATTTTCAAAATTTGTATCCTTATATTTTAAGTCGTTTTCGGATAAAATTATCATTAGGTATGAACATTTCATTAAAAACAATCAAATCACTTATTATTTTTTTTTCATAAATTTATTTTGTAAAAAAAAAAATTGCAAAGTGCGATTTTGTTTAAAATATTAACGCCATAAAAAAAAACAATAAATATTAGAAACTGGAGTTGGCTGGTTTTGAAATGCTAGTCCTCGATTATGATGCAATGTTGGAGGAATAGATATTTTCCATTAAAGTTATCTTAACGTTATTCTGCTCTTCTACAACTTTCTGATATTCCCATTTTATTGTAGAAGCTAACTTTCCAGAGTTCTAATTCACTTAAAAACCACTATCATCAGAAGATATTGTAAAATTATTCATACAAATATACAATAACTAACACAGATACAGAGCCAATGCAGCCATCACTGGTTTCCAAGGTAATGTATAGAATTTATTTATTCCAATAACATGTTTCAATTTTTTTTATCTATAAGGCAATTAATGGAACAAACAAGGATTTGTTCTGTAATATGATTCTCTATTAGTAGGAAAACTAAAAAAAAAAAAAAAAAAAAATCACATTGGTTGTCTAATATCAAAAGGTGTATATACTGTTTCGTCATTGCACATACTCTAAAAAACAAAGAAATGAGTTATTAATTTGAGTCATATGTATTTTTTTTTAATGGCATTGGATAAATATTTCCTAAACACTTTTAGCTTTGGTTTAGGGATTGCAAAAGTTTTCTTCTGTGAGATTCGTAAACCTTACATTTAATTACAATATGTTATATTGTTATATCACGGCATATAAGATGTAAATAGCTATTGCATAGTCCGTTATTGGTCTCAATCTACAGTATATTTTTATTTACTCTTTATTTAGATTTGTTATTGAAAACCATGGTCTGCGTGAAATATTTGTAAATATTGATTGAGGTCTGCTCCATATCAGCCTGCCATGGGCTATTTCTCTCAATTTATCTGCACGCAGCTCTGTTGCATCTTTGTTGATTCTATCTATCCATCTGCTTTTTGGCTTTCTACGTGGTCTATTACCTTTGGTTTACATGCCCCACCCATCTTAATTTCCGCGTCTTTATATCATGGGATATTGATTGAACAGTTTCTGTAAGCAGTTCTTGATTGGTCTTTCTTCTCCACGTGTTAGTACTCTGATCCCAGATAGCTCCGGTTATCGTGTGGAGGATTTTCCTCTCAAATCATCAACTTTTTTCTAGGGTGCTCATTAGTGGACAGGTCTCACAGCCATATATTAGAACTAGCTTTATCATAGCATTGTACAGCCTTAATTTGAGATTTTTCGGGATTTCAATACTTTTGAGAGGGAGAAGAAAATTCTGTTTGTTATACGCTGGACTATTTCTTTCCATTGGTCATTAATTGAGGTTTTTGTGGAGCCAATGTATTTGAATTTTTCTACTCTCAAGAATGACTTTCCTTCTACGCAGATCCTTTTATTGGGGTGGAATTTTCGGCTTATTATCATATATTTTGTTTTGTATTTATTTACTTGTAGACCTTTATCTGTGCTGTATCTCTTATTAGAGTTGTAGCGAGTTTCTCAATGTCCACTTAAATTATCCTCCTGAATAGTCCTCTTTAATTGTATGAGGCATTTGTCATTCTCACCAACTTACCGGGAATTCCGAGTTCAGTCATGATTTTCCAAAGACAGCTTCTGTCCACAGAATCTTAGACTGCTTTAAAGAAGACAAATAGGGCGTGGACTTACTGAGCTACTTCCCACCGTTTTTTGAGTACTTGTTTTAGGATGAAGATCTGGTCTAGCGTGTTCCTTTCTCTTCTGAATCCAGCTTGGTGGTCGCCTATTATATTCCCGTAATACGGATATATCCGGTTTAGTAGGATATTGGTCATTATCCGGTAAGGAACCGGAAGAAGTGCTATAGCTCTGTAATTATTACACTCACACATGAAACCATTCTTTAGGATTGGACAGATTAGGCCCATATTCCAAGCCTCAGGTATCCTTTCCTCTTACCATGTTTTCTGGATTAGCTGAAAATATTTACTAAAATACATATAATTGTGGTAAATTAAGATTAGGACATTGCTACATTAAATATGTCCTGCCTTAGTAATTGTAAATAACTGCAATGATAACATAAAAAGCTCTTCTATCATTTAGAATTTTAGGTTAAAAATTTAAAGCCCGTTGAGATTTATCATTCCTTGCTAAGTCATATCCTCAAGTTAGTCTTAAATGGACATTTAAATAATTCATGACAAAGTGTTTCGTCTTTCTTCCTAATGCACATTTTACATTCTTACTTGAATTATTAAAAGAGGGAGAGGAAAATTTATGTCAGGTTCCTGAAAAATAAAATATTAACTTGTATTATGCTGGTACAAAAAATTTATAAAATATGTTGTGATTTATTTTAAAAACATAATAGATGCCGGTTTCTTCAACACTTCATTACTGACAATTATCAACATTATGAATGTATGTTCTTCGCGTCTAGTCAACGTTGGGCATTTGTGTCACCAATTGCTGTGGAACGAAAGAGTACAGTCATGAAAAAGTTTTCATTTAAGTCTTATGGTTTCATAGAATTATTTAACCATACAAGAGTAAAATCTTTTTTTTTTTCTTCTTTAAACGAAGATTTTCTACAATATCATTTTCAACTTGCCTAATATTATGTTTTTTTTTTAAAATTTCTTAATGACATTTACAACTGTATTAAATAAATACATCTAGTAAATTTGGACATAATAGATATAATGACATGAATACACTTGCTGAGTAAGTACCCAATGGTAGCACTCTAATAATGTTATCAAATTAAAAAAAAAAAAAAAATGCTTTACTCGGTTGCCATTATCTTGGTTCAAAATATGGGCATATACGGCTTTCAATAAGAAATACAAAATTATCATTAATGTAAATAAAAAAAAAAAAGGTTAAATTCCTTGAAACTGTTAAGGCCTATGAGGAAAAGTCAGAATATTTAGACCTGATAGTGTCGAGTTTTTTTTAATTTAAAATAATATTTATTTCTTGGACTAATAAAAAAAGTTAGAAAAGTATTGTAATTTTAAAATCAACTAATTAAAAACAAACATTCAAACCAAGACTCACAACATTAAAAATAATGTGGGTCAGATGTGACCCTAGCACAGAAACTTAAGAAAAATGTTGCGAAAGGAGCGAAAATACACTGATCTTGAATACCCTACATTTTTATTAATGTTAATGGAGCAGTACATATGCTAGGGCTGTTTTATTCATATCCATAGGTCGGATACGACCTGTCTTGGAATTTTTTTTTTTTTTTTATTTCTTTATGACATTTACAACTGTATTACATAAATACATCAAGTAAATTTGAACATAATTGATATAATGACATGAATACACTTGCTGAGTAACTACCCAATGGTAGCACTCTAATGATATGACTACATTAGGAGATCACGGGGCCATCTTCTTTTCAGACGCCTCGGAGGGTTATCAGGAATTGAAGAGGAAGCAAGGTTAGAAACGAGAGGGTTGGGATGATTCTGAAGTTTATTATGGAAGGATAGGTATCTGGATTGGGCCAGATCTGAAACATAAGGAACATTAAGATCTTTATGGATAATTTTATTAGTGACAAAGTAAGGAGCATTGAGGATTTTACGAAGGATTTTGGATTGTAAGGATTGGATGCGAGAGGAATTCGATGGTTTAGTGGAGCCCCATAGCTCAACTCCGTAAGTCCAAATAGGTCTTATTATAGTCAAGTATATGAGTCTTTTGTAATTAATGGGAAGTTTAGAGCGTTTGTCTAGTAAGTGCTGAAGTAATCGGAAACGTCGAGCGGTTTCTTGTCGTTTCAGTCTAGTATGAGGATTCCAAGTTAGTCGTTTGTCCAGGTGGAGTCCTAGGTATCGGATTTGCTCAACAGGGATAAGTGGAGTATTGTTAAAGGAAACTGTAGGACAGGAAGTCGTTGGTTTACGACGAAGGGTAAAGGTAATTTGGTGGGATTTATTGGAGTTTATTTTAATTCTCCAGTCTTGGAATTAGAGAATTCTGGATTAAAACTTGAACCAAGCAGAAGTTATACCACTCGGAAATTATATAAGTTGGCAAACTTAATACGAATTGAAGGGACGACTCAATTCTACTGTAGGTAACAAATTCTTTGATACTTTGACGATCGCTAATGAATTTGGGCTGTGGACGACATGTAAGCAAAGGAAAACTTTCTACACCGATTTCGTCACCATCGGTTGTTCAGAATCATTTGATCAAAACCAAAGATTCATTATCGGCTTTGTTTGCAATGATTCATTATCGAAAATAACAAACTGAAAGAATACCTACTTGTTCATGTCATATTACTTCATCTAGAATCATTTAAGTTGCATGATGATATTTAATTTTATTTATGAAATATTATTTTAAGTTGAGAAAAAACATATTTTTATTGTTCAGTAGTCTTCTTCAACTTACTTTATCGATCTTAGACATAGAGTTTTACCACTTATCAACGGATATTCATGATTGCCCAATTAAAACCCTAGTACTTGAATACCTTCAGTGCTCGAAACAGGTCCTGATGATGGCCCACATATTTGGGATCAAACGTCGGGACTAACAGTCGACTAACTTCCTCCAATAATTGACAAATTTAAATAAATATTGAGGTGGAACCATCTTTAGCAGTTTCATATTTTAGGCAGAAATCACAATGCTTTGAAAAAATACATAAGCAACATAAACAAAACTGTAATTCAAAAATCACAAAAACTAAATTAGCTACTGAGTTTTCTCAGCATACTATGCAAACTAAACACGAATATGATTTTAAAAACGCTAAAGTTCTTCATGATGAAAATAATATTAATAAGCGTATAATAAAGGAAGCTATATATATTACAAAGAACTTCTGAAAATAACTTCTGAAAGAAAATTCTGAAAATAATCACACGGACGTATATCATTTGAATACATTTTATGTGAGTTCGATTGAAAAAATAATCATTTAAAATGAATTGCTATTATAACTTAAAATAGATCCACTTAAAATATAAAGAAACATCAGGTATATAGTTATTGTGAAATAATAATTATTAGTAATATATCTGTAACAATGAAACTGACGTAACATGTGGGCTGATGCATTATATGGTAATTTATTTATTTATTTGTTTATTATCTGAACTTATTCCATTTTTATAACTGAAGAATGGTAAGGTCGAGTTCCGAGGATGCTCCTCGTATGACTGAATACTTTGATGATGACACAAATAAAAAATAACCAGTTATCACAAAAAAACATTCGGCAGAATAATCTAGAAACATCTGTGGATGAATTTCTATTTTATTTAATTTTAGGATTCTGTGGACTTTTAAAAGTAAAAATAAATTTATTGAGAGAGTTTAATTTATTTTTTGTTCTATATCAAAGAATATTAAAATAAAAACAAAAACGTGAAATACTTATTCATATATTCTCTAGAATCATATTAGTTACACAATGACATTTAATTTTATTTATGATATTTTATTTTAATTTTCAAGTTGAGATAAACTAATAATTAATGGTCCGCCTTATATCACTTTATTTATGTTTGATATTAGATTGGTTTTCTACTTGTCGTCAGATATCCTGGATTGCCCAATCAATACCATAAATTTAAACAAATATTTTATTTTTAAAAAATCTTTAGCAGGTTTACAATACGAGGCATTATTTTTCTTCTTCTTTTTTTAAATACTTAAAACATTGAAGCTATGTTTGAATAATGAATGGTCAAATTTGAAATAAGAAATCCTAAAGGAGTAGTTTTTTATTCCCCTTTAAAGGGAAGTGTTAATTGGAGCCAATTGAAGTTTAATCTTTGCTAAGTCATAGTCTAAGTTGAAGATGAGGGGACCCTAAGGCTATTATTTGTGCAGTACTTAAGCTCGTTGCCTTTCTTAATTACTTAATTAACTTTTCCATTTAGTGGTGTTTGATTTGTAACTGCTGGTTTGTTTGGGGATCAACGCTTTTCTGCTTTCCCCGCCAAAAAAAAAAAAATCCAAAAAATTTTCCTCTGTTTATTTCTCGGATTTGTAAGCATCCATGGAATAATTTAAAAAATATATAAAATAAGCCATGATTTCTTATGATATTGCTTCGTAAATCCAAGTTTCGTTTAGTTTTTTTAAAAATTTTATATTTAAAATTAGTGTTATAATATTTACCACATGTTACAAAGAGAGTAATAAATAAGTTGCACGATGGTATTTAATTTTATTTATGAAATATTATTTTAAGTTTTAAGTTGAGAAAAAACATTTTCATTTTTCAAGGGTCTTCTTCAACTTACTTTATCGATCTTAGACATAGAGTTTTATCAGTTATCAACGGATATTCATGATTGCCCAATTAAAGCCCTAGTACTTGAATACCTTCAGCGCTCGAAACAGGTCCTGATGATGGCCGACATATTTGGGATCAAACGTCGGGACTAACAGTCGACTAACTTCCTCCAATAATTGACAAATTTAAATAAATATTGAGGTGAAACCATCTTTAGCAGTTTCATATTTTAGGCAGAAATCACAATGGTTTGAAAAAATACATAAGCAACATAAGCAAAACTGTAATTTAAAAATCACAAAAACTAAATTAGCTACTGGGCTTTCTCAGCATACTATACAAACTAAACACGAATATGATTTTAAAAATGATATAAACAATCTTTGCTGTGTATTAATGTTAAGTATTATGTACTTCAGTCTTCAAATGGTTCGTTAGGGAAAAAGTGACCGCTTGATTTTGAACTTTTTTTTTGTTGTTTTTTTGTTTGTTTGTTCTTCCAATAATAAGCTAACAATATTGTTTATAATTTATTAATAATTTTACTAACAGGATTAGATAGATTTTCCTGAAAGCTTCCATTTTATTTGCCTGCTGTCAGTATTAAATAATAGGAATTTAATGACAAAACATTAAGATGCAGCACGTTTTTAATGAAAGCGCCCTCTAATATTATTACTCAACATTATCCTTCACAAAGGCATATCGTTTATCTTTAGCCAGCCACCCTGTTGGAGAAAAATGAAACATTTCCTTTGCTGAATTAACGTGTCACAAAAGCCCTGTGCCGCCTTTCATAGACCTATATTAATAACTAATTTGCCGAGTTTTAATCACCTCGTTCACCCGATGGTAGCCATGAAAAGTGCTATTCCTTTCTCAATGGTGAAAACTAATTAAAAAAAAATAACAAATCAGATTCCAAGCAGATCATTGTTTTAACAAAATAACGAAACAAATTAATCAGTTATTTTATTATTATGATTATTATTAACAGTAAATACCTGACTACACTAAATTGCTCGCAATATTTTAAATCTAGGAGTATACGTACTCATAAAGGATATATATATTCAGTGACTCACAGTTAAATTGAAACACCCCGTAGAAAAGTAGAAAAAATACTTCAATGGTTACAGTAACCACAAAAAACATAAAACAGATTTATTAATGATCTCATTTTAAATATGTAAACACTCAATAAAATTAAAATATTCATCTGTGATTACTTAAAAAAAATAATAAAAACACTGTATAATTTTACCTCACAGTCAAAATGATAAAATTCTTAAAATGATAAATGACTCCTTATTAACTTTATAATACTATTAATTTAGTTCAATGCCTGGCAAGCTATTATTTTCGACCACTTCTTTCAGTATTTAGTTATGGAGTCGACCGTTTTTTTTTTTGGCGATTCCTTTCTTAACCTGTTCCAATCTTCGAGGAAATATTTTTTAAGTCTTCTTTGCTAGAAATTTAGTGTTTTATGATTTCTAAATGCAATTTTTCCCACAGGTGTTCTATCACATTAAGATCTGGTGACCGTGGAGGAGTTTATTACAGATTTGGAGCATTTACAAAGTTAGATATCTTAACTAACATGGCAGAGTTTTCGAGTCATTATCCAGATGAAAGCAACATTTTTTTTTTTAACCAAGTTTTCCACAATTCATGTTTCTTCCCGAAATGTCTATGGAATCATGTTCATTCACTAAACCATATGAATATTTCCACTATAAATTGAAAATTCCATTCACCAGAAACCACCATACACCCCCACACCATGAAACAAAATATAAGAACATAAGAAAAGACACATTACTAGGTTATTAATTCATTACATAAAATTATTGTTTTGGGTAGTAGATCACAGGCGCAGTAACCATTCGTTTTTGTCATTAATCAACTGGACTATAATAATAATCATATATTGAATATTTTATCATATTAATAATAATTTATTTTAATTATATATAGTTGATATTTGAAATTTTAATCACACTTTTTCGGCCATATTACTATTATTCCTGTTTATTTCTTACCACTAAAAATATTTACCTTAATCTATATAATTATTATTATATAATGATAATAAATTATAAATATTAATTAATTTTTATTACATTTCT
The DNA here is from genome assembly GCA_928085145.1 of Nezara viridula. Classification (NCBI taxonomy): domain Eukaryota; kingdom Metazoa; phylum Arthropoda; class Insecta; order Hemiptera; family Pentatomidae; genus Nezara; species Nezara viridula. The sequence continues at coordinate 181,786,706 of OV725078.1, read as the reverse complement.
TTATTTTATATGTGTATTTCTATATAAAGAATAGAATAGAATAGAAAATTAAACTTTATTCTTAAAATTATAAATATTAATTATTTTTTATTACATTTCTTTATTTTATATGTTTATTTCTATATAAAGAATAGAATAGAATAGAATAGAAAATTAAAATTTATTCTGGGAATAAGTCTGTTTAGAATAACAATGATGAACTAACATAAAAGAAAATACAAATCTGGCCAAAAACTAACTTTGGCATTAACATTATATACGTTATTTAAAAAATAGTATGTACCCACTAAAAAATAAACAGAAAAAAAATGAAATGAAGATAAAATCTCAAAATTACTTATTATTTTAATTGAAAAAAAAATGTATGTATATATATATATATATATATATATATATATATATATATATATATATATATATATAAACCTGAATCATTAAAACCCCTGAAGAGTTTTGAATTAAGTACATTTTAAGGTAGTAGGAGCTTAGGTCGGAATCCCGCTTGATGGCTAGTTTTAATTTCTCCAATTTGATTGCCAGTTATCTTAATCAATTATTAACTAAGCGTACACAGTTTATCGAGGATGGTCGATCAATAGATAATATTCGTATAAATATTATTCCTCCTCTCTATTGCTTAATAAATTTTCATTCTGTACTTCTAGTATTTTCATATTTAATGTATTGTGACATTTTAGGCTTAGCCTGCAATATGGGCCGAAACATTAACATTTAATAATTATTTTCTACTATATTTTTATAATTATTGGCCGCCATCCGGTCTATACCCTTTTTTTTATGCATCGTATTAAGTATAATTACAGACAATAAAAGTATTTGTAATGCATGTTTTGTTATTCTCCAGTTTGTCTATCTTAAAAAAAAAAAAAAACACTGCTTATTAGAACAGATAATGGCAAAGTTCATCCCATGAACGAATGAAAGGAAAAAAGATAATAATAATAATGATAATAAATGGATGAATTTCCCCCCTTTATTTTACTTTATTTAGAGGTCAAATACAACCGAATATTTCGCTCTTATTTGAAATAAACGTATTCAAGATCAGTTTAAAGGTGTTGAGGCACCACAAAAACTGAATTTATTGTTAGTTAAACATTCAATTGTGGCCCGTCACACATTGGGGAAGGGAGTCGGCGTTTTGCTGATGCGTTGGCGGATGTGAAGGTTACGTGCCCTGAAACGTTGATCTTCTTCCTCCCGGTTTTTATCGAAGAAAGAAAATTCACTGAAATCGAACAAATGAAAAGGAGTCGTGATTCAGGGTGTCTATAGCGAACTTCCTGAATCCTACCGCAGTTATTAGAAAATTGAAGGTACCATCTTTGGAACAATTATGCTGGATGTCCGTTGATTGTCTCAGTCGAATTCAGATAATTTATTCCGATAAGCAGGGATATTTCGTTTTGAGTGACCTACAAGTAAAGCTACATGTAAACAATATATTTATTCATATTTTTTTTCAGACAGCTTTTATCAGACATTGACACTCTGTTTACACACTTCGCAGTTGTAAGAGCCCTGATGAAGACCTAAAACATAGGCCGAAACTATGTTGGCACAAAACAATCTTTTTTTTTTTTTATTTGTGTTTTTCACACCAACCTAGATTAACTTCCCAACCATACACAGGGTGTGCATTCAGCCTTTAAATGTGAACATGTTTCAAGGAAAAATAGATTTTATTTATTTTTATTTATATGATATTTACAACTGTACAAAAAAAATACATCTAGTGAATTCGCACATGGATACAATGACATGAAACACTTGTTGAGAAACTACCCATTGGTAGCACTCTAATAATATGTCTATATTAGGAGATCACGTGGCCATCTTCTTTTCAGACACCTCGGAGGGTTATCAGGAATTGAATAGGAACCAAGGTTAGAAGCAAGAGAGTTGGGATGGTAATGAAGTTTATTATGAAATGATAGATATCTGGATTGGGCCAAATCTGATACAAAAGGAACATTAAGATCATTGTGGATGATTTTATTTGTAACAAAGTAAGAAGCATAGAGGATTTACGAAGATTTTGGATGAAGGATTGGATACGAGAGGAATTTGAAGGTTTGGTGGAGCCCCATAGCTCAACTCCGTAAGTCCAAATAGGCCATATTATAGTCATGTAAATGTGTCTTTTATAATTAATTGGAAGGTTAGAGCGTTAATATAGTAAGTGTTGAAGTAGTAGGAAACGTCGAGCTGTTTCTTGTCATTTCAGTCTGGTATAAGGATTCCAAGTTAGACGTTTGTCCAGGTGGAGTCCTTGGTAAGGAAAAATAGAAAAAATGTATTTCCCAAAACATTTTTTTTCTTATAATTACCGTTAAGGAATAATTTAAAAAAAAGTTTTATCACACATAAAAAAAAAATATTTACTAATTAGTTAGAGTTTATCCGTTCTAGTAGGGGCAGAGGCATCACCGATTAAGTTTATCATATTTAATGGTACATCCGTGTTCTTTCTTGGCTATCAGATATGGAAATAACCCCGATAGAATTTCTCCCCCTTCTTCTGGCAAATCTTCTTTAATATTAATGTAATATAGCTTCTATTTTATTTTCTGATCTATTGTTTCATGCGTTTTATTTTTTTTTAGAATTTCGTCTAATTTAGCCCCGGAACACATTATTGTTGATAATATATATTTGTTTATAATCTTCAGACATAGTGGCTTGTTTCCTTTGGCTAGCTGACTGGAAAGCTAGTGGTGGGGGTTCGGAGGTCTCCGTTTGTTCACTGATAACCGCAACAATCCACCATATCTAGTATATTTTATTTATTCTTTTATTGCAAATATGTTGGATCAATCGAGACAAACTTTCACTGACTCATCGATGTGCAATCAACAACTACGCCAAAACTCATCGAAAACAGTCTTCAATTTCTAAATGACAGTTCTGCGCATGCGTTAACCCTACACATACACTCTTTATTTCGTCTCTTATAAAGTGACTTTATTATCAGTGAAATAATTCATGTTATTTGTGAAAAAGTAGTGTGAACTGTTAAGTTAACAATTAAGTTGAAACTGGACATAAATAAGGTGAGTAATCACTTATTTATAACGGCATTGTGAACAATGTAAATAGACCTGAGGATAGTGATAGATAACAAGCCGGCCATATACATTCGCTAATCCGACCAGTGGGCTGCTGCCCTTCGGCGGAAGCACATCTACGTTTCTCAGAATTCCACAAATTTGCGTAATATATACGTAATTGATAAAAGACTTTTTTTTACAAACTATTACATTTACCTCTAATTAATTAACATGAGATGCGATATTTTCACATGGTAATGTCGAGCAAAGGTAGCAATCGAACTTTAAGATCTAGGAGTCTAGATACCACAAAGAGTTCACCAATCAAGAAAAGGGCTAGACGCTCTAAAAAAAATACCCCACCAGCTACACCAGAGAGCTCAGTTGACGAAGTCGAAAATCAACCTGGCACATCATCACAAAATATGTCAACACAAGCTATATCAATACAAGGTACGTTAGAAGAATCGCCCTTTTTTACAGCTAATCCATTCCAAGTGTTGTCAAACACACAGAATGAACAAATGGAAGCAGTACCCATCCCTAGTGAACCTAAACCCCCACCAATATTCGTTAGAAACATTAAAAATTTTCAATTAATGTGTCTACAATTAAATAATATAGTGGGCTCAGGTAAATACTTATGCCAAAGCCGCATTAATGACACGAAATTAATGCCTGACACCCCAGATACGTACAGAAAAATTGTCAAGTATTTATCTGACACTAAGGCGGATTATCACACATATCAACTGCGCCAAGAGAGAGCGCTCAGGGTGGTGATCAGGAGATTACACCCATCAACACCGCTGGATGCCATTAAAGAAGAACTAACTGAGATGGGGTTCCGTGTTCGCCAAATAGTGAATATATTCAAGGAAGATAGAGAACAGCCTGGCTCAAAAAATAAAATACCGCTCCCACTATTCTTCGTTGACCTTGACCGAACGCCCCAGGTCGAAGACATCTACAAGGTCACACGCCTTTACTACACTAGCGTTGTTGTAGAAAAGCCCTACACTAAGCGCGACATTGTACAATGCCATAACTGCCAGGCTTATGGTCATACGAAACGCTATTGTCACCACATTCCTAGATGTGTCCGGTGCGGTGATAAACATAAAACAGAGGACTGCCAGAAGTCCAGAAGAACACCAGCTGTATGCGCTTTATGCCATCAAGGGCACCCAGCGAACTACAAGGGTTGCCAAACATATAAGGAACTAAAAGCAAGAATTTATTCAGCTCCAAGAGAAGAACGGCCATCCAGGCCACCAAGACAACCCTCTAGAACTGTAAATACAAGAGTGTCCTATGCTCAGATATTCAAAGGAGATACTGCACCCACACAAACTCAGGCCCTGCCACAAGAACCTCAACCTCGAGTATTCACATCTCAACCTCAAGACCCTTATCCCATCTCTGAACCTAGGCCTAATAACCAGGCATTCATTCCTCCTCCTCCCAATGCCACTGACCTCACAAGCCTATTGACTTCTTTTCTCTCTGAATTCAGATCACTCATCACTCCTCTCATTTCCTTACTTACCAATGTTGTATCCAACCTCATCCCACTGCCGAGAAATCCTTAAATGTCCCCAATCAAATCCCTCTCCGTCCTCCTTTGGAATGCGAATGGTATTCGAAATCACATCAACGAGCTAACAATCTTATTACAGGACAAAAACATTGATGTAGCATTAATAACTGAAACTCGACTTACCAACAAACGACCACTTAACATCCCCAACTATCATATCTATCGAACCGACCATCCTGATGGAACAGCACATGCTGGCACTGCCATAATTATCCATCAATCCCTTTCCCATCACCTATTCCCTTTGCCGACCCATAATTTCCTACAATCCACTGCCGTGATAATCCAAACTTCTCCTTACCCAATAGCAGTAGTTGCAGCATACTCCCCGCCTAAAATACCTATCTCAGAATCCCAATTAACTTCCTTCCTTAACTCCTTAGGACACCACTTCCTTCTAGGTGCAGACTTAAATGCTAAACACCAGCAATGGGGAGCCAGAACCACAAATTCCAGAGGACGAACATTGCTATCTGCACTTAATTCCCATCACAGCAACATCCTCTCACCCAATTCTCCCACATACTGGCCAACAGATCCTAACCGCAATCCCGATCTCCTAGATTTTTTCATCCACAAAGGTCTAGGGTCCCTTAATTATAGCATTTCAAGACTTGATGATCTTTCCTCAGACCATAGTCCCCTAATCCTAACGGTCTCCACATCACCAATTCCCAAACCACCTCCACCTTCATTTATCAGGGGGCCAGTTAATTGGAACCTCTTCCGTCAAATACTGGATGATAATATTGACCTCAGAGTTTCCTTAAAAACACCTGCAGACCTAGATGAAGCAGTATATTCCATGACTACCTTGATCCAACAAGCAGTTTGGACTGCATCTTCACCTGATCCTTCTAAAAAATACCGCAAAATAAATCCTCTACCCCAAGACCTACTGGACCTTATTAATAGGAAACGATGCTCTAGGACCATCTGGCAAAGAACCAGGCATCCTGATGATCGGAAATCATATAACTATTATTCCAAGCAGGTAAAACAAAAACTGGCTACGTTTAGATCCCAATCCTATAATTCCTATCTTTCCTCACTATCTGCAAGTGATAACTCCCTCTGGAATGTAACAAAAAAAATCCTTAAATTCCAATCCTTTTCCCACCCCCTCCGCCGTGATGATGGTTCCTGGGCTTCGTCAGATGAGAATAGAGCAGAAGAGTTTGCTAAACATCTATCGTACACATTCACTCCTCATCCTGAACTCCATCCCTCCCATACTGCTGAAGTTAAAGAATTCCTCTCTTCATCGATTCCTCTCTCCTTACCTCCTACAGCCGTCAACCCCTCTGAGGTCAAATTCCTTTTAAAGAACCTAAAACCTCGCAAATCTCCAGGACACGATCTCCTTACTTCCCAGATCCTCAGACAACTTCCCAAAAAAGCAATTATATTCCTTACATATCTATTCAACTGTATCCTCCGCACAACCCACTTTCCCCTGGTGTGGAAACACTCCATAATTATCCTCTTTCCTAAACCAAGTAAACCTGTTAATTATACATCATCCTATAGACCGATAAGCTTACTTCCGATCCTTTCCAAAATCTTTGAGAAAATCCTTCTCAAACGCATCCTACCCATACTCGAATCCCACAATATCCCTTCCCATCAGTTTGGATTCCGCTCAAGACACTCCACTGTCCAACAAGGCCTTCGCGTTGTGGACCACATATCCTCTGCACTTGAAAACAAGCAATATTGCACTGGTGCCTTTCTGGACGTAGCTCAAGCTTTCGACCGGGTGTGGCACGATGGCTTGCTTTTCAAGCTCAAAACCCATTTACCTCAACCCTTGTACCTAGTCCTCAAATCTTACCTTTCAAATCGCTCCTTTCAAGTCCGCTGCGGCACTGAACTCTCCAAACATTATCCAATTGAGGCTGGTGTTCCACAAGGCAGTGTCTTGGGCCCAGTTCTCTATATCCTTTTCACCGCTGACATCCCTTCAAGTCCTGATACCTTCCTAGCAACATTTGCTGATGATACTGCCATCCTATCCTCCCACTCGGATCCTCTAATAGCGTCCCAGAACCTGCAAAGACACCTTTCCTTCATTGAGCAGTGGTGCAACAACTGGCGCATCAAAATTAATGAATCAAAATGCAAGTATGTAACTTTCACTCTTCGACGCAGATCCTGTCCGCCAATCCTTTTTAATTCAATTCCTCTTCCCTACTCAGACACAGTCCGATACCTTGGCTTCCTTCTGGACAAAAGACTGACTTGGAACCCACATACGAGACTTAAAAGACAAGAGCTTAACCGACGATTTGGTCAGCTATATAGACTACTAAACAGAAGATCTCATCTCTCAACAGAAAACAAATTATTAATCTACAAGACCATACTGAAACCTATCTGGACCTACGGACTTGAACTGTGGGGGACAACTAAATCATCGAATATCAAACGCATCCAATCCTTCCAGTCCAAAGTCCTTCGAACAATAGTCAATGCTCCATATTATGTCACGAACAAGACCCTACACCATGACCTTAACATCCCATATGTCCATGACATCATCCCATCCAGATTCTCCAACTTTCACCAGAACCTCATTCATCATCCCAATCCTCTAGCGCAATCCCTATCCAGCTCCGAGCATCCATACCATCCCCCTCGAAGGTTGCAACGGCAGGGGCCTCGAGATCTTTTGTAAATATGCCTTTGGAGTCCTGTCAATTGCCAGCTTCTCCACTCATGTCCTGAGCGTCTGTGGCTGTATTGCCCTCTTTCAGTCTCCACTGGCTTCTAATACTAGTGATGCGACTGGAAAAGTGGCACTGGGATCTTCCGGAGTCTTGCTTTGCCTTCCGCGTGTGGAGGTAAAAGCCTGGCTCGGAGATTCTTGGGCAAATGTATATATTGTATATAGTTATGATTGTGTTATAAGTTTTTATTTTATTTTATTTTATTTTTTTTATTTTTTTTTTTATTTTTTTTTTTTATTTATTTACCTTCTTCATCAGTATTATTTATTTACTTCTTATATTTATATTTATTTCTTTATTATTTGTATATATTGTATGAATGAGAACTTTTAGCCCTAATGCTTATAGCCCTCCAGCAGTGGCTGATTGTATTATTATTCAAGAAATAGATTAAAAAAAAAAAAAAAAAAAAAAAATTCTAAATGAATAGACGAACGATACTGAGGAGTTCTATTCACGGCTGTCGAGCAACTACTTTAAATTATAACTACGGTCAATCATTTTCGTACTATATTAATTTTTTTTTCTATTCAACATTCCGGATTAATCGGGACTAGAGCACACAAAGTTTAAAATTGTATATTAGGTAAAAACAATGCAAAAATTAATTAATTGAGTTCTTGTTTTGACTTCCTATGTTTGTGTTGGCTCATTAAAAAAAAATTGACTTCAATTCCTAAGAGTTTATTTAATCCTCATAATTTCAACAGTCAAGTACTTACCCATCTTTAATTTATTAATCATATTTAAATTCATATATGATGGTGTTCAATTTCTTAGACCAATTAGATCTTAAATAAAAATGTCATTAAATTGAAATTCATTCGAAAATGAGGATATTAATAATCCTATGACTAATATTCGGTGCTCTGTCCATAAGTGATGTTGAAAATTTATTATCTGAAATACCCATTAAATATCATTGCCAACCCATGAATATTATTTCATTGCTAATTTCGGATAACTTTTTCAATAGGTTACGAGTTAGGGGAACGTGATCCAGTAGCCTGACAACTCTATAACTCAGTTTGGAATTACTCTTCCTCTACCTGGCTTACTTATCAATGATGGAATTCCGAATTCCAAATGCGCTAGTATTACAGGTCCGAAACGCTCATGGGAAGCGAAATTACTTCATTTGTCATTCAATACTGCCAAAATACACCATGTTGTTACAATACACTGAATAGAGAATGTTTATTTACACAGAACAAGCAATAATAATAAATATACACGTTTCTGAAAGTAAGTTAACATTTACAACAGTCAGTATCCCCAGTTGAATACCCCCTTCTTCTTAGATAATATTTGTACCGCAGTGCCGTTATTTAAGTGACGATTTATTACAAAGAAAGTACTTAAGATGATGTAGCAACAATTTTCCAAAGGTGTTTGTAGTCGGATTTGACGTCATTTTAATATATCTGTTATAAGAGAAGGTTAGAGCCTCACTTCAGGACTTTAATATATCCGCAATAATTGAAATAATAGTAGGGTGTATAAAAAAAATGACCGTTTTATCAAATTTAAGATTTAAAAGGACTGTAAATCACCTTTAGAGCATTCTTTAAGCTTGTTTAATCCCATTCGGCTTCTTCAAAAAAAGCTTCAGTTCCGTTATTTGTTTTAAAGAAGAAACATGAGTGTCCTACGAAATTCTTGAAATTACTGGAGAAAAAAATTCACTGCCGCTGAAGCAACTAGTGGAATTATTAAATATAAAGGGGAAAGTGTCCTTGAGCAGCACAATGCGCGGCGTTGATTTTTTTAGCAGTGGAGATACGACGTTAGAAAGGAAGAAGGGCTCCGGGCGACCATTAATGGATATTGATGAGGTTCTGCAGGAAGCTGTCAAATTCGTCCACGAGTACTCGCCAACTTGCCAGGGAGCGTGTTGTGTAGAAAGATTCTGTTAGTCGCCATCTAATCTCTATTTGGGAATTGAAAAAGAGCAGTAGACTGTTTCCTCACGAACTCCTCAGCAATCAGCTAAAAGGTTAGAAATTTGTGAAAATTTGTTGAAAAATCCTTCTGATATGAGACCCCTGCATCACCCATCATGCACCCATCACTGCATCACCCCAGACCTCGTAACACCGGATTAGTACTTATTTAGATCCATCGCACATTTTATTCAAGGGAAAAAATTTGATAATTTTGAGAAAGTTAAAATTGAGGTCCAAGAGTTCTTTTACAGCCATCCCAAATAATGGTAACAGCGTGGGATCGAGCAATTGGCTAGCAGATGGCTAATGACGGCTGATAACAATGGACTATACTTTGAATATTAATTGTATTTTATATCAAAGAAATAATAATACAAACATTTGGTTGAAGAATGGTCATTTTTTTGTATACACCCTATTAATATTATTTGGGATTTAAATTCAACATATCTTGTGTTGACGTATGATTTGATAAGATTATTTATATTCAACTAAAGCCTCGTTCAAGCTAAACTTCTCAAAAAACATTAACAAGTTAATGAAAAGAGAGAGAGAAAAAAAAAACAGTGTGCGAAAAGAGAAATGAAAGCATTTTAAAAGGGAAGTGCTGACTGTTTCTAAAGTGCAAATATCTTATCATTTTAATGAATATAAAAATGAATACAGTTCTTAGAAATTATCTTCTCCCTTTAATATTCCTTTAGAGATCAGGTTAATCAGTTTAATATAAAATTTAAATGGGTTATGCGTTATGCATTATTAAATGCTTTATGCGTTATCAGTACTAATCTTACTTTTATCTGAAAATCCTTTAAAATGCGAGAGAAAAAAAAATGCTTAGAACCGAGAGGTTATCACGGCAAAGTTTGAAGTTACTCGGCACGTTTTCATACTTAAAATGTAGAGCGACAACTTAGCGGCTTGATTACTTTACTTGATAATGTACTTCGGTAGGCATTTAATACCTACTTTTGCGATACCTAAACCCCATTAGTTGTAATAGGCCGTACTGGAATTCGTTATTTGAATCTTTATGAATTTAAGTTAAATGAATTTGATTCCTTTGATTAGCAAAATTAATATTTCCATGTTTAATCTATTTTTAAGGTTAAACCATAGATAAATAACACAGATAAATACTATAGATAAACATAGTTATATAAAATGTACTAAATTATCTTGTTAGTACTTAGATTTTAACACGAATTCGAAACCATAATTTGCCAATCATTTTTTTTCGAATAACTTTTTTACACGAGATTGTACAGTACTGAAACTAGCCTATTGGTTTAAAATTTCTCAGCAAGTAATGGGAAAATCTCTTAACTCTTTGATACGAACAATTGAAGAAAAATAGGCAACCTCTTCACTTATAATATAATAATAATTTTTTTATTTTATTATCTGGCGAACCCATACAAATGGAGTTGAGTTTTGTACACATACATTTATAAGAATATACATAAATATGATACCTAATTAACTACATTAATAGTAAAAATTATATATAATATAATATATATATATATATATATATTAAATATAATATAATGTACAAAATAAAATTATAATGCTTAGTCCTAATATTATATTTACATGTAACCTTAACCTCAGTACCTATTTACTTATCAATTAAATAATTTATGGGATCTTCAATTCCATTGGCTATCTAGGTTGGTCTGATTAAATTATTTATTTGATTTTAACTATTAATTTAACCCTTATTTTTTGTCTTTAGATATATTTTAACCTTATTGGAGGGAGAGAGAATTCTTATGGAACCTGCTAATATATTGACCATTTTTTCATTATTTAAATACAAAAATAATAATTAAAAAGAATCTATTTTGTAATCCAACATTCACTCTCAATAATAAAAGAATAATTTAATCAATCCATTTATTACATTATTTTGTTTTTTATGGCTGTGAAATTCGGGTTTAAATTGTTCATATCATTTCTAAAATTCACATCTATATGTATATAAAGCATCAACAATCCTTCTGTTTTTTATATTGATTTCTTTATTTAATATTTTTGGATCTATTGTATCGAATCTACAAGGTTTATCATCTACGTGTTGTACCTAAGCTGCTTTATTTGTATCCTTTTCTTTATTTTTGTTATGTTCCTTATTATCTTATTTTAAAATTATTTTAAATTAACTTTAATTTTATCTTATGCTACTTTTAGTAACCTTTTCACAATTATACCAAAAACTTAATAAAATTTACGTTTAAAGTAACCTAGTGACTGTTTCAATTGTTTTCATAAAAAAGTAAATATTAGGGCTAGAAACATTAAGTTTGACATTTATAAGTACGCATCAATTCCTATGAAAGAAATCTTGGAGAAAAACACAAATTCATAACCACCTTGCATAATAAATATTTTTAAAATCATTATCTTTTTTTTTTTTTATGTTTATAAATAAAATGTGCTTTTAGGCTATTATTTTTATAACAATGAATCCCATATCACGAAAAGATATGAAATAAAAGCTTTGCAACATTTAATTGTAGTAATTTTTGCTGAAAACATGAGTACTAGGTGACTTGATGGAAAATCACATTTCATTTCATTTCATTTTTTCACAACTTGAGGTGAATCTCAATTTTTTTTCTATTACACCTCAACTTAATCAATATGGACTTTAAAATTAATTAGTGCTCTCAACTGGTCTCTCAGTATTTGCCTATTTTTAAGTGGAATCTCTCTGATGTTTTCATTAAATACATTTCACGTGTACACCAGAGCAGTTGATATTGCTTTTTGATATATATTTTTTTATTATTTTATAATTTTTTTTTCTTTTTCTTGCTTCTCGTATGGTATGCGGTATAATCACCAAGTGATGTCCAGTAAGGTGCCCAAGAGAACTCGGTCAGACGGAGTTAGCTCACCAGCCAAACAAAGAACTCGTCGCTGCCACCAAGAAACGTCTCCAACAACAAAAGTGAACACTTCAGAACCAGAACCTCAGCCACAACCAGCAACTTCTTCTCAAGAAATGATCAAAGAATCCCCTTTATTTAATCCAAATCCCTACCAAGTGCTTCAAAATGACCGAGATGTAATGGAGTCTGCAGCAATACCCACAGAACCAAGGCCTCCTCCGATATTTGTGAAAAATATCAAAAATTTTCAGTTGTTCTGCACCCAACTAAATAAAATCTGCTCTGGCAGTTATTCATGTCTTAACAGGACCAATGATACGAAAATAACACCATATACTGCTGAAACCTACCGAATAATAGTGAAATACCTCTCAGAAACGAATGCGAATTTTCATACGTACCAGCTTAGGCAGGAGAGATCGTTAAGAGCAGTAATAAGAAATTTATACTCCTCAACCCCAATTGAAGTGATAAAAGATGAACTAGCGGCGCTCGGTTTCAAAGTACATCAGGTAACCAACGTTCTGAAGGAGAATAAGGAGCAGCCTGGAGTAAAAAATAATGTTCCACTACCTTTATTTTTCGTGGATCTGGAGCCATCACCCGGTATCGAGAAAATATACGATATCACAAGATTATATTACACAATGGTGAAAGTAGAAAAACCATACCCCAAGAGAGAAATTGTGCAGTGCCATAATTGTCAGGCGTATGGCCAAATGGTTGCGTGAAATGCGGTAAACAGCACAAATCAGTGGAGTGCACAAAACCGATACAAGATCCTGCAGCACTATGCCTGGAGAGACACCCGGCCAACTACAAAGGTTGTTAAATTTACAAGAATCTCAAATCCAGACACCAGAAAAACCGGATTCAAGATGAAGTAGGAAGATCAAGAAGAGAGAGAGAACCTTCTAGAATAGTAAACAATAGTGTATCATTTTCCCAGCTACTTAGAGGTAAGAGCTCAACCGATAACTGTCAAGCCCAGCTGCAACAACAACAACCTCAACCTCAAAATCAAAATCCTATTGATCCAAATAAACCTAACCATCAACAACAAATTCATTATATCCCTCCTCCTTCAAATGCAGGTCTCACCAGTTTGCTGGCACCATTCCTTACCGATTTTAAATCCTTAGTTACTCCATTCATATCACTCCTCACAAATCTCGTATCTCACCTTATCCCTCCTTTAAAAAATCCTTAATGACTCACATCCCAAATGCGAATGGTGTTAGAAATCACGTAGACGAACTAACAGCTTTATTACTGGACAAGAACATCGACGTAGCACTAATTACGGAAACACGACTGACCAGAAAACAACATTTAAAAATACCTCAATACATAACATACCGTACTGACCATCCTGACGGTAAAGCACATGCCGGTACTGCTATTATTGTACACCACTCCCTTTGCTCATCACCAGCTCCCATTACCAACACAAGATTTCCTACAATCCACCGCTATCGTAATAAAAACCTTCTCCTTTCCCGTCACCATAGCATCAGCATATTGCCCTCCTAACAAATCCATATCCAACATCCAGTTCAGTTCTTTTCTCAACTCCTTAGGACATCATTTCATCCTGGGTGGAGATTCAAACGCCAAACACCATCAATGGGGCTCTAGAACCACGAACTCTAGTGGCAGAACATTGTTATCTGCACTCAATTCCCAACGTTTCAGTATCCTTCCTCCTAACTCACCTACCTACTGGCCCACAGACCCTAACCGCAATCCCGATATCCTTGATTTTTTCATCCACAGTGGCTTAGGTCCTCTCAACCATTCCCTTACCCGTCTTGCCGAACTATCCTCAGATCATATTCCATTATTACTCCAATTATCTCTAGCTCCTATTCCTAAGTCTTCTCCACCGTCCTTCATTAGAGGACCAGTTAACAGAAAACTCTTTCACCAAATCCTTTCCGATAAAATTGACCTCAGAATAACCCTGAAAACCCCAGATGACCTTGACAATGCCGTACACTTTTTTACCACCACTATCCAACAAACAATCTGGACTGCTTCCTCTCCAAACCACTCCTCAAGAACTCCTAAGAAAAATAAGTTACCTCAACACCTCATAGACCTAATCCATACCAAACGCCGTGCCAGATTATTATGGCAACGTACTAGACACCCCACCGATCGGTAATGCTATAATTATTTTTGCAAAAATTTTTTTTTAGAATTATTAAAACACTTTATTCAGAAATATTACAATTTGTCACAGTTAAGGACACTTATAATAGAGTTCAGAGATTGCATTCATACCGTATATACAAAAATATAAATAAATAAAGTAATAACAAAAGAATAAGAAGAAAGAACAAAAGAGTAAAGAAAAAAAAAATATATATATATACACATAAGTAAATAAAAATAGAAATAAAAGTAAAACAAACACCTTATATAAAACATACATTATTTACAATTTGCCAGGTGATCTCCGAACCAATCCTGTCCCCTCCACATGTGGAGGGAAAAGGGAGGCTTAGGAGATCCCTACGCTTCTCCCTCAGCCACTTCACTGGTATTTTAAACCAGCGGAGGATGAGTAAGAGCGCTACAGCCACAGGCACTCATGACTTGAGTTTAGAATCTGGCCATTGCTAGAACTCCAAAATATCCATATTTACAAAAGGTCTCGTGGCCACTGCCGCTTTAACCTACGAAGGGGATTGTAGGGATGGGTGGTGCTTGATAGGGATTGTACAACGGGATTTGGGTGATGAGAAAGCTTCTGGTGAAATTTGGAAAATTTGGCTGGGATAAGATCAAGAATAAATGGGATATTAAGGTCATGGTGTAGGGTTTTATTGGTTACATAGAAGGGAGCATTGACTATTGTACGGAGGACTTTAGACTGAAAGGATTGAATGCGTTTGATGTTAGAAAATTTGGCTGTTCCCCATAGTTCTAGTCCGTAAGTCCAGATGGGTTTCAGTTATTGGTTACATAGAGGGAGCATTGACTATGTACGGAGGACTTTAGACTGAAAGGATTGAATGCGTTTGATGTTAGAAAATTTGGCTGTTCCCCATAGTTCTAGTCCGTAAGTCCAGATGGGTTTCAGTATTGTCTTGTAGATCAGTAATTTGGTTTCACCAGAAAGTTTAGATTTTCTATTCAGTAGTCTATATAGCTGGCCATATCGTCTGTTAAGTTCCTGTCTTTTAAGTCGAGTATGTGGATTACATGTTAGTCGTCTGTCTAAGAGAAAGCCAAGATACCGGACTGTATCTGAGAAAGGAATCTGGATGGAGTTAAAACAAACTGGTGGGCAGGTATTACGCCGAAGGGTGAAGGTAATGTGTTTACATTTAGATTCGTTTACCTTAACGCGCCATTTCTTACACCAGTGTTCAATCAGGAAGAGGTGCCTTTGTAAGTTTGCGGACGCTGTTTCAGGATCTGAGTTGGAAGAAAGGATAGCAGTGTCATCAGCGAAAGTTGCCAGGAGGATATCGGGATGGACAGGAATATCAGCGGTAAAGAGAATGTAAAGGATGGGGCCCAAGACGCTGCCTTGAGGAACACCAGCCTCTATTGAGTAACAGTCGGAGAATTCGGTGCCACAGCGAACTCGGAAGGAGCGGTCGGAAAGATAGGATCGGAGTACTAGGTATAAGGACTGTGGTAGATGGATTTTAAGCTTGAAGAGTAATCCGGCGTGCCATACCCGGTCAAAAGCTTGCGCTATGTCCAGAAATGCACCCGAGCAATACTGCTTGCTTTCTAGGGTTGAGGATATATGGTCAACAACTCGGAGTCCTTGCTGGACAGTGGAATGTTGGGAACGAAATCCGAATTGATGAGTAGGAAGGTTATAGGATTCAATTATAGGTAGGATTCGTTTCAGTAGGATCTTTTAAAAATTTTTGAGAGGATTGGGAGTAGGCTAATTGGTCTATAGGATGCTGTATTGTTGGAAGGTTTGCCTGGTTTCAAGAAGAGGACGATGGTGGAATGTTTCCATAAAAGAGGGAAGTGGGTAGTTCGTAGGATGCAATTGTATATATATGTAAGAAATATGATGGCTTTAGATGGAAGTTGTCGAAGGATCTGTGGGGTTAGAAGGTCATATCCAGGAGATTTGCGAGGTGTGATTTTCCGTAAAAGGTATTTGACCTCAGAGGGATTAACAGCTTTAGGTGGTAAGGAGAGTGGGATAGGTATTGAGAGGGATTCTTCTACTTTTACTGTGTGGCTGGGATGGGATTCTGGATGAGGAGCGAAAGTATAGGAAAGGTGTTTGGCAAATTCCTCGGCTTTATCTTCATCAGATGCTGCCCAGGAGCCATCATCTCATCGAAGAGGGTGGGAAATATGATGGGATTTGAGGATTTTTCTGGTGATATTCCAAAGGGAATTATCATGAGCAGAGAGTGTGGTGAGGTAGGAATTGAATGATTGGGATCTGAAGGTGGCTAACTCTTGTTTTAATTTTTTACAGTGATAATTGTAGGAGTGGCGGTCGGCTGGATGTCTGGTACGTTGCCATAATAATCTGGCACGGCGTTTTATGTGGATTAGGTCAAGGAGGTGTTGAGGTAAATTATGTTTCTTAAGGATTTTTGAGGAGTGATCAGGGGAGGAAGCAGTCCAGACTGCTTCTTGAATTTTGGTAGTGAAGGAATGTACTGCATTGTCCAGGTCTTCAGAGGTTTTCAGGGTTACTCTGAGGTCAATTTTATCGGAGAGGATTTGATGAAAGAGTTTCCAGTTAACTGGGCCTCTGATGAAGGACGGAGGAGAGGGTTTAGGAATAGGAGCTAGTGATACTTGGAGTATTAATGGGCTGTGGTCTGAGGAAAGCTCGTCAAGACGGGCAACGGAATGGTTGAGAGCACCTAAACCATTATGGATAAAGAAATCGAGGATATCGGGATTACGGTTAGGATCAGTGGGCCAGTAGGTAGGTGAGTTGGGTGGAAGAAGGGTAAAATTTTGGGAATTGAGTACAGACAGCAATGTTCGACCACGAGAATTCGTGGTTCTTGAACCCCATTGTTGATGCTTGGCATGCTGCAAGTCTGCACCCAAGATGAAATGATGTCCTAAGGAAATGAGGAAGGAACTAAATTGGATATTGGAGATGGATGGTTTGGAGGGCAATAAGTGAAAAAAAAAAAAAAAAAAATTAAAGATAGAATTGGCCACCTTCAGATCCCAATCCTTCAACTCCTACCTTACTTCCCTCTCTTCTCATGACAATTCCCTATGGAAGACCACTAAACATATCCTAAAACCCCATCATATATCACATCCTCTCCGTCGAGGTGATGGCTCTTGGGCAGCGTCTGACGAAGATAGAGCCGAGGAATTCGCCAAACACCTTTCTCTTACATTCACCTCTCATCCAGAATCCAATACCACCCATACGTCAGCAGTAGAAGAATTCCTTAATTCACCCATCCCACTCTCCTTACCGCCTAAAGCAGTTAATCCTTCTGAGGTCAAATTCCTCTTAAAAAACTACCTACCCGCAAATCACCTGGATACGACCTCCTTACCTCTCAGATCCAACTCCCTCCTAAAGCTGTCATATTCCTTACATACATATAAAATAGCATTCTACGAACCACCCACTTTCCTCTTTTGTGGAAACATTCCACTATTATCCTATTTCCGAAACCAGGCAAACCAGGCAACATCCTACATACCAATTAGCCAACTTCCAATTCTCTCAAAAATCTTTGAAAAGATTCTCCTGAAACGCATCCTACCCTTTATAGAATCCCAAAATCTTCCTTCCCATCAGTTCGGATTTCGTTCACAACACTCTACAGTCCAACAAGGACTCCCAGTGGTTGATCATATTTCCGCAGCATTGGAAAGCAAGCAATATTGCTCGGGTGCATTTCTGGACATAGCTCAAGCTTTCGACCGGGTATGGCACGCCGGGCTTCTTTCCAAGCTGAAAACCCATTTTCCTCAGTCCTTATACCTTGTTCTCCATTCCTACCTCTCAGATCGTACCTTCTGAGTTCGTTGTGGTACTGAATTTTCGCATTGCTATCCAATTGAGGCAGGTGTTCCTCAAGGTAGCGTATTGGGTCCCGTCCTTTACATCCTCTTTACTGTCGATATCCCTGTCCATCCCGATACCTTCCTGGCAACTTTTGCTGATGACACCATCATTCTATCATCCGACTCAGATCCTGATATAGCATCCTTAAACCTTCAAAGACACCTCTCCCTGATTGAGCACTGGTGTAATAAATGGCGTATTGAAGTAAATGAATCCAAATGCCAACACATCACCTTCACGCTCCGACGCAGTTCCTGTCCACCAGTACACTTTAATTCCATCCAGCTTCCTTTATCAGACACAGTCCGGTACCTTGGCTTTCTCTTAGACAGACGACTAACGTGGAACCCTCATACTAGACTTAAAAGACAGGAACTAAACCGACGATACGGACAACTATACCGGCTACTAAACATAAAATCTAAACTTTCCATTCAAAACAAGTTACTGATCTTCAAGACAATACTGAAACCTATCTGGACTTACGGACTTGAACTGTGAGGAACAGCAAAATTTTCTAACATCAAACGCATCCAATCCTTCCAATCCAGAGTCCTTCGAACAATAGTCGATGCTCCTTTCTATGTAACCAACAAAACCCCATATCCCATTTGTCCTAGACCTTATCCCATCAAAATTCTCCTAATTCCACCAGAACCTTACCCATCATCCAAATCCCTTTGCACTGCCTCCTCCAAGGAGATTGAAACGGCAGTGGCCCCGCGCCTTTATAGTTTATAAATATTGGAGTTCTGGCAATGGCCAGATTCTCCACTCACGACATGAGTGTATGTGGCTTAAGCACTCTTGCTCAATATCCACAGGGTTTAGCCCCAGTGACGTGGTTGAAAGAGAAGTGCAGGGATCTCCTGGAGTCATGCTTTTTCCTCCACAGTTGGAGTTCTCTCGCCAGATTGTAAATATTGTATATAGGTATATATGTGTTCTTTTTATTCATTTATTTTTAGGATATTTTATTCTTATTTATTGTATATATATTATTTTTCTGTATGATTTATTTTACTTACTGTACATAGAGTGTGAATGTGATCTGTGAACACTATTATAAATGTCCTTGAGACAGATTGTAATATTTTTCAATAAATAAGCTTAATGTAGTACAGTTGAAGAGTGATTAAAATCACAAATAATTTATGACTTTTTTTAAACGGGACATAGCTGTATTTGTCTGCCCAATAGTCCTCTTTGAATAGTTTTAATAATGACAAATTTCATATTTTTTAAAAGTAAATTTTGTCTTGTTTACTATGGAGAAATTTTTAATTACTTAAATCAAATATTTTCTTAGTTATTTCTTCCAATTCAACAAAAACATGAATCGCTTAAAAAACGCAAATCTTAAATTTTCTACTTTTCTGTCTTTTCTTCATCAGTATTATTTATTTACTTTTTATATTTATATTTATTTCTCTATTATTTGTACATATTGCTTGAATGAGAACTCTTAGCCCTAATACTTATAGCCCTCCAGCAGTGGCTGATTGTATTATTATTCAATAAATAGATTAAAAAAAAAAAAACTTTTCTGTCGGTAATTGGACAATTGTTTATATGAATTTTTTTTGAATATTTTGATGTCAACTATCAAGCTTTTAAATATTTTCATTTACTTACGGGACACCTTGTAATTGAATTACAATCGAAATCTTTATTTTTGTGTCCTATTATTAAGAAAAAATGTATTCATTCATCAGTTAACATTATTTAACGTTATCGTTTAAGTATATATATATATATATATATATATATATATATATATATATATATAATATATATATATATATATATATATATATATATATATATATATATATATATATATATATTTATAAATTTATATACACTGACGTAATCATTGGTATTGAAATCCATCACGTTTCTTTATTCATCGGCCGATCGATTCGGTGAATATAAACTTATTTTAATATATATATATATATATATATATATATATATATATATATTTATATTTAAATAAGTTTATATTCACCGAATCGATCGGCCGATGAATAAAGAAACGTGATGGATTTCAATACCAATGATTACCTCAGTGTATATAAATTTGTTTATCATTGTCTCTATTAATATTTGCTTTATGCTAAAGGATAATTATAATTAATAAAACACAAAGGAACCTAACTGAACATACAGATCAAATAATTCTAAATACGAATGTAACAACACTTCAGCCCTTCTTTTAACTTAATATCCTCACATCCGCCGACCTAAGAATCTAATTATCTATTGAAATGTTTACATTCCATGATATGGCTGGCTATTAGTTTCTCTCTAATATAATTTCAGTCAGTCTCGAACTAGCCTCGGTTCGGTTAACAGCCCTCTAGCTGTGTTATATTATTTTAAAATATTTAAAAAGTGTTAGATATTTAATATTCAAATAAGATGTGTTCGATTCGCTTGTTTGTTCGGAGTGCAAAGTTACATGGATATTGCTGCATTGGATGTTTTCGACAACAATATCTAATATTTAAGTATATATATTTTTTTACAATCAATGTTAATTAAAATATGCGTTTAAAAATTATAAAAATTAAATATTTACCAATGATATGCTTGCAATTTTTTTATTTAATTTCGGCATTTGTTAAATTTAAAATTGCAGATTTAAGTTATTTAATTATTAATTTCTTTGTTGAATCTTATTGCAGTCTCTTAAAGTATCTGAATTTTCAAATAATAATATAATTTTTTAACTTATATAAACCAAAGATACAAAGATCAAATATTTTCATAACCTAAAATAATAGGTATTAAAAATAAATTTAATCTAATATTTGATTTTATTGGAATTATTTAAACAAATTTCATAATAATATTTTATAAATTCTTATTAAGTATATTTAAACAATATAATAGGTAAATGTTCTAAAGAAAATATTTAAATAGTGTTATGTTATGACAAAATAGTCATAGCTGTAATGATTTCAACATTATTTTATAATCTATTAAAATATTACAGTATTTAACATTTTTTTACCTAAGAATTATTTAACTTTGCACATAAAGATATAGAATTAATAAAATTAAGGAAAACAAATCCTAATTAACTCCAATATACTTTATTTTCGTTATAATTTTAAATATTTTCAACATGTTTAAAAATGTAAATATTTAAAAGTCATAATTATTCGTAACTAAACCATTAACGATAAACTGAAAAACTATATGCCATATTAAATATTCTAAAACATTTAAATAATATTATTTTATTATAACATAAACTGGCATTAATTGTTCAATAGAATTTTTTAATTCGATGAAATATTAGGACATTTTATTAATTTTTAATAATTGGACACACAAATAATTATTTCTATTAAGAATTTAGAATAATGTAAATTGAGTTTATATATGAGTAACTTAAATAAATTATAACATAATAAATAATAAATTACTTACAAAACATGCTGAAACTGACCGTCGTTATAGACCTATTGACTTGAATATTTGCAGTATTTCACTGACTGTTTTGAGGTCAGAAATGGCGCTTAATCTCGGCCAACCATATTACAGTATTCTTCTAATCAAGGCAGCATTTTCCTCGGCTCACTAGTGCACATCTGTCTCTGTATTAATTAGTCTAGTTTTGGCGCCGTTCGGTCTGTACTGTTTTGTTTCATTTTAAATGTGTGAGAAGTGTTATAAATGTATTAAAATTTATTTATTAAGTTTTCTAAACACTAAATTATTATATAATTTGAATCCGTTTCAAAATCTACCGGTATTAATAAACAGAGAGATAGCGAACTTGAAAAAAAGAAGACTCCGTTAGAACTTATTACAGTGAGTTATGAATTTTATTTTTATATTGCATGATCATTCTTAATTATTTATTGGGTAGTTATTTAGATGAGGACCACACGGGTTATCCGTGGTTCACGATCACTTCGGTCACACTTGTTCATGGAGTGCCGAATGTATCCAGTTTTATCCGAAATACTATTTTCCTCGTTTCATGAACAAGTGTGACTGAAGTGATTGTGAACCTAATCCTTGCGGTCTTCATCTAAATAATTATCGTATATTGTTAACATATTACAATGTTCTTCTTATATAATATATTTCTTGTTTTACATATAATAGACTCCTTTCCTAAAAAAACAGTATTTATAATTCAGTACTTTAGTTATTAAATATAATAAAACTTATAAGGTATTGAAACTCGATTTTTTGGTGTTAAATTTTTAGACAGATCTAATTTTTTAAACAATAGAAATAATATATAGGAATTAGTATATTTTGAAAATATATTGATGCTAGTTTACAAATTTTCGTCTGAATGACAGGTGTTCAAAATAACTTCGATCACATTTGTACTCGGAATGGCGGAATTGCCCGAATTTATCAGAAAGAGTACGGAGACATCCGAATTTTTCAAATTCTGATTACTAGTGATTCTTATAGGTATAATTTTTGCTCATCTTCACTCCTTCTTACTAACAAACATAGATAATAGTTTAAACTGAACAATGTAGCACTATACTAATATATATATTATAAGGTTATAATGGCTGCCGGTGATCGAATGTTGAAATAAATATAATTTTGTATTACCTAATTGTAATTAAATAACATTTTTTAAATTTCCTTCATGATGTAAAGAAACTTCTTTCGTTTTGGCGGCTGCTTAATTTAGCTGCTGATTTAGTAGGCTGTACATTTTTCACTTAATTATGCGAATTTTCTTTTACATATTAATAGTTTTGATAAATTAATTTTTAAATTTATTCTGAAATTCCATAATTCCTTTCCTTTAGAAAACAAAATTTAAAATTCATTACTTAGTTATGTTACAATATTTAAAAATAAATATTGCTACAGTTTTTTTTTTTTCAGTTTTAGTCCACAAACCAAAATATTAGCTCCTCTAATTCTTCAGAAAGTTTATATAAGTCCAAAATAAAAATATGCTACAAATTTTTTAACACTAGTTAGTAACTAAACGTAGTTTGTAAAATGTATAAACGCACCTTATACACAAACCACAGCCTGCATAAGCCTGTGAAGACATATTCGTTACTACTTCCATATTTCTGCTCCAGCAAGTTTCAAAATCTCCTAGAGCAGATTTCAAGATCACTAAGCTCGCTATTGAATACTAAATTCTTGAAAATACTCCAATTGTGTCCGAAATTATAAAATACCCCCAATTTTTAGTAGGTAGGAAATTGCAGGCTACTTTAGGAATTATTTTACTCAATTATAAACAACTAATTGGCCAGATCGAATACTTCGCATAGTATATTGCTTAATGAACAATTTGCAATATATTATAGAAATACGTTAGAGAAATATATCACGAGATAGAGAAAATAATTTTAATTTTCTCAGTCCAATAACATTAATTTATTCATTATTATTATAAACGAAAACATGAGCACATTACTATAGGTTGTATATTTGCTAATAATTGTCTGGATTCGAGGTTTTTTGTTTTGTTTTGTAAGGGATCTTATATATTTATATGTATATATACTTTATAGATAGTGTTAGTTAGTCAGTTTTGGTCTTGGTCTTGCGTCAACACACCTGGTCTGTGTCTTGCACACTCAGTCTTGGTCTTGGTTTTGCACAAGAGTCTAGCAGTTTTCTATTAGTTTGTTGCTATTTATTAAACATGTTACTTTAGATCTAAGAAAAACTTTACAGAGTAGGTGCATTTAAAAGCTATATCGACATAAACATAGAAAAATCCGACCATGTTAATAAAATTAACTTAACAATACATTTAAGACATTGTCAAGAAAAATAACGATAGGCTCCCTGCTTAGACTGAATGGAAGAGTTGTAAAGTCAATCTATAGAATGTTAATAATTATTTAAATAACTAATTTTATGTACCCACTCACAGGACTTTCCTACTGAATTAAAACATTTTTTTTTTTCAATTTTAAATATTCCCATTGAAAAAAAAAAACATTTGAAATAAATTAACTCTCCTGAAAACAGATCAGAGTATGAATTTTTTTTATGAACTAAAAAAATATAAACGGGCAAGATTAACAATTATTTAAACCAACAAACAATTATTAAAATCAAAGTATAAAATTCAATATACTGTAACTTACTGTTTACATAAATGGTCCGATTCGAATGTTTTTTTTTAATATACATTTTTGTCCGAAATTCAACAATCTTCTAAAAAAATAGGCTAAAATATGGGGACTCCGTAGTAACATAAAGATCCGTTGAAAACCGATAGAATGTATACTTTGTGAGTTGGTCTCCAAAACATTTTTCTTTTCTTAATAACTTTTGTTCTGGAATTTTCTCTGGCACGGACATTACAAGACTTAAAATAGAAGATTATAGGAAAGTTTCATCAAAATCGTTAAAGCCGTTTTTGCGATACAGTCTACAGAAAAACATCTTTTTCTCCTATTGTGCAACTCCTATTGCGTAGGGAGTGCCCAATTTGTTTCAGAGGAATCGGTCCTCAAAACCCTACAAAGGAAAAAAAGAAAGTAATGTAATCGGTCCACTCGTTATCAAGATAATCTTGGCTTGAGATAATCTTGGTTCAGGCATACAGAAAAATAGCTCAAAGTGTGTTATTTTCGGAACCAAAGGGCTCAGAAACGCAAAGATATGCTGAAAAGCCCACGTTGGAAATTTGACCTTCCCTATTAGAGATATGAAAGTTAAGCATTTTACCGATCGCAATACTTTTCCTTACTATATATTACATACATAAGCATTGTACTTTTTTCTTAACTTTTAAAAATGTGAAATCTTTTGAAATCCACGTCATTCTCTAGAATAAATGAATGATTTAATGATAAATTTTAGTTTCCATGGCATTACTTTATTTATAGTTTTTGGCATTTATTGTGTTAATTGACGGTAATATTGAGGTAGCTGAGATTATAGAGATCGCTGTGCCAAACGTCGGAAACATTAACTCAGTCTGTGCAGAAAAAATTCTGAAGTATCAAGGTCTAGCAGCTAAATTAAAAAGTTTTTATAAACTTAATAAAGTAACCGTTAGAGGCATTGTGATCTCCAGCAACGGCCTGGTTCAGTAGTGTCAACTCTGAAAGCTACTGACTGACTGGGCCTCCTAACTCATGTAATAAATGAAGCTCAGAAATCTGTGCTGTTGAATACTGCCAGAATTGTAAGAAGCTTTCTCAACATCCATAGAAATTAAAATATAACATACCTGAGGTGGTTGGAGTTGATTCTCCCCCTCTCAAGTAAACATAAAACCTTTTGTAAAATCGTTGACAGATAAAATCCCTTATTTGTTTTGCAATAATTAATTATAGTATAAAAAATTTAAATTTAAATAAATATCATAAACAGTTTATTCACTATTTTGATTTATTACAATTCCTTTAAATTAATTCTTTAAGTTTACAAAAAGATTTTATTTCAGTGTACATCTAAATCTGCATTCATCATATAACTCATAAAATCAATTCATCGCTCAGGCAACATTTACTACTCTATTTTTTTCTTTTATAGAGATATTTAAATTCATAAATATTTCAATATCATTATCAATCTACCATTGATAATAATTATAAGTTGATAACAGTTGTAAATATCATGAATAAATTATAAATAAAAATAAATTTTTACAATTATTTTCTACATTGAAAAGCTTATTTATTAAATGATATAACGTACCATTAGTATAATATATATTTTTATTTAATATCAACTAGTGAGAGGAGAAAAATTGTAAAAAAAAAAGAATCTTGAGCATTTATTTTTATGTCTTTTAAAATTTATAATCAAGAGCAGCGTTTAACTAACGCTCCCTACAAATTGCGGTACCGAAACTGGCCATTGTGTGAACAGGGGCTCACAATACCCCTTTCTGGGCCACCATTCATAACCATTACGCGCCATGTCCACTATGGCAAAGAAACAAAACATAAAACACACAAAACGAAACTTGCTATGAAACATCTTTGCACAATATAAAAATGACAATTTCGGTT
Source organism: Nezara viridula (assembly GCA_928085145.1). NCBI lineage: Eukaryota > Metazoa > Arthropoda > Insecta > Hemiptera > Pentatomidae > Nezara > Nezara viridula. The sequence goes on along the minus strand of OV725078.1, from coordinate 181,760,426 downwards.
CACTGTAACAACACATTATAAATAATGAACATTTACATGACATTTCAAATATGAATGTGATTTTTCCAATTTATTTTTTCACTGGTCAATTGATTATTTCAACAGATATGATTGTTATTTAATAAAATAATAACTGAAAAACAATAAATGCATTGAAACAATTTTGTCCTATATGTTAAAACATAAACATAAAACACTCGTGTATGTATTTCATAATTTTGAAAAAGACGTCCTAATAAACTTTATATTTCATGTATCGTGGGAGGCGGGCCTGAAACATTATACAGAAGCAAATATTGAATAGACGATCTAATAAAGGACACTTGAAAATTACCGACTACCTAACTATCGGGCACGAGTTCGAGTTCGGCTGGGGTAAGATAATTAATTATTTTGAAGAGAAGACCCTTCTGGGCCACTCATGGCCACAATATAACTGATACCATTAATTTAACCTGGCGGTTAAGCTTGATCCATTCAGATCATCTCCATGCACCACCGTTGGTTAAGAAACGGAACGCGTTACCAAATTATCGGCATAAGAAAATCTGTATTGCTTTAATACCATTACAAATAAAAGTTTTCTGAGGATTTTTATTTTCACTTAACTATGCATGAACTATACAGGGTGTCCCATAGACAGCGGGAAAATTTTATAAGACCATAGGCTAATTTTCAGAAGAAAAGTAGGAAATCCAAGTTTAGCGCTTTTTTTTACGCGTCATGTGTTGTTTTAACAGGAGGCAATAAATAAAAAAATGTTTAATTTAAATAATTTAACAATTGCTTCGCTGTAAATTAGAAAACATTTACTTTAAATGAAAATAGAGGTTGTCATTATTAAAGCCTCTATTTAAACCCTCTAGTCACCTTTTGAGCAGCTACACTAAGGAGAAATTATGTGACGTACCCGTGTTTTCAGCAAGAATTACTACAATTTACTTTTGCAAAGCCTTTCTTTCTTCTTTTTTCATTATCTGGGATGTATTGTAATAACACAAATTGGATAAATACACTTTTTATCTTAAGAAATTGAAAATATTGATTTTTCATATGATGTAGTTATGAAATTGAGTTTTTCTTTCAGATTTCTATCATAGAAATTGATAAGTATTTAGAAGTGATCTAATTTTATTTATTACAATATGGTAAAATAAGGAGAAAAGTCTTTTGCAACAGTTAATTGTTGTAATTATTGATGAAATCACGGGTACTTTTATGTGACGATAGAAAATCACATAATTTCTTTACACAACTTGAGGTAAATCTCAAGTTTTTGCCTAATAACTTAATTAGCATTAATTTAAAGCTTAGTAAATGAGGATTATTTTCTAAATGTTGGATATCTGTAATGATATACTAAAAATAATATATAATCTATAATGGATATTGATAGAAAAACATCGCAAATAATTGCGATATGTTTTTAAAAAAATTTTTTTTTTTTAAACTTGCTTTTGTTCCTATCTGTTTTATTTATTTTTATTATTTTGAGAGTTATTATTTTGTTTTATTTCTCATTTGTATTGTATATAGTTCTAGTTTCATCAGCTTATTACTTTTTTTTATATTTGTTAGTTTACGAGAGTTAGTTGTTAAGATATTTTATTTATTTAAAGTAGTTCTCTAGGCCAGAAGTATTCCTCTGTTCTGTTACATTTAGTTATTCTTAAGGGACTGTGTCATAGAATAAAGTTATTTCTCTATCTATCTATCTATCTATCTATCTATCTATATCCTCGAAAAAAAAAGTTAATTAGGGAAGAACGTAAACAATCTGTTTCAGTTAAATTAATTTAACTTGCCTAGTTGCGGGAGCGGAGGAGAGGAAGGGGAAATATACTTTTGACTTGCCTAATTAATTTTTTTCCTTTTGAAAATTTATGGATAAAACATTGAAGTTCATTAATTTCTAACTTGGACTTGTTAAACGGTATTTGAGTGGCGTTGAGAAATTTCTGATGGCCATGAATTTGTTGAAAAGAGGCGGGATGGTAGGTCATCTATCAACATCAAAAACAGGCGACGAAATTTCAGTACAAAGGATCATCCCAGGAAGGGAGATCTTTCACCCTGGCCGGCCTCGCACCCAAAATAGATTACCCTCGAATTATTCTAACTATTTTTATAAAATCCTTAGCTAAAGGCTTCCGTCATTCCTTGATGATAGCCTTGAAAAAAAAAATAGAATGCATAGTGGATTTTTTCCATCGAGAATTTTAAAAAAGGTTTATCGTTCTGGAGGGAATTGTAATATTTAAAACACCTTAAAGTGTTTCTTCAATCATTTGAGACGCTCCTTATATACTATACATCCATCAATAGACGAAAGTATTAAGTATAGAACGACATTACTAAATAAAATTGAATTTATGGACTTTATTTTTTTCTGGTCAGCTGCCATTATTAAACCTTATGAGTCATGAGATTGTTTATTGATGCAATCAACAAAGGGCTGTGGATCATACATTATCTGACGAACGGAACTCTAAAAAAAAAAAATGTGATGTTAGATTCATAACATAATGCCTTTTCCAATCTATATTATCGACCACAAATATATACCAGACCACCTGTTTTGTCAAGAAGTCATAGAAATTATTCATACTGCTTAGAAATCTAAATACCTTCGGTAAATTTCCCCGCTTTTTTCACCATTGCATTAACCTATAAAACCGCTAGTGTCAATAGTCAACTTATTATGAATATTATCGAAAAGATTAGCAGTTGTGACCCGGCTGTCTGTAAGTTTTATTTTAGATAACCTTAAATGTTTTCCTAAAATCTTATTTTATTGATAAATAATACATTTTGCTTCAAATTAGGGCATTGAGTATTAGAGCTGAATGAGACTCATTTATACCATGTATACAATAACAAAAGCCACAGAAAAATTATTAAAAAAAGAAAACATTAAATAAAAATATAAAAACAAATTCATACTTATTTACAATATTTATAATCAGCCGAACTTCGAGTCGGGATCTTTCCTTCTCGTGTAGAAACTCTAAAATTAAGCGTTGGAGCATTTTATCATATATAAAGCACTATTATATTGCTTAAGATAAAGGGCAAGTCCCTAAACGCAGCGCTCAGTTCAACGATTGTATCGTTTCGCCTAGTTCAAAAATTAGATCTGATGTCAACAATCGCTGAGTTTAGGAACTTGTCCTACATGTGTTCATGTAAATGTGGCCCCCTTTTGCGGCGTCCTTAATAATAATTCTAAATCTACTTGTTTCTGATGTCACTTCACTGCAGTGTTATTTAAATAAAGAAGGAATGCAAACTTTTTTTATAGTACGAGAAAGCATTAAACATCTAACTCTTAACAAATAAATAAAGTGTTCAACAAAAACAATAATTTTTAAGGGAAAACTTTTAATTTTATTTTTATCTTATTCAATTTCAAATATACGGATACATAGCCAGGCTCCATATCATTTTATCAAATAGTTTATTTATGTAATATAATTAGGTAATTTCGAAGAAATACTATTTCTGTATGGTGTAAAATCACGCTCATTACAGTTTTTTTATTTATTGAAATCATATTCAATATATTAAAGATACATAACATTTAAACAAAAAAGTGAGAAATGTTAAAATTATTCATTTTTTATTTTTTATTTTATCTCATGAATTTATGTTTTTTATTTTATTTAATTGAGTAATCTATTTCTAAATAAAGGAAGGTATTTTGGAAGATAATTGGCCCAATGAAGGAAAATAATGATTGGAAAATTAGACATAACCAAGAACTAGCCAACTTATACAAGGAGTCGGGTGTGGTGAAATATATCCGGATAATAAGGCTGAGATGGACAGGCCACGTTGTACGGATGAACAAGACCTCAACTCCAAAGAAGCTGCTGAGCATGTAGTCGGCTGGATAGACCAAAGTTGAGATGAATAGATGGAGTGCCGATGCCAGGATTCTTGGAATCAGGAACTCCAGAGAAACGTGGAGGGCAACTCATGAACGCATCCAAGATCCAATAATGGGCTGTCGAGATTAAGATGATGACGACTATAGTAAAATGTATAACTTGCAACTTCGTGTAATAATAATAACTTAATAAAAATATTACCAAACGGAGAATAACAGAATCAATATTCATTATAATAAACCTTAAACAATCAGTAAATTAACAAACAGATGTAGATAATCTTAACGCAATAGACAAAATTAAAATATAAAATACCGAAATATAACTTCAAATAAAACAACTGATCTCAAACACCTCCACCCCACTCCTATGTAGATTATGTCCAGTTTTTGAATTAATGCATACATATTTTAAGATATATATAACTTTTAGAAACCAAAACGGCATTCGATGAAATAAGGGAATGATCAACTGACAAATTATATTATAATGATAAATAAATATTATGAAATGGTGCATGGTAGGTTGATAATTTTTGCATTAATTTTAAACTAAAATATTCAAAAATTATTATGTTATATAATTAAAAAATTTCTACAATAGAATTAAAAGAATATGGACCATACATATATGTAACAGACTGTTTATATATTTATAACATATATGTAACAGACTGTTTATGATTTATTATATGTTTATAATGATATATTTTATAGAAAAATAACTTAATTAAAATGTTTTTGCAGAATCTTGAAAATGACCTTGAAAGAGGCCTAAACGTTGAACAATAAATAAATAAAGTGAAAACGTTTATTATTAGTGACCTTTGGCCTAATACTTAATAACAATGGCCTAATAAAAATAACAACATAACATGGCGTGATAATTAAAATATTAAAAAAAATTGTAACTTATAAACTGTTTAACTTTGTAAAAATAAAAATGTTTATACCTCTAAATTTATGAATCTAATAACAATTATACGAGGCCCAGCCTATATATAAATTCTAGTTTTAGAAATTCTGTGTTGCTTTTCATTTGATGGTACGAAAAATAAAAATATTCAGAATAGCTGGACGAAGTCTTCAATGCCTGTCAGTATTCCGTAATTTATTCTATTCAACTCTCATTCAAAGATTTTTTTTTCGTTCTCCATTTATTATTAAATTTTCAATTTTAACGTTCCTTCATTGTTACTAAAAGGTGAATAAAAATTAAGGGGAAATAAAATGAAATTAGGACAAGTTAGAAGCCAGAGAAAATATTTGTTTTTTAAGTGTAATGTTATATGAAATTCATTAATAATATTTTTATACCATTATCATGTAAATGTTGAATGGTTAATGAGTTACCAACTTATTGTGTACGATATGTGCCATTTTTAAACGATTTTGAGAATAAAATATATAACATTAAATGTTAAAAGATAAATATTAAAAAAAATACATATATAGTGTGAGCAATCAGTCTTGAAATTTTATATATTCCAATTTTTAGCCATAAAAATACCATAATATGATTTGTCTTTCCGCCTACACTTCTGCCTTCAACATATGAAGGGTTCTAGTTAATTTTCTTTAATTACTATAGTAAGGAGCTTTATGTTTTTATTGATAAACAGAGAACAAATTGTTTCAGCAATAAACAACAATTAGGTCCGTTTTCTAATTTGTTTCTTCAATTATTAATATATGTGACAGATTGTAATATATCTTAATAAAGTATTAAAAAAATATATATATTACTATATAGTTAAATATTTAAAAATTCTGCGTTTAGAAATTTTACAAACAATGGGAAATACAATTATCTAAGTTAACTAATAGCAACATTAGCGCTAAGCCCAACTTTTTATAAAGTTTCTATTTTTCTAGACAGCAGATGGAGAACATCAAAAACACCAGTTTAGGGAAACAAATTTTTGATATTTATGTTTCCCATAGTTTGTAAAATGCCTTAACGCACCTTACAATTTAGGATATTATTTCTGAAGTAGAGGATTTATATTTTAGTAAACATGGAAAGGTAAAAAAAAGTTATATAAGGATTTATCTCAAAAAAAGAAATTTGTTTTTGGTTTTTGGATCCTACATATATTGAAACCTTAAACTTGTAATTTTGGGAGAGGGGGGAGGGGTAACATTTTTTTTTTCCAGAATTTTTTCGAAATGTTGTTAGTTGTATTTTTCAAGAAATATAATATGGAAGATGTGCTTGCTTTATTTATTTTTTTTTTTTTTACACAAAAGTCACATTTATGATCAATGTATAAAAAACTAATCTCAAAACTAAAGCAGTTAAAAACTATTTTTTTCTGAATATGTCCAGAAACGACAATATCCAATGGTCTGTTTTTTCATTCACGTTTAATAATTAAGTCAAATAATTTTCGAGGACGAATTGGTCGATTATTATATATATATTTTTTATAGAGTCTCTTCACTCGTCAGATATAAAATATAATACCATATCAAATATGTGTTCGTTTTGTTAGAATAATACCATATTAATATATATCGTTTTCACAGATTAACGATTTGGGAGTCATTAGAGAAACACAGATATTCGGTTGACAATGAGTAATATTCCTTTAGCGGACTGAAGAGGAAAAGATAGCGGAATGATTAATGAACCTTAGTATAAAAAAAACAAGAGGGAAGGCAAAAAGCAGAACTGAACTTGTCAAGTGACTGACGTTTACTTTTCGGGGCTAGGAACGAAGCATCGCCTCTCCCGCTTGTATCTGCTCCAACTGCCTCTTTTTACATTGACCTTTTGTTTTCTTCAAACTGTGAAGTAACGTGTGCGTTTTATAAACGTTTGATCTCTTGTATTCAACTTCATCAAACCCATCAGTTCATCCATTATATAATTTAAAAGACCGTGTCTTGCCATATCAGGTTACTAAGGATCGGTAATAAGAATGTAAAGCTTTTACAGTTGGTAGTAACCCAAATATACGAAATAATGTAAGCTAGTGCTACAATAAAATAACCTGGTACGCGTAACACACAACTTTCACTTACCACTTTACTTTGAATAGAAATTATTTTCTGGCAATTTTGGGCTATTATAAAATTTTTGAAGTGCATTTTAAACGGAGTTAAAGCTTAAACCTTACGGATAACAAATCATTAAGACCATTAAAATGATAAAACCTCTATTTATTATATCGACGTTTGGCAATACAAATCTAGTTACTCCATCTGTTTTTATAAACCACATAACTTCAGTACCTGAGCTTTTTGTGCTTATCAACATTTTATGTGACTAACATTTCAACATTTTTGAATACTAAATGATATTAAAAAAATGATACACCGAGTTTAATCAAAATCGTTTGAGTAGTTTTTGAGAAAATTGTAAAAATGTGTAACGCCGATGATATAAAGTGATACTTCCGGTCAGCTGATTTTGAGCTAGACTGTTCATATATACACACAGACACACAGACCGTTTTGCCGGACTTGGTTAATTGGACTGAGTGGAACCTCAAAACGTGTATTTCCCTTGAAAAAAAAGATTAGAAAATTTTCACGACCGCAATACTTTCCTTTACTATATATTACATATATAGATAAGTGAATGTAATAATGCGAAATCTCTAATAAGATACCATCTCTAATTGCTTTGACACATAAATAAAAAAAATGTTGATTAAAAAGATATTTATTAATTTATGCACTATGTGCATTTTATTTAGATATATTTACTTTTCACTTTATTTATAACATATAATCACCAGCGAAAATACTTACAAGAAGACTTTATAGTTAGCGGGTCACCGATTTTAACCAATGTTTTTTGGGTGATACCTACTACTTCGAAAAAATTAGAAAACGAAAATCAACATTGTTTCTCCATAAAAAAAAAAACTTAACCCAAGATACCAGATAGAACTTTTTTTCGGTCAGATTAATTTATTTTTCTTAGTTTTAGAGGCTGTATAAACCAATCAGGAGAAAACAAGCACAACTTCTCAATTAAATTAAAACTTTTTTTTACAATATTAATATTAAATTATTTGATTTAGATAAGGTTCTAAATCAGCATTTGAAGCACATTTCTTAGCATTCTATATCATAAAATTAATAAAATGTACAACCACACACACACATGTAACATGTATATTGTATATAAGAAGTGCAGCATGCAGCAAACTGGAATGCAGTAAGTAGTCCACGATAGGTAGATGCGAATAAGGATGGTTTAAACGGCAACAAATCTAAAATAATATTTGTAGACCCACTTATCATTATTTAATTTTCTTTTATTTATTTTTTTTTTTACGAAAAATACTGTAATTAGAACTTAATGGTTTATGTATATCTATGTTCTTATTTATTGGGGCATTTACTGTTTAATCAATTATTTTCAATGTACATTTTGCACTAGGCTCATAATATATGAGTTATTTTAATTTAAGTTAATAAAAATCAACAAAAAATGAATATATTGAGTCTCTATTCCTACACAACTCACATATATTTCATGATATATACATTATAAGTTGACAAACAGGTCTTCTTTTGGTTGTACGACTATTCAATGTTGGGTATTCATTAGATCTACGAGTATACATGCGTAGCATTAGCATGTTTTTATATCTATAGAAGTCTATTAATATCTCTCTATGCAGTGGTCTCTCTATTTTAATTTTTAATTTAATTTATTGCATCTAATTTTAATTTATTATATTCATGATAACTTTTATATATATATATATATATATATATATATATATATATATATATATATATATATATATAAAAGTTATCATGAATATAATAAATTAAAATTAGATGCAATAAATTAAATTAAAAATTAAAATAGAGAGACCACTGCATAGAGAGATATTAATAGACTTCTATAGATATAAAAACATGCTAATGCTACGCATGTATACTCGTAGATCTAATGAATACCCAACATTGAATAGTCGTACAACCAAAAGAAGACCTGTTTGTCAACTTATAATGTATATATCATGAAATATATGTGAGTTGTGTAGGAATAGAGACTCAATATATTCATTTTGTATGAATTGTCATTTTCACATATTCATTATATATATATATATATATATATATATATATATATATATATATAATATATATATATATATATATATATATAATATATATATATATATATATATATATATATATATATATATATATATATATATATATGAGTGGCCTCATATCAAAGACGGACATGTCATTTTCAATAAGTGAACAAAAACCAATTTTTGTTTTATAGGACCAATTCAAACTGTTTCCGATGATTTTATCTAAAAAAGATGAATCATGGAAAAGAAATTATTAGATATAAATTGAAGCTTTGTTACAAAAATTGACTGTTTCTCAACTTTTTAAAAATAACAGTCTTTGATATGAGACAAAGACAAACATGTGTTTATTGTATGTATGTGCAAGATAATCATATACATACATATATATCACCGGTATAAATAATTATCAAGGGTAGGTAGCTACGTAAAAAAGTAATTCATTTAATATATAGCGGTGTAAAGCTCGCAAAATAGAAGGGTGTCAGTTCATTCACGGCGGCTGCTAAAAATAAGATAAAAATAAAAAGTTCATGGGACCATTTAAAATTATATCTATAACGACATTTTATTGACATTTAGGCCTATCTTTTGAGAGGCAATGAATCGGACTGTAATCAAACGATTTTTATAAAATATTCCACTGTATTTTCCCATGAATTTATCATTTATTATTTTATCGATTTACAATGGGTTCCATCTTAAAAAAGGTAATCTATTATCTATTTTGATTAATTGATTTTTGATATATTTTGTATCAAACCACTTTAAATGGAAATATAGAATTTAAAAAGTATACTGAACAATATTTATTACACTATACAAAAAATTAATAGATTCAAATGCAATACCCAATTTGTACGAATTATAAGTACCTAAGGAAATATAGGCTGGTTAAAAATTAAGTTATTCTTGTTGATTTTTCTTCAATTGAATTGATTCAGTTTCTTTTTTCTTGGACGTCGAAAGAAAGAAGAAATAGTTTTTAGGATATATTCTTCGCTGGATACATTGATGGGACTAACGTACTGACTCATTCTTTTTCATTCATTCTTTTTTTACGAAAGTAGCTAAGGGATTCTCGAAAAATGGCAATGGGTAAAGTGCGTGTGTGGACATACGACCTCATTTATTTTCTGAACAAAACTTTTCATCCACTATTCATTGCTCCTTTTTAAATATTTTTTATTATTATTTATTTAATTTTTTTTTTGTGATCACTGAGATGGCATGGTTTTTAATTTAAATGTTATCTTTTCTTTATATATTTGTTTTTGGTTTTATATCTCTTTTTTTCCCATTATGTTTAGTGCATAATGTCCCGGTTAATTTATTATTGAATATTAAGTATATTTTCAGTTAGCTTTAGTTGCGTTATTCTTTATTGTTTATCTTGCTACATATACATGTTTTATGGGAAAAGTATAAACAATATGTTGTTAATAAATACATTTTTAATTCAATTATTAAGATTAATTATAAATTTAACCGCTAATGTGCTCTCTGATTGTTGACCAATCTGTTTGATAGTTGATCTGTTTTATAAATCCAGTTTTTTTTTTTTTTAAAGAACATTTTTCGTTGACACCAATATAATTCAGATAGCATTCCAAATTTAATTGTTTGAAGTTCAATTAATTTTGTAAATGCGTTCCATTCGTCACAAATACAATTTTTATAGTCTTAATTAAGTCAATAGAAATTTTTTTTACGAAGAAAATTTAATTTTTACGAAAATTTGAATTTAAAATCATAATTTCAAAAAGTAACAATAATATTAACAAAAATAAACCCAAAAGTATTCGAATTAATTCAATCTATTTCCTTAACTTTATAATCAACATCATTAAGCTCACTTGCTGGCTTAAGGCCCTTCCTTCATAATCGCTTAGAATGTGCAATTTAAGTTTAACTTGTATTTCCTTCGTTGTTTTTCCTTGCCTACGCAGTCTGTAAATATGTAACTCCTCACATCTCACAAGTCCATAACCCCGTAAAAATGTGTTCCCTCAAAAGTTTTGATGGTGCATTTTACGCCATGCAATTCCCTTCCCTAACCCTGCGATAATGTATCCGGTATTTCCCACTCGTTAGTTTTTGCAAATCTTTATGAAGCATTAATCTTTATTTTGTCTCCCTGGTCCCCCGAAACCTGGATAAAGCTGATTGTTGTTATCAGGTCTAGAAAACATGCTTCATATTTCTGTAAAAAAAATTAAATTTAAATCATTTCTTATATTATAATTATAAAATGTCTATTTAATATATCGACGACAGGCAATAAAAATCTAGTCACTCCATCTGCATTAAAATATAAACTAAGTAGCTTACTCAGCTTACTCTGTTTATATTTTAATATACTTACTGTTTATAATTTTAATAAGCTTATTCACATTGTTTATAATTTTTTGTCTAAATATTATGTAACTTCCACAATCCTCTATCTTTTTGTATCTTGTCCGTTCTAGCCCTGAATAAGACCTGCAAAGTCGGGTCGAAACGTTTGCTTTTGATAAAATAGTTTTACCACTATTTATCCTATTTATGACCGCCACCTTGGACCATCTCCTTCCTTTAAAAATATATATAATGTGCGTACTTAATAAATAAAAATAATAAATTAAATACTAAAAATGGTGTCAATAGCCAACGAAGTTTTAGACCATTAAACTAAAACAAACAAATGAAAACAAAAAATTTCTATTTTCTATTTTGTTTTTTTAGGGGGGGCGGGGAAGGGAGGCTTCCGTATTCAATGAATCCAGTGTTGTTAACTACGATCATAAAAATATTTTAAATAACTAAGTCATTGATAAAGGTACTTGGTAAACTCTTGGTAAAACAATTAAAATAATTAATCAACACATAATAAATAATGAAATGCGTTAGGCATACAATTAGATGATAAAATATGTACTACCCTGATGGGATTATCTCCTTTACTGAAAGTACTCATCAACAATTTGTCACGGTTGATGAATTGAAGCTACGCCAGCGAGGTAGCTTTATAAATATTGATGGTTCACCGTCCTTTGATGACAAGTGTCCCCTTAAGAAGGATTTATTAGGCCCTCTAAGATCAAATAGCTGATTAAGGTACGCCGTCACCTTGTCGAGTGATATCCCAAGTCATGAGTGATATCCCACAGGGCTTCATTATTTTCTGAACATGAGGGCCCTCAGATCATGGGGTAACATAAGTATCTAATTAGATTTAATTTTTTAAAAAAATAATTTATTTAGGTAAGTTTTCTTCTTTAAAAATTCATGAGTTAAGCGTCGGTACTCTTTCTTTGAAAAGGATCAAATTTTTAAATTTAAAACATACTGCAGAAATCCGTTTACCCGTACCCGCCATAACCGATGCCTGGTTTTATTTCAGGTACTTTTATATTAAAACGTTTTCAACTAAAAATTACCATTATTGCGAGCGCAAACGAAATTATAAATAATAAGTGAGTTATGTGGCGAGAAATACAAGATTTTACTTATTTTTTAATAAATCCACAATCAATCCCAATAAGTATTAGGGCTAAACGAGAAAAAGAGGTATACATAATTAAGAACCAAGTTCTTATTTTTAACTATTTATTTATTGAATATTACAACATTCACTTCGACATTAGTTATTGTGAGGTAGGATCATATTCACATTATATGTATAAAAAAATATAAAATAAACAGAAGAAAAATAACAAATAAATAATAATCAAGAAGTATATACAATAAATAAAACAAAATAACTTAAAAATAAGGAAATTAAAAAAAAAACACATACATACACTGAATAACAAAATAAAAAAAATAATAAATAAAATTAAAAAAAAATAAAATAAAGTTTTTCTTTTTTATTGGGGAAGATTTACCTTATCAATTACGAGATTGGCAAAGAAAACCTCCTTTGTTATATGTAATTGGAATAGTTTTCACATATTATTCACGTTTACGTTTTAGGATTGTTTCTCCATTCTCAGAGTTTTTTTTTCGCATCCTATGACAAATTGGCTTCTAGAATGCAAACATAATTATAAATTTATGTCATTAAATTTTTTCATTTTTTTTTCTGAGCTTGTAGACGTTCTGCCGCCATAACTAGTCTTCTCCATATCTGTCTAGCTTGGGCTACTTGTTTCCAGTTATCTTTATGCAGTTTAAATGCTTGTTTGGTGATTCAAATTATCGATCTGCTTTTTGGCTTTCCACACTTTTTCCTATTATCGAGGCATTCATTATTGTATATAAGCTTCCTGATGGATTGCTCTATGCTATATGCCCGACCCATCTTCACTTCCTCGCCTTCATATCATGAGATATTGATTGATCAGTTTCTGTAGCAACTCTTTATTGGTCTTTCTCCTCCATGTATTATTATTCTGATCACCGATTCCTCCGGTTATTGTGAAATTTCTCTTAAATGTTTCTAGGGTGAAGGTTAGTATCCAGGTCAAGTAATAAAGTAAAAATTAATAGATACATATACAAAATTATTATAATTATTTTATTAACTATGTATTTTTTCTCTTCATTCAATTAACCTGTACTGCTTCAGATGCCCTAAGAAATTTAACAAAACGCTTTCATGGATTTAATTTTTTAGTTAAAATAACCACTAAAAGAGTATTTAACAGACAATAATGCATTAAATAAATACTTCTGGAATTATCAAAGGATAATCGATCCTTTTTAAATAATTAATTTTTATTCTCCTTCTTTCTTTTATTTTTTTTACTGGATATCATTAAACATAAAAGTAAATTTTGTACAATATTAAAAATATCCTCTTACGAAATGAAAACTATCCCTGAAATTGTAGAAGCCTAATTTTACTAGTGTAAGAAGACTCATCTGTACAATAAACCATCCAGCGATGGTGTTCCGAAATGGAGAGACGAGTGCCCCTATTGTCTGGGGTACCTCAGGTTTTGCTCGATTTCCAAGTCAAATGGTTCTCTGGGTAAGGTGAGTAGCAGGGCTCCAGTGAGAATAATCGGCTCCAATTGCTCAACGTTAATTATGTCCGTAGTTTTGTTGGAATATAAACACAAACAATATTTTATAATAATCAAGATATTAGTTACTAATTAGCATTTTTCTAGAAGCAGTGTAATCCTTATTGATTAATTGGAATTCGTTGAAGTTATAATTAACATATTTGCATTATAATCTTCTGAATGAACGTTTAGCATTAAATAATTAAATTTAGCATTTGATTAAAATCAATGCTGGTAATTTATATAATCATGTTATCAAATCAATTAATCATATTGCAATTAGTTTTAATTTTTACTTATAAAAGATTATCAATACTATTATGAATAAATTAAAAATATTATCAAACCACAGATTTGAAATGTAACATCGTTCTGAAAATCTATCTTACCGTTACAAAAAATATATTTTTAATACTAATGGACTATATTTTTAATACTATTGGACATAAAATACAAAATTTAATTATGAAAAATACAAAAAACAATTATACAATATATTACTGGTGCAGTAGATGATTTACAATAATAATATATCAAGAAGGTGATATAAAGACATAATAATTGCCTAATAAATTAATTAATAAATCTATCAGAAATAAACATTTGATGAATACTATTGTGATAATAAATATAGATATAGAAAAATAAATATGCAGGATAATAATTTATTTCTATTTAAAAAACGAGATTAAAGAAAGATGAGGCAAGTTGAAAATAAAAATGAAAATAAAACTGTCTGAAATCATAGTAAGCATAAATTTGATGAATTTTGTTTATGCTGGGTGGAGCCAATGATAGCAAAATTCAAAATCTTACAACAGTCATTTACTTAATGGGGCATTAAGGAAAACAAATTAAAAAACAGTTTTTAACACGACTTGCACCTTGAAACCTAATACGAATTTCACTCAAAACTGCACATTCGGCGAAGTGCAAAGTGTGTAATTTGTATTTTTCCTATTAAGCCATGGGGTGTAATTCCAATTAAATAGTTCCCATTGAAGATTAAATTCGTGTTTAATAACTTCCACCCAGTTAGATCCCAATAGCAACCATCCGAAAATCTAAAAAATTTAATATCATGATTCAATACCTTGTTAAAATGAAACGGCCTGGAATTCATTGTTACCATTTCACAACGTTGCTTATTATGACGTGCAATGGCGAACCTTAATGCTTCCAACTGGTCTTTCCATAAAAAAGAACTTTGTAATGAGCAATCAAACTTACATCAATGGTATTATGTTTAACAAATTCTAAAAAGACGACTTAAATATATATATATATATTTTCGGTTAGCGCTACAGACCTTGTAGATCTTTGACCGCGAGATGTGGATCTTTTAGACCACATACAAGTCTCACATAACCGGGGAGGGGCATCTCGGGCAGGGTGGCTTTCCCTGGTTGACGGTCATCCAAATCGGGCGGTCACCCATCCAAGTGCTAACCACGCTCGGCGTTGCTTAACTTATGAATATATATATATATATATACGAGATCTAAATTAAATTATCCTCTAGTTAATCCTTATGGCTTCCAAAAACAAAAATTATTTTTTGATGGTTGATAGCAATTGAGTTAAAAAAGAAAAAGTCAATAAACATTTAATTGTGTATTATAATATAATAAAATATCAGCCCTAAAGCATTAGTATTGTTAATTTCAAAAACTCGACTTTTTATAAAATCATAGATAATAACTTTTTGGTAGTTGATTAGCCGGATTGGTACAAGAAAATCTTATAAACACTGGAAGATTTTCCCTGGTTACGTATAATAGTTTATTGTGAATTATTGTTTCGTAACTATGCAAGAATAGTAAACTTGTGGTTTATCTTCCATTTGGTTACTAGTTAATGTTTACACTCATATTTTATCAACTCTTCGAAACTTGCATTCAACTACTTTTCTAAAACTTGTACTTATTGAGATACAATCAGTTAATATACTTTTTATTACATGATATCGCAAGATTCTTCCAGGGAAGGACCTTAAGGGATTTAGCCCCTCTCCCTCCATTTTTTTCCATCGCCCCATCTTTGTTTTTATGACTGATCCAACCCAAATACTTAAATACATTTAGCTTTAATTGTAAAGTATGCACTTCCGCTTCTAAACATAAGCAGGTGTCAAGAAAAAGTATAAACATTTTATCTCTAAAGACTCGCTGTTCAAAACTTAAAACAGCCCTCCCCTTCCCCCCTCCCAAAAAAAAAATAAAATAAATCCTGGATCCGCTACTGTTTGGTAATAATTTATATGCTAAAGCTTATTTTTTTTCTTTGTTTTGCATCTTTAAACTATTTTAAAATAAATATAATGCCATCATATTACGGTCGGCTTGTGCCAATAATTTCAGTCCCAATAATAATATATTAATTACAAATGTATCCTCTATTGTAACTTATAGCAATCATAATTTTATTTTTGAGGGGGGGGTAGGAGAAACATTACCAGGAGTAAAAAATGTGTAGCTCAATTTTAGATTTTTGAGTATGGTTTTTTTTTTTTATTGACAGCCACAATTACCCGTATTAAGATTAACATATCGCTTACTTATCCCCATAAAAATGATAATATTCAAGTCAAAAATATATATTTTCCATAGTTTAACAGTTTCCCATCTTATATTATTCTGTTTAGAATTTTAGTAGTATTATTCAATTATTTTATTTTTTGTATTTGTATTGAAAACACGGAATCAAATGATTATAAAATTTATTGTACCTGTGGCGAAAATCCAATTCTAAATTCTACGGAATTTGTTTAAACCGCTCTCTAAACAAGGTTTTCCAATTTCGTAGAATATGTGGTATATTCATAGCTTGGTATCAGTCGAGTTTAATGAAAAAAAAAAAAAAGAAAAGAAAGGGAGATATAACGTTCATAACTAAATTGGAGATACTCGACCTCAAAATTTATGAAGCTATTTATTCTGTAATTATTCTGCAATGATCTCCCCCCCCTTATCATAAAATTAAAAAAAAAGAAAAATAAACGATTTACATTGTGCAAAAGGTTGATGATGTATTTTAATAAAACAAAATAAATAAATGATCTGAAGATAATCTCCAAATACATCCCTATTCATTTAAAGTATCCTAGCCGCCACCTATATAGTAACCATGAAAAGAAAAAAAAAAAAAAAAAAACAATATTCAATCGTCCCTTCGGCCCATGTACTCATCCTTCAGCATAACGAAATTGACATAACTTTATCTGCAGTGTTTAGAAGGGATATAGCCCGCTAATCATTGCAATTTTGACTCCCCTTTTTATAAATAGGAGAGATAATAGCTTCGGACCATTCACTTGGCATTTTATCATCCATCAATACATCTCATATCATGTGGTACAGCTCTTCCATTCGGTGCTCACTATTTTGAGCCTTCTGATCTAAGCAAAATCGATCAATCTCACACCATTATCATTAGACCCATCATGCTCATTCTGGCTTCCAATGGTTGGGAAGAAAGCTTCTTCTTTACCGATCTCATTCTTCGGCATTCATATCCCCCATCACTATTTTGACATCGTTATGAGGGAATCTATCACATATTGTTTCTAATATGCCATATAATGTGTTCTTTACTTCATTGTCGTTTTCTTCTTTTGGGGCTTGAACGCTTATTATAGATATATTGAAAAAACGTCCTTTGAGTCTCAGTGTGCAGTCTTTCATTAATTGTGCTGAAATTCAAGAGTTGAAATTCAAGAAGGGAGTTGTTAGAATAAAAAACTTCCCAGGAATAAAACACGAATCCAATATGTTTTCTTAATGGTCATAATTACCTTCGTTGCTTTTTCCTTTATGAAGGCCGAAAGCATTACTGCTTTACAGGTTGTGGCTTTACTACACTACTTTGTTTATTTTTGTTTATTTATTTTTGTCTTGTGTATACAGGAGTATCGAGGTCTGACGAACAAATATAGACTCCTCCTTAACCGTTATGACCTATTCTAAGAGACCTATGAAACTTTCTTAATAACAAGTCTTAAAAAAACACTACAAACAGGAACGTCCATGCACAGTGAAGCGCTGTATTTATTGCACGGCAAATCAAGTTTGGGACATCGATAAACATCTTCTACTCCAAGGTGGGACAAGTTAGACTTGGACACCAAGGCGTCGTCAAATTTACGAAGTCTCTAGTAAAGTAACTAAGCTGTGTCATAGGCTACTTTGAAATATCCGATCATCCATAATTCCATGAGCAAGTTTGTAAAAATGGAAGATTTAAACTTGTATGTAACAATGAAACTGAGGACAATATATTCGTGGAAATAAGGTCCAACTTAAAACGATCAGAAGGAGCTGAATATTTTGGAAGATTTTCCAAGTAAGAAAAATGTTACCTTAAAAATTCCTTCTACGAAATACAGAGATAAGCAATTATTTTGTTCTATACATAAATTGAACCCACAGAGACTCAACATCAACATCTTCAGAGTATTCAAAAAGGAAGATAACCCAAATACTACTATTACTACTTGATGGCGCAACAATCCATTACTTAATCTAGACCTCCAACTAGCCGCCTACGTCAGTAGGTTCTAGCTTTTGCTGCAGCTATCCATTTTATCAAAAAAAAACATTTGTTATATGCAACTCAGTAGTGTGAATTCATTATTCTTCCTAAATACTACTGAGTGAAGGAAGCTAGCGCAGTATGTTTAGTCCACCCCGATGATGCGGCCGTATGCCCGCTCCAAACAATTGTATGTGTACGGTCGTGCGTTAGCATGCACATCTGATTGTTGTGTGGGAGTGGTTAGGGTGTTGCTGGTTAATGTCTTGCGGCTATGTAGACCCCCTTATCTATCCTTTATCTATTGTCACTCCATCCAGCCATGTTGGTTTTGGTCTGCCAACTCTACGGGTCCAATCGGTCATAAGTATTTAAAAATCAAAGTTGTTCATCCTTGCCACATGATCGTTCTAACGAAAGTGCCGCTTTTACTGCTCCTTATTAGTAAGCCTTCGCAAAGCATCTCTCTCAAGGATAAGAACGTTAATCCTCCTCAATATTTCAACATCCTTTCAAAAATTTAGATTTTGTTTGATTTGATCTGATGGTAGATAAACCTGCTTCTCATATATTCGGAAAGACAAAAAAAAAATCCGTTTGCTGATTTTATTGTTCTATAAGTCAACTTATTTCTTCATCAAACACAAATGCAACTCAAACTATACTGGATATTGACAATAAATAGATAAAGACTCTCATAGTGCAAAGGAAAATTTTCTGCAACCAAGTTTATGTTGATTATAGAAGAATGAAAGACCCAAACCCAGCAATGAAGAACCCAGGAAAAAGAGTAAAAAAGGAAGACGGGGCCTTTTGGACGTTAGATCGTACTGGAGGCCTTGGGTTTTATTTATAGCAGCTATCGAGGGGCCAACTTTTCAGTAGCTCCTGCGGTAGGCATTAGCATCAGACCGATGCTAGATAGCTGGATATCACAATAGCTCTAACGTATACATGAAGCCGTCATAACAAATCTTTTAAAAATTTCAAATTATAGTTATTATTGTTTATATTTTTCTCTTTTTCTGAAATAATAATTCTCCAAAAGTAATTAAAAATAGTTAAAGAAGAACTCCTAAGCTTTGGATTAAAATAATATTACACAATTTTTTAGCCTACAATCATTTCACAAATCACCTAAATTCAAATTTCTAATCTGAAATAATAATAATAATAACCACCTACTTCAGTTAATAATTTTCAATTTAATATAAATTTTTGTTTAAAAATTTGATTTGTTATTATTATTTGCTGTTTTTAACGTCGCTTCGACTATCACGGCCTTTAGCTGAAATTAGTCTTCTTAAACATCATTAATTAATTTTGTATGTTTGATATATATATTTTTTAATTTCATTGTTTTCTTTATATGAAAAAATGTTTTCAATTTTGATGTCTATTCATTCATTAGGATATTCGTTACACTGAGGTAGGCGTTGGACAGTGAGATGTGTGCATTGTCACATGTTTGGTATGTTGGTCGGTGTAGCCGAAGATGCAGATGAAGATGTGTCATCTTGGTGTGTGCCATTTCTTAGTCAACTGATTGTGAAACATTCCTTTGATGTTAGTTTTTTTTATGGTAGCCAAGCATCTATGTCCTCTTTGCACAAACAGAGGTGCTTAAATGATAGTTAATAATCCAATTTTCGTTTTCACTTTTCTTGAGTACATTCTTCGAGATAAGTCGATCCTAAATTAGGTGATTCAGAGATTAGAGCTTCAGACTACCTCTTTTGCCCCTTCATCCGCCAGTTTATTGGCTGTGATGCCTATGTTTGGAGGAAGCCATAACAGTATTTTTTTCTCACAACTTTGATACAACTTCAAGTTCATGGCTTGACTTTGTTGCCGCACTATTGGTCTATACATTTTGCCGTCCCTTAATTACCGATAACAAGTCGGAAACAATAACTGATTTTGCAATATCGTCATTTATTACATATGCGAACGTCTTCAGAATTGCTCTTATTTCTTCAGTGTAAATGGAATTCTTGTTCAATTTCCATCTATCTATACGATTTTGTGTCACTATACAACACCCCATACCTATTTCGGGTCTTGATCCGTCAGCGAAAAGTATTTCATGATTAGGATATAACTTGTCGATTATTTCATTAAACCTAAATATTATTGCTTTTATTCATAATTCATTCGTAAATTGTTTATTCCTACTTTATATTTAATTGATGGAATTGTCCATAGTGAAGAATATCCAATTTTTTAAAATATAATACTTATAGGCATGGCGATTTGTTATTCGTAATGACTTATTCGACTTTTCATTATCTCTGATCTATCAGGCTCAATACTTATGTCACTTTTATTCAGAAGATTTTGTAATAAGATCTTATGTAGTACAGTTTCAGTTTCTTTTAAAATTTTTCTGCAAATTCAGCACTGTTATAAAATAATAAGGTGTTGGCTCTGGTGGCAGGTAGTCGATACTTGTACAATCTGAGTAAGCAACCACGGTCACCGCCGAGGACTCGCCCAGGAAAAATTATTATTATTAATTTTTTATTTTCACCAACGGGAAATTCAAAGGTCAAGGAAAGTCTGCAGTTCTAAATCCTTATTTTTCAAGCATGATGAAAAAATTACTTTATAAGAAAGTTTCCTCGCCCATTCCCTTCCTCATGATTTTTAATGAGCATTGAACATAAATGAATAACTACAGTTTATTAAAAATTCTTGGAATTAAATTGTAAAAAAAATTAATAAACAAATCAAAAATAACATATTTATTCAACGTATTTATTCAAATGTTAGCAATATTTTGAAACGTGATTAACAATCATGTTTTCATTTTGATTTATTGAAAACAAATATTCTATGAACAAAATATTTGTTGAAATTATTGTTCTAATTTATCCATTGCTATTTTTATTAGGTATTTTATGTTAAATAATAAGTATTTCGTGCAATTATTTTATGTAATATGAGTATTTAAGGTATACTTATTAATATTATAAAAATTAATATTACAAAAATATTCTCGACAGATAACAATAAATTGTTTAAAATTCATGTAATGCAGTTTGTATTATAAACATTAAATTGTTTAAATATTGTGTATATTATATTATAATGAAATATAAAGTTACATACATATAAATATATAAAGTTACATGTAAGTAATAATAAAAATGTGTTTTTTAGTTGTTAAAACTAAACTATTAAATTCGCTATATATTTATAATTAAGTCAGTATAGACAATTATATGTCATTTAGTTAAAAACTGGGTTGATAGTAAATCGAATATACTAGTAAACAACAATTTTATAAATGATGATTAGTTTCTACGTTGTCGCGTGTTAAATCCTCAAAAATTTTCGGAGTTGCAGGTAGGATCAAGGTTTGACAACTGTTGTTGAAAGTTTAAACCTTTGTTAACAATATGGTCTATCCAGTTTTGGGGTCGACTAGAGCGATTTCCATATTAAGAAAACGGTGCAACAATTCAACAAAATCAATCGCTATCAATAATTATAAATTTTAAAACCATCACATTTTTTAAAACCACTTTAACTATTACCTGTTATAATTATTGCAAGTTGTTCCTAAGTTTTCTTAAAATCAAATACAAAAGATTTGAAAACATCAAAACAACATGCAATAATTATTGAAGCTAATAGTTAAAAGTGTTAATGAAAATTGTGGTTATAGAACTATTTTTTCCCCCTTCATTATTGATTATGAATAATTTTGCTAAGATTTGTATTGTTTTCTTGGAATGGAACCTTAACTATAGAGGAGATCTCAGAAAGGTCGGTTTGAGAATGAAAGGGTGAACGCCTACTTCAGAAAGCTGCTCGAGATTCCTTCTTTCTTTTGGCATGGGAGTCGGGTGATTCTACTGGAGGCAACTCACACAAACTGTGTTTTTTCAGAATGTCACTAGCCCCCCTGAGATTTGATCCATTGGCGGTCTGTTTCAGAGAAAGACATATAGGTTCTCGTGCACTTGCTGATTCTGAGCAGCCATAACCCATGAATTTAGATAGATTTTTCACTATCATTGAACCCGAGTGAGTCGTTGGGATGGAAACTGCTTGATTGCTTCAAAAAGGATCAGCTGTGGAGTTATGTGTGGCCTGCCGTATCAATGTGAGGTTGAGTGACGTACCTCCAGGATATCTGTGATCACGCAAGAAGACCCGCTAGATGACACATGCAAAAATGTACATGGTCTATAAAATATATTTATATCTGTGTGTGTACAAGATATGGCTATTAAATTACGAGACTGATGCTATAAATATATTTTTTTTATTTCATACATATTCGCTGAATGTAATCTTCAATATACATATCTCCTTCTGTCAGCTCCTTAGTTACGCGCGCCGCTTTCTCTTTCACAGCTTCAATGGACTCAAATCTTGTTGTTTTTATTGAAGCAAATCAAAGAGTCGTGGTTTTGGGCCTGAAAGGAATCGCTAATTTATGCATTGAAAGAGCCGTGAACCATAAAAATGTCGAATGAGAAAATCCAAATCAAAGCTATGATGATTTTTTTTCGATATTCATAGGATGTGTACCTGCGTACACATTAAAGTCAAATTATTAATTAATATCACTACGTTCAGATTTTAGCTGAAAAGAAATGTGGCAGACATACGAAAGGAGCTGACAGAAGAAGACTTACAGCACTTTTCAAACAATGGAAGATTCGCATAGAGCGTTTTAGGAATTGAGGAGGAGTGTATATTGAAGTTGAAAATAAGAAAATACGTATGAAATTTAAATAAAATGTTTTACAGCATCAGTCTCGTTATTTAATGAACACACCTCGTTTAAAACTCGTGCTAGATTTTAACTAGAACCTATTGATGTGGTTTAAGAAGTAGAGGATATTAATAGTTTATGAAAACAAAAAAAAAAAAATTCTGTTAAAGCTACTGAGATAACTGTTACGAAGATCAACTAAACTTTGTTGTTGATCAACAGATTCTCTAATACAATTATTTTTTGTAATATTGGTAACATGACCAGTAAGTTCATCAAAAAGTAATTACTTAGATGACGTAATATCATGGCAGAGGCTTACACCGTAACACAGAGTTATCGAATTTTTATCATTTGGTGGATTACTTTTCGGCTAACCGAAAGGGGCAATTAAAGCTAATAAATCACTGAAAGCCAGGTTACGAGGCATTGATGCACCAGGAGGCAGGGTGCAGCAGGGGCAGGTGATGTGACAGTGAGCGATGAGGTGCCTAGTGGCCCATTTCCCAGTGATAAAGAACACGTGACAAGTGTATCGAGCCCTCCAGCTCCCAGTCACAACCACCCAGCGTAGCCCAAGGCAATTTTTCAATTGTAGCCGCTGCGCTGACAGTTACAGGTCGCATATATCCTCTTTCTCTTAACAGCTTTATCATCAATTTTTTTTACACTGTCTTGCCGTGAAAGTAATCAGGGAACGCAATTATTTCAAAAAAATAAACAACTAATCGACGTAGGTTCATCTATAGTTATTGATAACGAGTACGGAAGAACTGGAAAAAAAATAAGGCAGAGCCACAAATTATAATAGCACAATGATAATACATATGGTAATAACTTAAGGTAGTGGCAGCCAATAGTGTTAGGGTGTAGTAACCTATCATTCTCGTGTATAGCAGTGCCACCCACACTGTTATACCAGCAACTCGATATTGTATTAATGTCCTGATGGACCAAATAGAAAAGCTATGCCGACGCTCTAATCGAAAGGTAGAATGAAATAATAAACCCATGAATTCCATAATGTCAAACCTAATCTACAAGAAATCAATATCCCGTTGGAAGCGGATTTATTTGTTCATCTTATAGCCATTAAATGAAAAACTCAATATTTATCCATTTGAATTAGCTGGAGACAAATTCTATTTTGAACACTAACTCTATAAACTAAATCAGGCTGGTTATGGTCAACTTACTCCATGAGAGAATCAGGCCGTTAATAAGGTATTTGCAAATATTTGTTGATGACAAACGGGCCAACTAATGAACTCATGTGACGGAGGGTTCGTACGCCCACTCCAAAGGCAGACGGTTGTTTGGTCAAGTCATGTAGGAATGGCTGACCCATCCCCCATCAGTTTCAAATTAATTTGACTAGAAACCGATGGTTCCGATGTGTGCAAGATACACTGCCGACACCTTTCCATTCGTTTGGTACATAGTTGATTCTGGTTTATTTTACGATATATTCGAAGGAATACTAAAATATAGATTAAATTTATTAATATCAGTAACAAGGTTGATATGGGATAATAGTAATTCATTTTTGATAAAAATGATAATCACAATTGCTAATTTGAAATGTAGAATAGTGCATATGAAAAGACCAAACTCAGGATCAAACAAGTGGTTAATAATATAATTAATTTTATAGGTATGAATAAAGTCCAAATCATCAACCAACCAAATCAAAGCGCAATGGACTATAAAATAAGTATAAAATGATATTTTTCTAATCTTCCTAACCATAAAATTAATAATAATATTTTTTTTAATCTTATTTATTGAAAAATATTACAATCTGTCTCAAGGACAAATAATAATATTACATCCAAAATTTTCTTTAAAAAAGGAAAAAAAGTTAGAAGGTAGTAAATAATTGAATGAAATAAAAAATACGACATTATTAAATAAAATAAAATATTATTGAATATTTTTTATTCAGGCTTAATAATCAATAATTAGTTGTAGACGAGAGCAAAAAAAAAAAAATACAAAAACATGATAAAAATAAATCAGCAAAATAAAGTTAATGAAAACTGTAAAAAAGGAAAAGAGCTTGATTATAAATTATTTCATAATTGCAAATAATAAAAAAAAATAAATGTACGTATATATATATATATATATATATTTCTGACATTGCAGACCATGTAGTTCTTTTGCCACCTTAACAAGCCTGCTCCATCAATGCCTGTCTTGGGCTATTCCATTTATCTTTACGCAACTCTGTTGCATCTTTGTTGATTCTATCTATCCATTTGTTTTTGTGCCTTCCAAGTGGTCTTTTGCTTCTATTGAGGCATTCATTGTTACGTAGAGGCTTCAGATGGATTACTACGAGCTGCATGCCCCACCCCTCTTAACCTCCGTGCCTTCATATATTATATCATATGGGATATTGATTGACCAGTTTCTGTAAGCAGTTCTTTATTGGTCTTTCTTCTCCATATGTTAGTACTCTGATCCCAGATCGCTCCGATTATCGTGCGGAGGATTTTCCTCTCAAATCTTTCAACGTTTTTTCTAGGGTGCTGGTTAGTGTCCAGGTCTCACAACCATATATTAGAACTGGCTTTATCATAACTTTAGATTATACCTTTAGTTTGAGATTTTTCGGGATTTCAATATCCTTAAGAGGCAGAAGAAAGGTCTGTTTGCGCTAGTTATACACTGGTCTATTTCTGCCCGTCATTCATTGAGGTTATTGTGGGGCCTTGGTATTTGAATTTTTCTACAATCGGGAATAATTTTCCTTCTACGTAGATCTGGTTAATGGGGTGGAATTTTCGGCTTATCGTCATATATTTTGTTTTGTCTTCATTTACTTGTAGGCCGATCTGCTCTACCTGTCTTGTCAGTGCTGTAGAGAGTTTCTCAATGCCCCCTTTATTACTTCCAAGGACAGCTATATCATCTGCGTATCCAAGTATTTCATGATTCATTCCGACGTGGACCCCTCCATTATCATGTGATGTTGGTCTTATTACCTTCTCTAAAGCTAAGTTGAACAAAATCGGTGATAGTCCATCTCCCTGCCGTAAGCCCGTTCGAACTTTGAAGGCTTCAGATACTTCTCCTTGTATTATAACTCTACATTTGGGGTCATTTGTACACGCCTTTGTCAATCTCAATAATAATATAAATAAAATAAAATAAGATAACGAATTCAATATATTTCACAAATTAATATCTATTCCAATAATTGCAGATGATTAAAAACAACGATAATTCTTTGAAGGAAATATGACCATAACATTATTTTATGTGGATTAGATATTAGATAAAACAACATAAAATGAGCGTTAATAATCCAAAAACCGAAAAATGCCAAAATGAATAATCATAAATTTAAGTTTGATAACGTAAAATTATTAAATAAATCAAATAATAACGAAAGAAAAAAAAAATCATAGAATTAATATATGTAAATATAATTTATTTATTTATCGAACCGTAGGGTAATCAAACTAAAATGCACTGCCGAATGCGGTTTCAGGGGGAATTCCATTTTACTTATATTAAGGCAATACATACAAAGGAGATTTCTTATCGAAAAACAACTTAGTTTTTTTTTCTCGGATTATTACGATAATTAGTTACATCATATTACCTTTGCCTTTCTACTAAATCTTAAACAAAAAATAATTAGTTAACGATTTTCGTAAGGCTGAAAATTCATATATTCTAATGGTTTCAAGAAATCAACATCTCGTTAAGAAGATTAGCTAATGACAAGCAGCCAGGCGGAAAGTGATCAATTGGTCTTTAAATCTTTGAAAACTCCTGCTTCGTTTTTTTTTTTCTCTCTCGCTTAACATCTAAATGCAAATTGAGTTTGTTCCTTTTGATTGGGTCCCGAAAATTAACGGTTCTGTATTCAAAGTGTTATATAACCTTAAATTCGTATCATGTATACAAGCGGGTCTTTTGAATTAACTTATCATCTGATTCCGATGTTCATTAAATATTATTTTAAAATGTATTTCACAACATTTTACATTGTCTTCGCTATATTCAATCGGAATAATTAATCCTGAATATCATGTCGATCCAAATTATGAAATTATTTAGAAGGTCTCTTTAGCAAGTTTCTGTATTATTATTTTAAAGCCTAGTAAAGGCATTCATTTGTCTTTAAACTATCACGAATGTTCAAAATTTCACCTGTTAGTTTCGGTTCATAAAATCCTCTTATTCGACCTTTCAAGATTTCAATTGAGAAATTTAATAACGCTATTTTTTTTTTATTTAATATCTTCTCGAGTTTTGAGGAAATGTTGTGGTGAGCACTGGATTGTCCTTAAAGCATTCTAAATTGGTAAAATTGGAACATAAAGAGGGGAGGGGGAAATGACAGTATTTTGATGTTAAACAGGTTATGTTACTGACATCATTGAAGGAAAAACTCAGAAATCAAGACGAAAACTATGGATTGGCATAGTTAAATAATAGTTTATAGGAATAGTAAAACAATCACAATGTGTCTTCTTCTAAAATTATAGTGCATATAAACCAACCATACGTAACGACGTAAAAAAAATCTAGTAAATGATCTATTGTTCCTGTAATTAGGTAAAATTTTAATTAATTAATTTTTTTTAATCATGTACTGACCAGTAAGGTCCACGCGAATATCATTGGTTAGGCCTCTTTGGGAGTCTTGATTTTCTTTCTTACCGTCGCAGTTTCATGATTTTCGACTGTATTTATTTTGTTTCTTCGGACCACTTTGTACACCTTGTTTGTTCTCTTCCAATATTGGTGAGATTTTTCAGTGTTTTCCAGTATGTGTCTCTATCTAGACAGTCGGCATCTGAAATTTTAAGGTTCTTTAATTCTTCTGTTACTTGCTTAGTGTATACTCCAATGCTTTTGAAGCTACAAATTTTGTTAAAGATCTTTTTGTTCAATTTTTTCTCCTTCATCTTTTTCATGTGCCCATAGAACTTCTTATTATTATTTCGGTTTCCAGGTCTTTTATTTTTCTGTAGATCTCTTCGTTATATCTTCGCCTGTAAACTTCTCGTGTACCTGGACCCATAGATTTTTCTTAAGATTCTACTTTCTATTCCTAGAAGATTTTCATGTAGGCAGGCATGTGGTATCCATCCCATAAAAAATCAGAGGCTTTATCAAAACGTTGTAATTCCTTAACTTTGCATTAGAGGAGAGGTTCCTTTTATTGTAAATTTTGCCGGTTTGAAAGCTTAAATTTTCTAATTTTGTGATTTTCTCTCGGATGATTTCTTTGCCAGAACCGTTGAGTCTACTCTTTCTGCTATTATTTGTAGGATATTTCATAGGGTCTTCCACACTCATTAACGTAATAAATAAAGAAAAAAACTCTCCATTCATAAACTCCAAAACTCCATTCATTAACTCCTACAAATGTTGTACAGATTTAATGCGGAATAGTTTTAAATTGCAACTATTAGCATATTAAAATACATATCTTATCAACATCAGTTTTTTTCAATTAATTGATAGAGGCTTCCTTTTTACATATGTTGTTTTGTTTATTTATTCATATCTTCTTTTAATTCTCAATTGAATATTTTCAATCAATAATCCGAAGAGAAACAAGAAAAATACCTTACATTTTACGGAAGAGTCCATTAATATTCATTGTGTACCACATTAGTGTTCTGTAAATTCCAGACCACAGTGATTAAAAACAAAATAAGGGCGAGAAAAGTTTTTAGAATGGGCGAAGTTATGAATACAAGAGAGGCAAATTAAGCTTTTGAGGAAGAGGAGGAAATACGTCGATGCCAGCTACAATACTACGAGCTTTGTAAAATTGGGAGCTTCCTTACTGTTTATATATAGATATCTAGAAAACTTTCTATTTATGGGCAATAATAATTCATGTGTAAATTAATAAGTATGAAAGCAAAACTAGAAAAAATATTTATAAATAAATGTCAGTATCTACAGTTTAACGTATTAATTTTTTTTTTAATGTAAAGAAACTTTTCAAAAATACTTTGATATATGTATACTCATCCAACATCACGTGTTAAATGTATGAATTAAATAATTAACACAAAGGTGGGGTAGAACCTGAAGCTTCTTTACATATATATATATATATATATATATATATATATATATATATATATATATATATATATATATATATATATATATATATATAAGTATACATAAATCAAAGTATTTTTGAAAAGTTTCTTTATATTAAAAAAAAAAATTAATACGTCAAACTGTAGATATTGACATTTATTTATAAATACTTTTTCTAGTTTTGCTTTCATATATATAAATTGATTTCATATATATATATATATATATATATATATATATATATATATATATATATATAAACTTGTTTAGTGTTAACTGTAGTTAAACTATAGACTGCTTTTGATTCTACAAAACAAGATCTTTATTAATTACATTTTCAAATTAAATCTTAAAACTATACCTACCTACAAAATAAAATCGGTTTTTATAGTTTTTCAGTTCAATGAAACACGACACTAAACACTTAACAATCTGAAACAATTGCAAACCGCACCATACGGTTATTCTCATCCAACACCACGTGTTAAATGTATGAATTAAATAATTAACACAAAGATGGCGTAGAACCTGAAGCTTCTTTACACACACACACACACACACACACACACACACACACACACACACACACACACACACACACACACACACACACACACACACACACACACACACACACACACACCCACACACACACACACACACACACACACACACACACACATACACACACACACACACACACACATATATATATATATATCACCAATACCATTAATCTGAAATAATTGATATATAAGAAATAAAATTTAATAATGGAACTTCCCTCTGACATCGCATTCTACCGTTAAAGTCTTTCTATACGTTTATGAAATGAAGTAGTATGCCGATTTTAGTTTAGCTATATTAGATATTATTTGATTTTCTTATACTATTTCGATCGATTTTCAAAGTGTATTCCCCTTTAATGTATATATATTTTAAATAAATTGGAAATGGTGTTGTTTTGCTTTCTTGAAATATAACTACTAAAATATTCAACGCAGGGGCCTACATATTGTATTTACGTTTACCATCCGTAATTTTTATTTTATATATTTTTTTGAATGCTGTAAATAAATAATTAACTTAATGAAGGTAAAAATGAAGCGCTGGTAACTTTTGTAATTGTAATTAAGTATGAATGTTTTTCTATTTATTTATTTTACTTATAATTTATATAATATTGCGACGAATCTCTGTATTTTATTTTATTTTAACTCCAAGTTACATTTTCTAAATTATTAAAAACAAAAAAAAAAAATTATGAAAAAAAAAATAACTTTTGTATTACTCACCATCTTTATATATTAGCGCATCTTTACGAACGATGCTAACTCTATACATTCTTAAATAGTGTACGTCTTGTCAGAACAATATAAAGTGACGTGAAAAAGTCTGCTAACAAACCAAATTTTTATAAAAATGATAAAGGTTTCAATTTAAAAGTGTTTTCATCTACTTAATTATTAAACTAAATTAACCTTGCCGATATATACGTATATGTAATATATATTTGAATTGCCATTTAGTGAAACAAAAGTGACATTAAATTGACATTAAACCCTCTTCTTAGCAGAAATAAGTATTTTCAGACAAAGGGAAAGTAAAAATTATAGACGCTGTATTTATTTAGATTTCATTGTGGGTATTTATATTGGTTCAATTATCCTTAAACATACAAATTGAAATTTTGAATCGCAGTAATCTATATAGTTAAATATTAAATAATACCAACAGCATATAATACCAATAGCATTTATGAAAACTGCATATGTATATGTACATATGATTGTCGGAGTCTGTATGATATTAATCTCATGTTACTCATGGAAGCCTGTTATAATCTTTTGGGCGTGTTTGGTGAGCTTGGATAAGCTCGTATTCCTTTGGATCCTCCATTTCAACCATTATCCCTTACGATCTCTTATTTCTCCTTTAGTTAATTATTTAATTCTTTCATATTTCATATGTAACTATTTTTTTTATCAAAGATTAATACGAAATAGTCAATTATTTCAAATGAAACCAATTAAAGATACTTTAGAGGGAGCTAATATTGAAAATTAGCCATTTAAGCCCTGTCAGAGAACATAAATCAAAATAAAACCTGCATTATATTAAAAGTCTGCTTAATGATACACTGATATACTGAGTTTAATCAAAATCGTTAGAGCTATTTCTGAAAAAAATCGTAAAAATGTGTTAAATCGATTATATAAAGTACCACTTCCGGTTTGCTGATTTTGATGAAAATGTTGCTTTAACAACCAAGGCTTAAAAAAACTTCAAATATGCTATTTAAGTTTCGTACGACTTTTCGTTTTTGAGCTAGACTGTTCACATACACACTCACACACACAGAAAGTTTTGCAGGACTTAGTTATTTGGATTCAGGAGATCTCAAAACGTGTATTTCCTTGAAAACTCAGATTCGAAAATGTTCACGATAGCAATACTTACCCTTACTATATCTTACGTATATAGGTAAATGAAAGTAAAAAGACTGAAGAAGTAAAATTTTAAACATAGGGGAGCGTTATACAGAAGATAAAAAAAGTCAACACAACGGATTGGCCGTTTTATTTGTTGTTAATTAAAAAAAAAAATTCTAATTTAAATATATATTACATTAACAATGTCTACAAGGTTAAATCAGTTTACAATCAACAGGATAAAAACTCTTTTTAAATGAAAAATTTATCATTTTTTATAAAAATTTGATTCGTTCGAAATCTTTTTCACACCACTGTATACATGTTACATGTAACACTGAAATTCCTGGAGAGTTTCGGATCAAGTACTTCTCAAGGAAGTAGTTCTGTTTCGAATGGTTGTGCAGGGAGTTGATTAGGTCGGAATCAATCTCAACTGCCAAGATTTAAAATTTAAATAAATACACACATGGCTTCTTCAACTCTCGAATCATATTGTTTCAGCGTTTATGTTACTAAAAGAATATAAAGAATTCACAAAGAACCAAGTTGTGTCCAACCTTCATTTTTACGACTTGGCTGTTAATATAGAGCAGTTTTGAGGATTGCTGGCGATTTCCAGATCAAATCCTAAAGATATTCTGAATCTGTAGAATAATTAAAACTACAATTAAATGAATGGCTTCAGTTATTCCAAAGAGGTTGGATTGGAACGAATTGGAAGGGACCAGCGCTACCCATTAGTTAGGGGAGGCCGGAAACCAACCCCCCCCCCTTTCTAGTACAGCTTGCGACCACTTGGATGCTGGAACAAGCAGTTTTGTGAGAATAGTTATTACTGTTTACAAACTGAAAAAAATAAATAAAACATATAATATTTAGCCTTGAGCAATTCTGTCGGGCTGAATCTGGAATCAAATCCACGTGACAGGCCTAATAACAACTTTAACAGTTAATAAAATTTTAATAAAGATTTATAACTAATATCTAGGGCGTCTCGGTTTGATTTTATCAAATTCTTGCAAAACTATTTTTCTTGGCAAGCCAATGCAAAGTGGCACAGGCGAATATACGGGGGGGGGGAGGAGAAGGGAGAGGATTTCGGACTGAAGCTCCCCTCCCCAAAATTGTAAAATATAACCGTATCATATAAAAAAATATTTAATAATTACCTATTTAAGTATTATTGTTGGTGTAATTACATTTAATAGTACTTATATGAATACCTATATAAATAGAATTACTTAAACTCGATTTCATATAGGTAGTTAGTTTCTTTCTTTTTCTTCCATTATCGCTATAAGTATATATAAATAATTATCGCTATATATTTTTTAAAAAATATTTCGAGCTGAAGCCCTCCCCCCCCCCCCCAAAAGTAAATCTTGGATCCGCTAGTGCAAAGTGGGTCAGATAGACGATCTAGTAGGAATAAATTCATTGAACATAAGCTTCAATTGGAAAATCAATTCAATTTTCCTGATTTTCTTTAGAAATAGTTGATATAGACTTTTTGTACCTTTTAAAGTCTATTCTCACCTCTTTAAATATTTCCCTCTACTCACGGGACAGCTTTTATTTGTAAATTTATTTAAAATAATGCAATTACATTTGTTATAGCTATAGTCGCCGAATTTTGTTATTGAGAACGGCATGATTCTTAATAACACTAGATCCCGGTACAATAATAAAGATTATCATAATAATTTTTTTTTATCTCGATGAATCGAATTTAGAACTCTTGATTCTCTACTAATAGTGAGTTATTGGTAGAAATGCA
The DNA here is from genome assembly GCA_928085145.1 of Nezara viridula. Lineage (NCBI taxonomy): Eukaryota > Metazoa > Arthropoda > Insecta > Hemiptera > Pentatomidae > Nezara > Nezara viridula. The sequence continues at coordinate 181,726,916 of OV725078.1, read as the reverse complement.
TTGATGGACGTATTTATACATTAATAAATAACTGTAACATTGGCATTTATATTTTTTCCTGGGTTGGGAGTGGGAACTCAGCGATCCCCCTCCAGCCCAGCAAACGCTATCCATCAAACTCTCCCTCAACATCCCAAGTCACAAAAAGTTACTTGCCTTTCATTTTCAGCTCTTAGATTCATAGCTGAATTACTTTAGCTTTTTTTTAAAACGATTCTAAATAAAAAACAAAAATTTTATTTACTTTTAGTTATTGCGAAGTACGTTACTTGTATGATTCTATTATGGTGTGATAATCCTGAAGTGTTATACATATTTTATTATTATGCTAATATAGATGTGTTAAAGTGCAGCTTACCTCTTGAATCGACTGTAGATTCAGATCGGATCGAGTTTGTACCAGAAAGTTAATACGTCCTAATTGATCCTGGTTATTTATTAATGATATGATGTGATTATAGAGATAAATATGGTGCTGGTAGACCGAAAATACCTCTGAATATAACATATAAAATAAAATAATATAAATTATAGAGAGACTGCCATTGATGAAAATCCTGATATTCAAAAATTATTTTTTTATGAAATTTAGCGAATATTCTACATAATTTTTTTCAAGTTTTTAACAGAAAATCGCAACGTACTTTAAACCTCTTTTACCTTAAAAGATAAAAAAACCTCTTGATTAAAAAAAATCTGAAGATTTATAAAAAAATTGGTCCAACGCATCACATATCCTATACTTATTACACTACTTTCAGTATTAATTAATGTTTTTGAAAGTAAATAAACCTTTAGAAAATTACTTTAATTAAAAATACAAACTGAGGACAATAAACATAAATGATGGCAAATTCCTTCACGAATCAGTGTGCCAAGATGCAATTAATCAAATTCTATTAGTATAATTAATGACAAATGTATATAATAACATAATTTGATTATTTTAAATTTAAAAAAAGTATTTTAAATAATAAATTAAAATACAACCTTGAAGACGTGATTCCAAAATTACAATTATAGGCTCATTTTCAATAAACAGACAACTACAAATTAAAAATATAATGATATCATCAGTAATTAAGTTTTTAAAATATCTTTTCTTTTTAATTTCATTTCCCCTGCTCATTCCTTTTATCACTACTTTCAGCTTTAGTTTCTAACTTTTATTACAAGCGGTAATGTTTATTATTATTTCAAGTGCAGTGAAACAGGATGAAACAATTACTGAAGTAATTGGGAGTCTATATTACTTTAATATTTTTATTATTAAAAAGTATTACTTGTTATATTTTTCACCATTAATAATTTTTTGTTTTCACTTTATGTTAAAAAAAAATTGAAAAAGTTTCTTGTCATAATTTTATGTTTGGTCGATTATAACGTGAAATACATAACTTCAACAATTAATCACGTCCTAACTCATTCAGAAGGTATAGTTTTTACAAAATTCACCGAAAATTAATACGTCAAAGCAGAATTTTGAATTTGTTAAAACTTTTTATGATTTTCGGATCTACCATATTTTTCTTTTCGAAGATAAGATTGTAAACTATAAAGACAGACACCCAGAGTAGTTGATCACTGAACGATATGTACGGTTTCAAAGAAGGTGGGGGAAAAAATAAGGAGGGCCATTAAATGAAAAAGTTACTAACAGTTTTATAGGGAACTACGCTGGGAGAAGAGTTAAGATAAGGGCAGTCCGGGAAATATAGTTTGAGAAGTGGAGATAAAACATTAATGCTAGGGAAAACGTTCTGTCTTTGCTGATACTAAAAAAAAAAAAAAAAAGGATATTAAAATATCATCAACCTTCTCTCTCACTTATCAAATTGAATAAAAATTTACTTACATTAGTTTAAGTACGTTATTTATAAATTAATATGGTCCGATGCATCTCACATCTTTCACTTACTAAACTATTTTCATTATTAATTATTATTATTTTAAAGTTCTTAAACCTTATGAATCTTGCTGTAATTAAACATACAAACTTAAGACAGTTGACATAAATTATGGCAAATTCGTTAGCAAATCGGTGTTTGCAACCTCATTCTATCTAGTGGTGCTGTTAATTCACAAATTAACTGGTAGAGATAATTACAAATTAAAAAATTGACTTAACATAGTTAGGGTTATAATTCATAGAATATTAAATTAAATAGAACCAATATCACCATCATATAGTGTAGAATTGCATCCGAATATAAAATTAATGGTATTTATCTTATAGATGGCTTACCGGCCGAAACGTAGCTATGTAAATTGAAATAAATGTAGTGAAGAAATAAACAGCCTTATTTTATAATAACTTAGATGATTTTTGGTCAAAGGTCATTTTTAGAAATAAATTTGATATTATGATAACTTAAATATATTTTAGAAGTGTCAGTAAGAATACCTGAATACGGACAACGGATCACAAAGACTATTTTTGTTTAAAAACGTAAATAAGATGCATGATAGGTAATGAAATTTTATGGAAACTAAGATAATTGAATTTATTTATATTATCAACTGAATTATATTAAATAATTTATAAGAACGTATATACATAAATTTAACAGTTGTGTTAAAATTGGATTGGTACAATATTCTTTGACTGATTATATTATTTGAAGTTCATATTATGAAAATAATTGCCACACACTTTTACGAAACATTGGCAACAATAAAAAGATTATAAAAAGTCCAAAAGCATCTAAGGAATAAATAAATATAATTGATTTGATTTTTACTCTTCCAATTTTTTTTTTAGCTCAAATGTTTTTTAGGCATAAGACTGTAATTAAATATTTTAACTGTATTATTGTATATATTAAGATTTTCCCGTTGCACATTTTACATTTTATTACTGCATATTTGATGATTTTTCATTTCACATTCTATGGCTTTCACTGTATTAGAATACGGACTCGGTCGATAATGTATGGATAGATAATAAACAAACAAAAAATTACTATCATGAATACCAGACACTTATGGCTGAGAAACTGTAAAAGAAGATCTCGAAAAATCCGAGGAAGCTGAATGCATAGTAAATAAACCATATTTTTTATAATTTTTTTAAAACCTCTGCTCAAAAAAAATTTGCGAATATAGCTCTCAAAAAGAAAAACTCCTTGATGTACAAGCGGATTCGAACCATCACCATTAATCTTAAGCTTTGTATGTTTGGGTTTGTTTCAAGGTGTAAAACCACTGGAGACATCAACTGTGCTTTATTTATTGCTTTTTACTGGAGTTGAGAAACACCTTAGGAGAAAAAATGTATTTCTACAATAAATATATTTATTAACATTTACATAAATAACTTTAATACTGTTTTCATGTTGGTTCTATCATTATTTAAAATTACTGATAAATCCATTCTTAAATATGATCTATCTAGACTTGAAGTGTAAATTCTTGGAAAATATGATCGACTGTGAGAGAGCTATTGCAATGTTGTTTGCTGATCAGATATATGAATATGTTTGTATGAGCTACTCTCAGTCTAGTTATGGCGACATCCTTTCTGCGATAATAACGATTCCATGCGATCCAGGGACTTTTGACAGGGACAGGGGGTTTTGAATTTTCGGCTTGAAAAGTTTCAAACCAGTGGACAAGAGAAAAGTATAGTACAGACCACTGAAAGTGTAATTGTATAAAACCTATGATTTTTAAAAATTTTCCTTAGCTTGCATTGTTTTTAAGAAGAAAAGGGAAATAAAATATCTTAGGAGGAGGGATGGGGGGATCATACGCCATCGACCTTGCGGGGTATACGCCATAGACACCCCTGCTGGACTTGAAATTTGGTTTATTATTATCATGACCAAAAAGGTGTGTCTTTGTAGGCAAGACAATTTTTTTTTATATTGTTTTAATCACATTGATACTTTATTATCTGAAACAGTATGTTTAACATATATAGCTTACCAAGATGGTGCTATGATAAGCGGCCAGACATTACTAAAGTGACCCGATCACCGAAAAATTGCGATAAATGAAGTCACAGCTTTCCTCTCCTGTAACTTGTGAGGGTTCACCCGCTTTTGGTGGGGCTTCTGCTTTCACGATGGGGCTGTCTGTCTCAGTTAGCTCTTAGCCAACCAATGGATTTTCCGAGCAATGGAGTCTCAAATATACCGTTTAATCGGTGTATTATTATTATAAAGATATAATTAATGGTGCGTAATATTATGATGTTCAATACAACGTTAGTTTCATTGTTGGTTACACAAAAGGAGATGAAAATAAAGCATTTTTTTATGTTTATTATTAGTAATTATCCAAAAAGCATTAAATGTAGATAATCTGGCATATACTCAATTTTAATCTATTTTTTCCGTTTCTCTCTCTTTGTATATGGCTGTATTACAATTTAGCTTTAAAGATTTGAAGAAGAAAAAATAAAATACGAGAAAGTCCTACATCAGGAAACGTAGAGTTATAAGATATAAAAAGAAAAAAGAAAAAAAATCGATTTATTTTTAAAATAATAAAACCGATTCTACATTGGCTAGTATTTGTATACTCATAACCATATGGATATTTTTATAATAACCCTGATTAAATACAGATAAATATATAAGAAGCACAGGGTAATTATTTTTTAGACAAAAACATAAGCAATATAAACAAATAAATTGAAACGTATAGATTGGCTTATCCTAAAATAGAAAGAACCGAACTAGAAAAAAAATCTAGTCCGGTTAAAATAATGTTAATCTTGCTCTGTAAATATAGACCGAGGTAGTCGATTAAACAAACTCATGCACTCAACTTTCAATGTAAGATAATTTGATCACTAAATTTAGAAACGTGTGCCCTACGCCAAAATATTAGGATGATTAGCCTATACAACTCTTTATTTTGACATGTCGATGACGGAGGTAACGTCAAACGACCCTGTATTTCTGTAGATTACATTTTTTTCTAAATTTTGTGATGAAATTATCTTACAATAAAAGTTGAATGCTAGAGTTTTTAGTATTTCCATAGTTTACCGATATACAAATTGAAAATGTCCCTTTACCAATAATTTTCGTAAATAAAAAGGTTGCAAGTTACTATAAAATGAAGCCATTCACGAGTTTTGAACGAATGTTAGTGGTTTGATCAAGTGGGGTCTGTACGGCGGACTATAATATATGTTTATAATCTATTTTCCGTTTAAACAACCTTCTTAATTAACTCTTAATCATAATTGGTATAATCAGGAACTAAAATTTTATGAAACTTTTTCTGTAAAAAAGTTTTTTTATGAAAGTTCCCCAGACCTTTTTTAATGAAATTTTGGGTTTTACCTAAAAGTTTATTTCTTATTAATTTAATTACTTAAATAAAGATTATGTTAAACGAGAAATATGCAGTAATTAGTCTTAAATTAGAGATACAATTATCTTGAATGAATTTCCTGATCCTCATATTAAAAATGCACTTTACACCAAAACGCCGCTTTTTCAAGAATTTTCTTGAATAAAAAAGTTCTGTTACGATTAAATGAGATCATTTAAGAAGTTTTAAACAAGCGTTAATAATTTGCCATAAAGGGGTCTGTTCGTGCGAAAATGGTTTCAATTTTCCGCGTTATGGCGAGTGGTGGGGGCAGATCAGAAGATCTAAAAGATAACTCTTAATCCGCAAGAGTTATTCGTTATAACTACTTTATAAATTAAATTTAAACATTAACATTCATATTAAATGTTGTTCAAAGTGAAGGTGTATGTCCGCAAACGCTTTGTTTAGAAGATGGATTAGACAGAATACTAAAATAGCCTTTTATCCTTAACTTTGGCAACTTAATGATTAATACTATTTGGAATTAGCATTGGGAACTCTCATTAATCAGTTTGTAAGAGGCTTTCGCAGAGTACTTATCATTATGTCTTCCATTTATACTAATGTTGAATATTCCGATATGGTGTTTGTATGCAGATTTTTTTTTTTTAGGTGACATTAAACAAAAAGTTTATGCAAGTCGAGTCAATGTCCTTAATTCCTTACGAAGAAGGGTAATTGAATCTTGTGAAACAATAACACATATCCAGTGCCGTTCTGCCACTGCTGCTGTTGAAGAAAGATGCCGAGCCTGTAATAATGCTCAAGGAAATCACTTTGAACAATATTTAGTATGAATTTAATGTTTACGTTTAATTAATAAAGTAGTTGGAACAAATAAATAAGTTTTATTTACTTAATATAACGTAAATAATTCATAACAACGAAAATCTTTAGGTGTGAATATCTCATAAACAAAGCGTTTGCGGACATACCCTCAGAGGAATTTTTTGTTGTTGTTTTGAGGTCCTTAATTCTTATTTTCAGTTTGGCCACTTAATCCTGAAACACCCTATATAACTGAAGTATTTGAAAATAATAATTCATTTATGGAAATAATATCATCACTATTGTTTTGATTAATCTCTTTCTTTGGTAGTAAAAAAAAATAATTATGGCAATGTTAGTAACGCTGCATTATATCATTTCATAACTATCTGTAACCCACACTACTTCTAATTAATTTTCAATTCTATTTTCAAAATATGGTAATCTAATATTAGAAAATTATATGAAATTAATAGAATTCATTACACTTGGTGTTTAATCCTTTTCTGTAGAAATATGTATCATTAGTATTAGAAATAATAAAGATGTGTATTACTAAATGTATATATTTCTTTTTATTGATTCTCTTTACATTTTATTTTTAACTATTACAAAAAGTAACCCACATGGAATTTACATTGAATAAATATGCTATGCCCGCCACCCTACATATAACCTGCTCTAGAGGATTGTAAATAGTTTTATAAAAAGGGGAAGATAGGGCACGGACTATGTTAACAACACAAGATTGATGTCCTTTCAAACAGACTAGATTTTAATCTACCTAGGTTCTTTCTCAATTAGGATAAGCCACTCTTTACTTTTTTATTTAGTTAGTTTATTTTTATCCAAACCAATAATTACCCTACTTTTATCAATTCAACCAATCATGGACTTCTACTGCAATTATTGGCCTTCCCTACAGCGGAGTTCCATTTGGATTAGGTTTGTTCAATAGATTCTGAAAGTTTCTATGGAGTTCCCTCTTCTAAAGTGAAGGTTCCTGTATACATCTGCCTTTAATTTAAGCAAATTAAAATAAATAAAAAAATCGTCTATAATATTATGAGATAACCTTTTAACCATTTCAATAACCAATAATCATAGATCTGATCTTTATAGATCATTTTGTTTTCTTATTTGAATATGGAAATGATTTCAAATCACTAGTTTTTTTACAATACCATTATAAGTATTCATTTAAACATCTTAAGGAACAGATGTAAATCACTTATTTTATTTATTTAGTTTAGTACTTTTTTTTATTACTATAATGGTTTACTTACAAAAGTAATTTAACGTTCCTTTCCAATTTCATTTAGTCACTTTTACTTTATTTTTTTCAGCAGCTATTTCGAACCTATTGCTCACAGTTTTTTCTTTAATATATCTTTATATATATGTAAACACTTCGATTTTTGAACACTTGAACAAGAGATTTTGTTATATTCATTATTTTATAGTCGGTTTTATGGCCAGATTTAATGTTAATTTGCTTGTACAATATTGTTATTATTAAGGGACTTTGTCCCAGAATAAAGTTGATGTTTCTATTCTATTCTATATATGGGCCACGCACTCTGAGAAAAAATTGTAGTTTGTCGGAGAAAGATGAAGTGAATATGATCGATGTTGTAGAAACTTCAGTTTTTAGATCACTGACAAACATGTTACATTACGTGATCTGGAAATTGAAGTTTCTTCCACATCGGTAATATAGACCTGACTTCAAATAAAATTATCCAATTCTAACAAGGACCAAATTATATTTTACTCGAGATATGTAATTATTCGTCAAAATACTTTTCCATTATGAGAGCGATATGTCAGGATTTTGTAATCCATGACTATATTACACCAGACAAATCCTTATATAGATATAACAATTGTGTGAACTAGAATAAAAAAACTTTCTATATCCAAACAGTAACAACTTTCATAATCATAAGCATGGTTATATTTGATTAAGTATTGCGTGATAAATTTATTATCATTGTGAATTTATTCATTTTAATGATATGATATCACTATCAATTAATTTGTAATTTACGATTGTTAAGGAGCATCAATTTGATTTTATATTCTATTCTTGTACTTTCGATAGCTAACTAGTCCAATTAACCTCGCTGCCAATCATTAATTCGAAATTATAATCACCAGGGCGAAACCCAAGTTCATTACCATAGAATCAATATCTCCTATAACATGGAGATAAGATCTAACGCAGACTAGACATTTTCTTCAAATCTAGTTAGCACCCAATTGTGACACTTTTTTTTAAGAACTACAGTAACTCAAAAAAAACAATCGGTTTGGATTAAAAAAAAAAAAACCAAACAACTCTCACAAACCACCATGCTTTCAAAAGAAATTAATTTCAGAAACTATAAGAATAATATTTTATCGATAAATATTCCAGTAACAATGATGCGACTGGGAGGGAACCACTGGGATCTCCTGGAGTCCTGCTTTGCCTTCCACGATTGGGGAACAAAGCTTGGCTCCAAGTCCCCTATGTGAATATAAATATTGTACATAGGTATGAATGTGTTTTATTTATTTTATTTTCACATAGCTTAAATCTGTTGTATTACTTATGTATATACATCATTTTTATTTATTTTTTTTAATTATTTGTATTTATTTCCCATTTTGTGTACGTGGCAGATTTTCCTTTAATGTGACAGATTTTATTAATAATAAATAAACTTCTTAAAAAAATAAAATATATAAATATAAATCTACAACTATTAATACAAGAGAGAAAAATACAATAGAATTGTACAGCTTTTCAATTTTGTTGTGACAAAAAATGTTATACTATTTACCATCAAAATTTTCTAGTATAATGTTTTTTTGCTAACTCATATTTGAAATATATTATAAATAAGAGTATTGCGAACGTAAAGAAATTGAAATTTGAGTTTTTAACGAAAATAAAGATTTTAAAGTCCCTTGAAACCTAATCACCAATTCATATACGGTGTATGTGTGTATTTGACATCCTAACTCAAAAACGAAAATCTTTACGGAAACTAAGATTACATACATAAGGTATGTTTATAAAGTGCCGATGTGACGTTATAAATTTTTATAATTTTGAAGATTAGTTATTAGTTTTTCGTCACACTCCATTATGTTACTCTTTATGTTAGACATTATTTTTTTTTAATATATGACCTTTTTTTATGGTATATTATATATCTTTATTGCACAAAATCGACTTTAACGTTATTGTAATAAAGTGTAAAATCGATTATATAAAGTGGCACTTCATGCGAGGCGATTTGAGCGGAAAGTTGCTGTAAAATTGCAAGTATATATCAATCGTAAATATGTAAATAAATTATGCCCCGGGATAAAATTATTTTTCTATTCAATTTTATTTTACACTCAACAAAAAAGAGCCACTTTATGATCTTAATATGAATATAAGTTGTAACTGTTTGACTTTTTAATGTAGTATTTATATAAAAATCTAATGTATTCATTTATTAGGGATTTTATGTTTGGATATTTCAGGATTAGGGATTATTTCAACTTGGACAAGAAGGGTTATTATAGATTCAAGATGACATAGGTCTTGTTTAAGAAGTTCTCATTCCGCATTGAAAACTTTTATCGCTTCTCTCACTTCCATGTTTTACAGATATTTTTATTCCAATATTTGAACTTCAATTTTTATGCTTTTGGATGTTGCAACCCAGTGCGGTGTCACTTCCAATCCAGAATGCTAATGTTCCGCCTTATCTTGCGCTCTGCCACCATAGCTTGAAAAATTCATTTATTAATGATAGTAATTAAAATTTATTTATAAATGTTCTATGTTTCCTTTTTTTACCGCCATAAACTACAATAATTAGGTTTTTGATTGATTGAAAGGGTTTACCAAACGCCTTGTTAAGAAAAATAGGAATGTTCCTAGAATGATAGTATCTCAATAAAATGGTTAAATATACTCCGAAGTAATATCCAGATGACAAAGAAGATGAGAATATAAACAATAATTGACTTAAACAGCTCCCTAGCACCTTAAAAGAGCTATAAAAGGTGAATCACTGCTCTAAATTGAACCATAAAATCACATAATTAAGTCTTATCTTAATTAATTTACGACTAAGCCCTTTAAGGAGGCTGAGTTGTTGAGGTCTCGGTTCGGTGACGGGGCTGGGAGGAGAGATATATTGGCCTTAGCCGTTTCTTCCAGCAGCAGAGCGGATAATTGGGACGACGATTGGCTAGCCAACCTCCACCTGGACTTCTCCAGCAGCTCTTATCTAAACCTTTCCCCCTCGACCTCTGGAGGAACGCCTCCTTGGATCGATGCCGCCTCAGAGGCGTTTATATCGATGGCTGTGGTTTAATAGTATTTACATTCCAATGAGGAAAGCCCTGAGTCCACAGTAATTGCATTAGTGGAAGGAGAGATTTATGAAGTACAATGGTAGGCCAATTTAGGTTAGGGTATTGTTTTTGGATGTAAGAACCAATTGTAAACAAACTTTGTCCAAATTGTTTATGTGACCTGATCTGAGGGTTTAGAAGAACCTTTACCGGTGCCGAGGTATGTTAATGTCTCTATATAGTGTAAAAAATAATGTATGAAATCATAAAAATAAACTTCTAAATTCCACAAAATTGAAACAATATAAGTACAAGGAAGCTGATATACATACAAGGCAAAAAAATTATTTAAAGATAAAAAATATAAATAAGAAGACTAACATAAAATGCTTATTTAACTAATTTAAAAAGAAATCATATTTACAATATTCGTATAACATAATAACTTCATAAGTCCGGTAAATTAAACAAAAAAAAAAAAAAAGTCCATACACAAAAAAAAAGTTTATATCGCAAGCGTGAAATTTAATTTATAGAATAAACTTATAGTCGAGAAGTCTCAACCACCGTGGTATGCTGGAAACACGATGTGCCCTAGTGACTAAGAAAATAATTCTCTAAAAAGAAAATAATAAGAGGCATGTTGAAATGAGAACGTTGACGAAGACATGAATAGAAGAAGCGAGCTCGGTTAGTGATGGCCATGTACCACCATTCAATGGAGTACTCACTGATAAGCAAAGTAGGAGAGAGGGCAGCCATGAATACTTACTATGCTGCTTTAGTAATTAACGTTCTGCTTGTATAATAAGTAAATCAATAATACATGTGGAGATTCCGTCTTTCTTTTAATATAAATGTTTATAATCTTAATACATATATTTTTAAAAATTGTTTTCCTTTATTTATTTAGTAATATAATAATAAATAAAATAAAGAATAATAACAAATCTTTTAAATTACCAAAAAAAAAATTTTTTTGATGTTGCTTAAATTCTTTGTATAAATACTTTTCTAATCACTACCATCCAGGTTGCCGCATAAGTTAAAAGAAATAATTAATGAGATGACAGTAGAACTTCGCGCTACAACAATGTGTGTGTGTGTGTGTGTTTGTGAGTATATATATAATATGCTCAGAATTTTCACTGAAAAGTAAGAAATTTAAGTTTTGTATTTTTTTTTTTTTAAAGAAAGTCATGTTTTTTTGTCATGAAAAAAAATAGTAATTGAAGCTTTTTCAATAATTGATGGTAGTAATTTAAACTGAAAACACAGATACTTTTGAGAAACAGAATATCAAATCGTTGATATTTTTACAATACTAGATGTGAATCGCAAATTATTCTCTAACTAACCACGACTTAATTAATATAGATTTGAAACTTATTGAGGTATGAAGTTTATCGAAAAGTGGGTCATCCATAGTCCAGTTGGAGGGTATCAGAAAAAAAAAATCACAAATAATCCAGAACTTATGAAAATCAGACACCGTAGTTCACTGGCGGATCCGGGATTTAATTTTGGGGGCTTCAGCCTGAAAGAATTTTTATTCATATATATGAAGATAATTAATTTGAAAAAAAGAAATTAACTACCTGTATGAAATGGTGTTTAAGTGATTCTTGAAGTCCTATAAAATGTAATTACACGAACAATAATACTTTAAGAGATAGTTTTTAATATTTTTGTCTATAAAACATGATTATATTTTACTGTTTTGGGGGAGAGGGGAGGGAGTCAGCTAAAAGTCCCCATTAAGTGATTTTAACAAAGAGAAACTATACTTGAATTTGATAAAATATTTCTTTAGTTAACTGTGAAGTTATTTTTACATCACATATGTTTTAGTTATCTTTTCCTATTCAACAAAAACGTGACTTACTTGAAAAAATTAAAAAACCTATTTAAAAAACGTAAAACTAAGATTTGTTTTTCTGTTGCCATTACAGACCATGTAGATCTTTTGCTGTCTTAACAAGCCAGCTCCACCTCTGCCTGTATTGGGCAATTTCTTTCCAGATATCTGCACGCAGCTCTATTGCATCTTTGATGATTCTATCTATGCACCTGCATTTTGGTCTTCTGCGTGGTCATTTGCCATCTATTGAGGCATTCATTGTTACCTAAAGGCTTCCGGATGGATTGCTACGTGCTACATGCCCCGCCCATCGTAACACTCAAAGCATGGGACATTGATTGACCATTTTCTGTAAACAGTTCATAATTGGCCTTCCTTCTTCACGTGTTATTACTCTGATCCCATATCGCTCCGGTTATCATAAGGTTATGATAATATATTTTTTCAGAAATTAATTCGCAAAGTTTAACAAAATATGTAATAGGTAAACTTAAATTGCATTTTACTATTGCTCAATAAGCATGAAAATAAAAACACGCCATACTTTGTTAACTTCTACTAAAAATGAAACATAAGCTCTTCCACAACGGATCTTATGATACTGCCTTTATTAGATAACACTAACAGGGGAGATAGCATGAAGGATTGTTAACATGTTTATGAGGAAGATAAGTATAAGTTTTCTACTTCGGAATCATCTCAACCCTCTCGTTTCTGACCTTGCTTCCTCTTCAATTCCTGATAATCCTCCGAGCAGTCTGAAAAGAAGATGACCCCATGATCTCCTAATGTAGACATGTCATCATAATGCTACCAGTGGTTAGTTTCACAACAAGTGTTTTCACGGCATTATATCCATTTCTACAAATTTACAGATGTATTTTTTTAATACAGTTGTAAATATCATTAATAAATAAACAAAACAGTTTTTCTGTTTCCTATAAAACATTAAGCTAGCAGACTGAGCACTTCCCAATTATCCTCGATAGTAACATAAAGAAATTTCTTCATTATTTGTAGAGTTGGAAGTAAAAGTAAAATGATTGAAAATATTCCTCAAAGTCCGCCATTTCTTTTCTTCATTTTAGAACCAACTATTCTCTATTGTTCCAAGTAGAGAAATAATTTTGTGATCCCTCGCGCTTGGTCAAGTAGCATTCAAAGCTTCAGTCCTAATTAATTTACCCAAAGAAAATATCAAGATTAAATATTGAATTTTGAGAACAATATTAAACCATGATGTTATACATCTATAGTTTATATATATGCCATGAGGCATATATATTTTATTTTTCGTCAAGGACTCAACCGGAAGAACCGTTTAACCGGAATCTGATATTAATGTATAAGCTTGTAAGAAATTTACATTATTTATATTATTTCTAGGATGAATAAGTAAACAGGACAACTTTGAATAACACTGGATAGAAAAGATAGGTCAATATATATATTCAGTTATCTAAGATTTACATTCATATCATAAAAATCAATGAGGTATCCACACTAAAATATTTCATGTTCTGATTATGCATTAAGATAGATAGATTGCAGGGAGACTGGTTGGCTATTTTATATTTAAGGCAGTACTAATATATCACTAATATTAAGCATTACAAATATACAACATTAGGAAGGATTATTAGTAGCTTCATAAGATTTGCCAATGGGACTCCCATATTTAGCAGTGTTCCCACCATTAGGCCGAGTTAGGGATTTCCCTCCTTCAGAAGACAATAATTCCTGGGTATATTCCATAACCAAATAATCAACAACCATCGCCAATCTCTCTCCACAAGATCTCGACCTTCTGACCTCTATACTCCTTTTCATTGATCTGCCTCATTAAAAAACTCTTTCATTGCCCGCTCGGAAACTTATTGGAATTCTACACCTCTTAAAATTCTTCATGCCTCATTCTTATCCATATTTAAAACTCTAGTTTTCCAGTTCCTCCTCACAACTCAAGCAGACGCTGGCAAAATACATATTATATAATTAGGATATAATTTTTCTTTATACATGTTTTTTTTTTAATTTCGTTTTTAGTAAGGATTATGGATACATATTTCATATTACTTTGTACAGAGCCCTTAGTTGCAGTTTACTATTATGTTTATTTAGTCATCCCAAATTTTGAACAATTATGTTTAGATAGTTGTAAATATTTTAATTTACAAAATGTGCCTATATTAAAGGTAAAACAAATAGCAATCCTTATTTCATACTTGTTTCTATATTTCTTTACTTTATGTTTAAAGCATAAAAACATTTTGAATCATTCTTAAGCATATACCGCCTGAATCCCTATTTCACATTACTTTCTTCTTAGAGGGGGATATTTTTTAAATGTTTTTTTTTTTTAATTTTGAGCACGATAGACAGGCAGGATTTTCAGTGTAGATTTGTTTGAATCTTTATATATATATTACATTTAAAACAAATCTAGACTGAAAATTATTTAACTGAAAACTATTTATCATCCGTATACTTTCTACGTAACAACAAGAGTACCAGAGATCCATTGGTATCAACAAATCCTGGATATTTCTAATTTATCAATAAATGGCAATACAGTAAAAATATACATTTATTGATAATTTAGAGATATCAAGGATTCGTTGAAACCAATAAATTTATACAACCTCTATCAACAAACGTAGTTAAGTCAGTTCCTCTATTTTATTATTTATTCCTAATCATTTAAAACGTAAGAGTCTCAAAGACTTCGTAGACACTGTCATAGATTTTTTAATTTTCATAGATTTAATAAATATATTAAATAAATTCATAAATCAGTAATCTTCATCATGCCATAAATAATTATGAATGACTACAGTGAAGCAAATATATTTCTTTTGATATTTGGCTTTAATTTATTGTTAAACCGAGGACGAGTGTTTCAATTGATTGTTCCACGATATATATTATGATAAAACCTCTTCGAACCAAGAATATTAGACTCGCGATACTTGATTCATTCAACAAGAGATAACGAACTTTTTAAGAAAAGTATACATTTGATTTATTAAGAATTAAAGAATGTAAGGCTTCTAACAGTTCTATTTCAGAAAACTTTCTAAGTATTCTCTTCGCACTTTCAAACGATAATCTATACATCGCATTAATGCCATCTTGCACTGATTGAATCGTGAAAATATAAAGTTACCAGAAGGCGATAAAGTGCCGATATGTACCTTCAAACATTTCTCTAGAAATTTACACTAGTTCTTGATGAAGAAGGAGAAAAGTAAATTTTATTCTGGGACATTTAGTCCCCTAAGAATAATTATAATGAACAAAAATATGACAGTTGTCTGGCATTATAAGAAAATAAAAAATAATTTAGCCAACAGAACATAATAATCTAACCTTATAATTAAAATAAATTTAAGTGCAAGTAAACATATTTATTTGCACATAAATATAAATGAGTGTGTGCACATATTTGTTTTGATTAACAATATTGATGATATATAAGTAACAGTAACATAACAGTCAAATGAGGGGGACAACTGTTTAATAAGAAATTTTATTCTTACATGTATTCGGAAGATTGATCGATAAGGATGTGGAAGAATAAATAAATTGTTTAAATGAAGTTAAAGAAGAGGATTTGGTTATAGAGATATGTAAGAAATTCCATAAAAAGGTGGCAGGCATGATAAGGCTTTTTTAAAGGAAACGGTCCTAAGAGAGGGGACCAACGGGTTTATGGACTGGGATCTCGTGTTAAACGAATGAACAGATGAACAAGGAGTAAACAAATCAAGAAGGTAAGATGGCTTCTTGATTGTAAAGGTTCGGAAAAGGAATATACCTAGGAAATATTGCCGCCGGAAATCTGGATAGAGCAACTTCAATTTCCCATATATTTTTAATTATTCTTTCAAAAAACTTATGGATATGGTGAAAACACGTCCTAAAATTAATCCCTGATTTTTTGTTATATTATTTCTTTTTTTTTTTTTTTTTTTTGGTACAAGCGGGAGCGGGGTACCACAGTGGGGAGACTGACTTCCAGAGCTCAAGGTACCAAGTTCGAATCCGACTGATTAATAGTAATTTTTCATGAGCCGTGGATCGACCCTGGCGTCGAGAGGTTTAGTTGAACACATGGCAAGGATGGCCTACTCATACTTACTTTTTTAAGTGGTATTTAATTATATAAATTCACACTCCACTTTACTCAGATAAGACTAGTTTAGATCAGAGAAGTTTGGAATCCCAAAAACTTTCTTATCACACACTAATTTACTAATAAATGCTTACGGTTACTTTTAAAATGATCAAATTGTTACCCATTGTCTAATGCTTGATATTCCGCCGTACCAAGAAAACCATGATTCCCTATCAGTTATTATATCATTCCCAAGTATTTACACTTCTTAGTATTTTAACAGATCTAATTGTCTGAGAAGCCTTTTTTTTTTCACTAGCATAGTAAGACATTTTTTTTTATTATTGAAATTTACAACTGTATTAAATGATAAATACAGCAAGTAAATATGAAACAAGTAACATGACATGTACAACATGAAGAGAAACTACCCATTGGTAGCACTCCAATTATATTTTCATATTAGAAGGTCCCGAGACCATCTTCTTTTCAGACGCCTCGGAGGGCTATCAGGAATAGAAGAGGAAGCAAGGTTGGAAACAAGAGGATTCGGATGGTTCAGAAGTTTATTATGGAAGGATTGGTATCTGGATTGAGCTAAATCGAAAACATATGGATGATTTTATTTGTGACAAAGTAGGGAGCATTGAGGATTTTATGAAGGATTTTGGATTGTAGGGATTGGATACGCGAGGAATTTGATGGTTTAGTAGAGCCCCAGAGCTCGATTCCCTAAGTCCAAATAGGCCTTATTATAGTAATATATATATATATGGTTCTTTTGTAAATAGTTGGAAGTTTACAGAGTTTTTCTAGTATGTGCTGCAGTAGTCGAAAACGTTGGGCGGTTTCTAGTCGTTTCAGTTTGGTATAGGGTAAGAAATTAAAGAACAAGGTAGCACGCATGATAGTGGTTTTTTTTCAAGGGAAAAGTTCTATGATAAGGAATTTAAAGGTTTTTGGGTTGAAATCTCTTGTTTAAAAAGTAAACGAGAGATCAAGCGTGAACAAATCAAGAATGTAACGAGACTTTTTGATTTTAAAGGATCATTAAAGCTATAAGAAATATTTACAAAAATTGAAATTTAATTTCTATGTGCTATAACTGGTTTTCTGAAAGAAGCTGAAGTGTCCAATTGCATGTTTTTTTTTGCATGTTTTTCTCCGGATGCACAGCGTTCAAATACTGAACGGAACATTGATCAACTACAAACTCCGTTTCACTAATTACCATACAATAATAGCATGGAATTAAAAAGAATGTGCTCCACTATTCACTAAATGAAATTAGTTCTCAATATAGAAGGATATTAGGCTATTGTTATCACCTAAATATTCAATTTATTATTATTAAAATTCTTAACGTATCGCACGTCATCAGATTTGGAATCAAAATGGGAATGTAATATTGTTTTATTTTTTAGATGAAAAGGGTTATGATGAAGCCTAGGATACGATGAAACTATGATAATTGTAAATAAGGATGAATTGGAGATGATTAAATGATGGTCTGAGCTGGATAGAGAGATTAAACTAAGTGCTGGCCACAAACTCTGTCCACTGAATACACACTCAGTCATTAACTAATCCCATTTGAAGAGTACAACTTTCTGAACTCGGTTTATTCCATCTGACCAGGAGGGGGGAGGGAGGAGAGGTTTTATCTTCTTTCGTTGCACAGGCAATCTGGTAATTAATCACAAAGTACAAGTCCCTAAATTTCTTCGCGACAAAATTAGTTTTATTCTCAGTTCATCAGTATATTGTTTAAATAAAAAATCAAATATTTAAACTAATTACGGTAACTCCTGGCAGAAGTAAATTAAAACCGGTTTATCCGAAATGATCCGTTAATATGGCCAGAACTATTCAGGATAACGTGAAATTCTATACAAAGAATAGTGAGACGAGCAAATATAAAATTGGAGTCCTACATGATATGTATTGGTGCTTTGTAAAAAAAAAAATCTGACATCTCCACTCACACGACTTTCCTACCAATTTCAGAAAAGTTTTCATATCTTTAAATATGTTCATTAAGAAACAAAAAAAAAAATTGAGTTAGTTTTATTTTCCTGAAAATTGACCAAAGGAAAGGTTGTATTACGATTTCTTTGATCGGCTAAATCAATGTAAACCGGCTTGTGGTAGATCAGTATACAAATTTCAATACCGTCTAATATATTGCTAATCAAAAACTTTTTGCCATAGCCTAATTTTATCATACCATAATTTCTGTTAAAAGTAGAGTGAATAATGAAGCTTGTGTGATGCGGACAACAAATTTTCCTACTTTCACTTAGATTTCTTTTTTATGTCTTATTGAACCCTGTCTGACACCCGGATATGAACCCGTGATCTTACATTCGAAATTGAATAGCTGTAACTTCGTTAATATTTAATATTTTATCATTATTATTATATTAATAATAATATTTTTTATATATTTAGCGAGTTAGGCCCCAAATCATTTTTATTTTCTTTATAACATTTTTCCCTGAATTTTCTCGGGAATTTAGTACATTTACGAAAATTGAAAAGACAATTATTTGAAAATTATAGGTAAGTTTCATCAAAATCGTTAGAGCCGTTTTAGCGCTACATACTAAAAAAAATATTTATTCACTTATTGCGCAGTGAGCCCTACAAAATAAAAAAAGAAGCAACAAAATCGGTTCACTAGTTTCCGAGAAAATCTTGACACAGACAGAGATACAGATCAATGGCTAAAAATTTGTTTTTCGGGCTCTAAGGGCTCTGAAACGTATAGATCCGTAATACTTTCCTTACCTAGTATAGGTATGAAAGTAAAAAGTCTGCTAAGTGAGGCCGATATAGTTAGCTTACTCATAATTTTCATCGGGTCCACACTTACCTATATCTCAAGATCTACTACTACTAACACTACCTTTACGAATTCTCAGCTTTCTTCTAACTTTGAGCCAAATCGAACGAGCCGTTTCAGAAATATTGGTATATCTAAGAAAATACATTTGCGCTTGCGCAATCAAAAGTACTATGTGGAATTTAATGAAATGAACCATCTAAGCACCAAACCGCACAATCCCTGAAAATTTCACGAAAATCGGAAGAACGATTGTAGGTGGTAAGCTCGTCAGATCTATTTGACTACAGACAGACACCGAACCGACTTTGATCGTTGATGTTTGAAACGTAAAACGTGAGTAAAACTTTTCGATTCTGAGCTAAATCTCCCGCACAAACACAAAACTTCCCTTACCTTGGTTAGTATGGAAGAAATACATGAATAATTTCATAGTAATTTATATCATATAAAACCTAATAAAATCCACCTTAAATAAGAAACCAGTTAATAATGCATTGACTTAATGATAATTGATTGTTCAAATTTTTAAAATGTTTCGTACCTGTTATTATTGGTAACTTACTAATACAATACTATTATTAATATTATCTATGTACTCATTTATAAAAAAAATTATAAAATGCGTGTTAAAAAACTTATAAAAGTTATTACTATATTCAAGTTAATTTTTATTGAAGCATAAATAGATCTATGTCGATTTCTTTTAAAATCATTCTTTTTTGGAGTAGAATGACAAAAAGGTCATAAAATTACTTAATAGTTTTAACTACTGAAAAGATTCTTAGATTCCAAATATTTTAATATTTATTTGACGAATCCGCATAAATTCTAATATAATAATAAGAAAATATCATATCAATTATCATCATCAGGCCTGTTAATAATTGCGGAGCGGAGCTTTTTCTTTTTTTTTTGTTTTTTTTTCCTCTCGCATCCAATTCTTGCCACCCAAAATCTCTCGAGGAACCCTCATGCTTTACCAATCAGATATCGTGTTTACTTAATGAACTTTTAATAAAGTTGTAAACATCAATTTATGAATAATTATCGCTTAACCAAAGTTGCATATTTTTTCTCTCGTTTAAATAAAACATAAAAAAGTATAGTACAACGCCCTGACTAAAAATAACCAAGATCTGAGATTTCTTTCATAAAAGAAGTTGATACGCTTTTTCTGATTACTTTAAGATTCTCAGACAAACACTCTAAACTACCAATTTACTTAATAAAACACATCTACAAGAAAAGTAATGAGACCTATTTCGAGATACAGCGGTAAGAAAGGGAGTCTAACCAAAACATCAAATTGCTGCACTGCTCAATTCACTTCAAATCAAATCTCTTGTAAAATAAACAACGCTCCTGATTGAGCCACAAATAAACTCTTCCACAATAATCTTAATACACCCTTCACAGGAAATTCTCCTGTCCTGTCTCCTTGGTTCAAAAATACTCTGCTTATTTTTCCTTCCTCCTTAACGTGTTTTCTAAATGATCTAAGTTCTTTTTATATTTGGTGATTCTTGGGCTGGCAATGATGAGCTGGCAATTCCTTTATTGATAATATTGTGAGGGAGATCAAGGACGATGTCGTTGGGAGTGCGGTTATAAAAGAAACAGTCAGTAAAGTATATTGTTGTGGGTGATAAATATTCAGGACGCAGTCTTTTAAAAAAAAATAATTTTTTGTTTGTGGCAACGTTTCAACCCAAACATGTGGGTCATCTTCAGGGATGGTTCGAGCACTGAATGCTATCAAGTACTGATCATTACAGTATCAAGTACAGTGCTCGAACCACGCCCTGAAGATGACGTTTGGGTTGAAATGTTGCCACAAAAAAAAATTAATTTTTTTTTAAAAGACAGCGTCCTGAATATTTATCATCCATGATGTGTAGAACAGTCGAGACTAACTACCTTCAATATATTGTTGTGGTTTATCAGAAATAAGAAAAACGAGATACAATGACCATAGTAAAAAACAGTAAATAAAATAGGATTACGAGGAGGAATGTAAAACAACAAAAGAATATATAAGAAAATATGAGGTGAGGCTATTAAATAAAGAAACTTGTGCTGTAAAACATATTTTGATTTAATACATATTTACTTATCACCTTCAATATTCATTCCTTCACATGCTATATCTCTCGACATATCCTTACAATCCTCCTTGCGAATTTTCTATTCTCTGAAAATTGCTGGAAGTCTTCTGTCAGCTCCTATAGGACGCCGGCCACTTTCTCGTTCATAGCTTCATCGGACTCAAATATGTGCACTGGAAGTGCTCGACCTTCCCGAGAGAAAAAAAACCTCGAATTAGCATATCGAAATTCAAATTAGTCATGACTGTATTTTTGGTATGGCATTGGGCATCTTCACTGGGTCCCTGAAGGTCAACAAACTATTAATCCACCTTACTACATTCACGTTCTTGTTAAAAGAGAAAGCGGCAGGCGTCCTGAAGGAGCCGACAGAAGAAGGCTTCCAGCACTGTTTCAGCCAATGGAAGATTCCTCTGGAGTGTTGTAGGAATTGAGGAGGGTGTATATTGAAGGTAATAATAAGTAAATGTGAAATCAAAATAAAATGTTTTACTGCATACGTCTTGCTATTTAATGGCCTCACATCGTAAAATACATAAACAATTTTTTTTTTCTTAAAAAAAGAATTATATTATACCATTTTAAAAAATAAATGTACGTAGAAAATGGAAACTGTAACGAGGAAATAAAATATGAAAAAAAATAAGTAAGTGTACAATTAAAAGTACTTTTGAGTTCTATAATATTAGAATTAATATTATTTTTGCATCTGCGTTTGTAAGTTTGAATTTTTAAAATAGCATTGTATTTTTTCATATATCTTTTATTCATTTTTTTCGTTATTCCAGTTTAAATTTAAATATGTTCATAGTTTTCCTATCACAAACGCGTAACATTTCACTGTTCCATATTTGTTTTCCTCCACTTCCTCGGCTTTTCGACTAAACAAGGTTTTCCCGGTCCAGGTGATGAGGGCTAGGAATTAATGCTCCCCAACCCCCCACCCGCGGATGTTTTTTGTGCTTTAAAAAGTTTTTACCGTTGATGAAATAAGCGGAAAAGTTAGAATTCTATTCCAAAAAAAATTTTTCTTTTGATCTGCACTCACAAACAGCCGTAACAAAGGGAGGGTATTTTTTTAGAAAATCATCAAGCTCATTTTGCCTGGTGATATGGACATCACTGTTTTCCTCTGTCCGGACTTTCCTCCTGAATCAGCTATGTATTGAAAATCTATCAGAATTTCTAAAGCCAATATTTAGAGAAAAAAGTAATAAACCATGTGTTAAAAAATAAAATTTTAAACACGGTTTGCTATTTATAAAAGAGTTTTCCTCTCGGCCACCTGTCAAATAAGACCATGGACTATAAAATATAGACATAGAAAACTATAAACTGTTTTCTCTATAAAAGTAAGAAGAATAATGAATATTTAATATCTATTTTGCTAACTATTGCTCATCTACGACTGTATAATCTCAAATAATATAAGAAAATCAGAAAAGACAGCGCCGCAGCTCCGGATGTTTTGCACAATGATGAGAGATCTCAGAGCTCTCTGCGACAGCTCGCATTAATACAATTTAATTTACCCTACAGCGCGTTTCTTTCCTGGGCACAGTTCCAAACCATCTTTCCCTTGGTCAAAAGTTTTCAAAATAGGGTAAAAACACCAGTAGCTGACAGTCTTAAGGAACTTTTTTTGAACTTTTAGGTGTAAAAACTTTAATATTGATATTATTTTATTTTTCTTGGATTCATCTTATAGAACTAATTCTCACCTTACCAAGGAATATTAAAAATCTACCTAAATTTAAAAAAATTGTAAATTTAAAAAACAGTTTTGATGTACCTATAGCTGGTACCACTGTTTGATTTAGAATGTCCTATAGCTTACAGGTATAAGAACAGGTATGTTATTATTTGAAATAAAATGAATTTTTCCTGTTAAAAAAAAAAAAAAACTTATACTACTACAACTCATGAAGGGTTCAGTACTATTTAAGCACTGTTTCTATATCAACGATTGTGCAAGAAGGTGATTTGAACGAGATCACGCTCAACCGCCAGGTTTCCCCCCTTAACAAATTATTTAATTGAGGGTACCCACTTTATAGAGGCTGGGTGTGCCCCAGGAGGATCTCCCGACCCAGGGTCGCCCCATGTCCAATGAAACAGATAAATAAATTTTCTGCCATGAGCTGGGGTTCGCACCTGGGACCTTGAGCATTGTAAGCTCAGTTTTTTTTTTTTTTTTTTTTTTAACAAATGTAAACAAAAATTATTTTAAACTTAAAATAGGTATGTATGTGTTCTTTTTATTCATTTATTTATAGGTTATTTTATTCTTATTTATTGTATATACATTATTGTTCTGTATAATTTATTTTATTTATTGTATATAGAGTGCGAATGTGATCTGTGAACACTATTATAAATGTCCTTGAGACAGATTGTAATATTTTTCAATAAATAAGCTAAAAAAGAAAAAAACTTAAAATAAAACTTCTTACGTTTCCCGATTTAAATTTATTGGAAAATGTTGGACATTAACCTATTTTAATAAAAAACAATTTTCGCTAAATATTTAGCCGTTATCATTACAATCTTGTTGTAGAAAACTGTTCTGGTTCTGGTGGATGGTCTAACTTTTAAGATCCGTGATATTGAGTGTTTGAATTTCTGCGAGTATAGGCCTGTCAATAACTGGCAAAAGCCCCAATATAAGGCTCCAGTAGCTGACATCCATTAAATTTTGCAATTACTTCAACAATATAGCTTAATAAAGAGAAAACGGAATATAAAAATCTCAAAAAAAAAAAAATTGTTTGAGATAAATCGAAGTAGTTAAAAAGAAAACAAGAAAGCTAAGGTATGATGCCCTTCTTGCTTAATGGTTGTGACACTAACTTCCTAATCCTCCACCTATTATTTCAGTAGTTCCTAGCAAGACTGAAGCAAAGCAAGCAAATATATGAGGAGAAAATATACCTAAGCAAAAGCCAAATGTTTATGAACTAGAGCTCTACGAGTTCCTGGAATCTTATTACTCCCACTGTTCGAAGACGTTGTCAGGTATTGGTACGCTGTCAACTGCTGTTGATTTTACCCTATTATCTCAGAGTATACAACCAATACACAGGTAAATTGCAATGATCTAGTACGTTCTATTAATACTGTAAAGTAATCGTCAATAATGGAATATAACGTTCCGATGTTAGGTTCAGTTTTTTTAATAGTCAGTTTGTTATCTGGCTGAACAGAACCAGAAGAAAAGCGTAATGTTCAAGCTATAAATTTGTCGGAACAGTTTCAATGAGGCTGTGGGACAAACAAGGACTCAATAAGCCCAATAGTGACCGAGTTATTCAATACGGATCAATGAATTAAAGTTACCGATGAGGGGTGGTGAGGAGGGGGAGTCCCGGCACCAACTGCTTTAAGTAGGGAAAAGGACTCTCTTGGGCTCAGCTACCCAGCAAAATCCAATAGGCTTTCTGATTTAGGAGGGATAAACCGGAATAAGAAACTTCCGAATTAGATCATGAAGCAATAACTAATCTTGCTAAGATGAAAAATATTAATAATTGGTTGATATTTTTGTATTTTATTTCTCCTATAGAGTAAATTTATTAATGATCTCACTTTCTTTAAAAATTGTATTTATTAGTAATTTAGATAAAGAATATTATGACAGGTAAATAAAGGTTAACACCTACTACGTATTTAAAATTGGGTACATCAGGCAAATCAATAGCAGATGGAAAATGTGTAAGAAAACTATCGAATAAAAGAATGATTGCTCGTGACCATTTAATATATATATATTTCCATCTCAACACTGTTTTTACTTTCTGTTGTTTATTTATATGACACAATTATTTAAATTTGGAATTAGGTCACTTAATTATTATACAATAAACTACAAAATGTCCATTGATCCAGTTGTTTACTTTACTTACTTGTTATTTGTTTACAAACTTATAACAAAGCTTATAATTTGTGCTTATATCCTTCTTTATAAATCTGATACACTTGGATATATCTTTAACGAATGTTTTTATATTAAAGGAAACAGGTATAAAGGAAAACAAAAAGCAACAACTTACCCCAAGTTGAGGCAAGTTGTAACTATATCTATCAGATATATAGATGATGAAAAAAAAAATACAGATTTGAATATATACTTTTTTTCTATTTAAAGACTAATCAACAATATCTTAAGAGTATTCAGTCAAATAAGTCTGATAATTTTAACAAAATCATGAAACACTAGGTATAATTTTCCGTTGGTGTTTTAACATCTTATAATAATCACTTCGACATAATTATTTCACATCCCTAAGTTATACTTTGAGGCTATACATTATCTCAGCATTTTACTATTCAGCACGCTCTTAAGACTTGCATATTTACTTATAGTCTATAAGTCTTTTCGTCTTTGAGCTATCTCACTCTAAACCAACTTACCCCTAAGTTCGAAACGTTTTTCCTAAATAGGACCAAATCGGATCAGCTGTTTTTTAAATATCGGCGTTTCAAGTAAAATAGATTTGAGTAAGCGTAAGATAAAATATTTAATGGAATTTAGTACCATAAAGGTAAAAATTCGCACATTATTTAAAAAAATTATCAAAAGCGGATTAACATTTAGCTAGTTCGTTTTATGTGGATCGCATCGATTTGAGTACTTGAAGAGAGACACGAAGCTATTTATACCCGGAACAGATTATTTTTTAGTATCCTTTAGGCAGTAGCCGATTAAAAATTTAATTTAATTTTAATTTGTTTACAACGGTAATTCCCCTTGAATAAATAGAAAGAAACTATGTACACTGATGTTCAAGTAGCCTTTAAGGCCTCTTCAAAAATTAAAATTAAAATAAGATAATGTGCTCTCTGGACACTATTATAAATGCCCTTATTTGTGACAGATTGTAATATCTCTCAATAAATATAGTTGGTTAACTATGAAAAAAAAATTAATAAGATCAATGTTTTCTTTGCACCTGGCTACATTTAGTAACGTTTTAATTTGAAATGAACACACATTGTGACTTTTTAAGTATTCAGCTCAAATCACAAACAGAAACAAATATGAACTGTAGAAAAAAAAATATTATTGATTTTTCTTATTTAGAATAACAAATATTACTCCGCATATTTACCACCCAAACAAACAATTAACGGAAATTCACTGATGGAAATGATATTTCACTTGTTTGCTGGTAATGCTTGACAAACAGGCGCTCATACCAAATCGGACGTAATGTTTCCAGAAGGCATTTGTCGAATCAGTGCTTCCAACCTTACCTTATCGAGACATCCAGCCGTGGAGATTTCTTCAACTCACTTGTTCCGTGGTCGATTTACAAGGCATTTCGGATTTTTATGTGACAGTTGTTTCAATTACATTTATGTAACAAAGTGAGTTTAACCAAATAATTTACTGAAACACAATCGATTTTTATTTCGTTCTGTAATTGAGCACCACATATTTAACTTTATTTTGAAAAATTATTAATAGTTAAAACTAATTGCGGGCATACTTATGAAGAATAAATATGAAACTAAAATCATAAATCTATCCAGATAAAATTAATGAATATACTTTCCATTCAAATGCCAGCATTAGTTTATCAGTAATTTATTATGTGGAGGAATGGACGGATGTGAATTTTCAGGAAAATAAAGGAGTCATTTCTTCTAAAAACTAAGGATATTATCATTTTTGTGCCAAGTTTGATCTAAATGTCTTTTATGATTGCTATCCGGATATTAAAGATGTTTAACTGATTTAATTTTCAAAGTACAAGTTCTTACAACCTTAGTCTACATCTGAAAAGAATTAAAAAAAAAAACTAACTGTTGTTATTTCTGGAAGTATGACTTGAATGAGTTTCTTGAAATAGGGACATTTTAAAAAAATATATATCTATATATTTTATATCTACGTATCAATATATTGATACTTATATTAAAAAATAATAATAAACAAACAAAAAAAACCGGAGAGATCTAGGATCAGAGTATTAACGTATTGAGAAGAATAAACAACTGTTTACAGAAACGGGTTAAATAATATCTCATGATATGAAGGCAAAGAGGTTAAGATGGTCATGTCATGTAGTTCGGAGCAATCCATCAAGAAGCCTCTACACAACAATCCCTCTATAATTGTCAAGAGACCATGTCTAAGGCTAGAAAGTAGATGGATAGATTGAATAAAAAAATATGCAATAGAATTCATTGGAAAGAAATGGCCTAAAATAGGGAGAGATTAAAAAGAATTGTTATGGCGGCAAAAGATCTGCAAGATTTGTAATGCCAACAGAAAAAACAAAACAAATATCTCCAGTAAAAATCAAATCTTAACAGCCTTTCCTTTCTCTATAAACCAGTCCCTTAAATGACTCTTCCAATCCAATCTTAAGTAAAGACAATATTTAACTTTTTTAGTCAATTTAGCTGATCCTTGGCAATATGTAATCTATAAAGTATAATATTCAACTACCTATTAATATTGATGAATATAGGATTTTTAATAAATCCGTTCATGACAGGAGTTTTTTGTTTTACAATTTAAATTGATAAAAATTAATTTTTAATTGTTGTCAGTGAAATACATTTTAATATTTCCTTTGAGAGGTGTATCTGATATTAAAATCTAAAGATAGATTTACAAGTACCATCATGAATAATGAAAAAGGAAAGGTAGGAAGCTAAGGGGCCTGAGTAGGTGGGCGTTGAGGTTATAGTTGAAGAGTGGGTATCCATCTAGTCCTCAGGATTAACCTCATTAGGGTCTTAGAGCTAAGAGAATAATGTAATTGTTTGTTTACCTTGATAGGCAATCATTAATAATTCAACAATTTCTCAGCATCATACGGGGTAAACAGGAAATTTTCATTGTTCCTCGAGTGCCTCTTTGAACTTATTTAATTGGCAGACATGCTCCTCCTTACCATCTTCACATCAGGTTACCTCTAAAGGTAATTCTAAAGGATTACACCGTAAAACAAGTATGATTATTAGCTTGGGTATATGGCCATACGTGCTCATAAAAAATAAAGATTATGTCAATTGTAAAGAGCTATAATTGCCAAATTAATTTGGTTTAAAATGTCGCTGTTGCTTTTATGCTTTGATA
Source organism: Nezara viridula (assembly GCA_928085145.1). NCBI lineage: Eukaryota > Metazoa > Arthropoda > Insecta > Hemiptera > Pentatomidae > Nezara > Nezara viridula. The sequence goes on along the minus strand of OV725078.1, from coordinate 181,698,452 downwards.
AGATATGTATGTTGCTACGTTTTGGGGATTGAAATTTACGCGGAATGCCACCGGATAATTATTGATTATAATTATCCAGAATCATTTAATAAAAAATAATAATAATAAATTAATCAAATAAATTTAAATCTACAATATATTGATTGGTACAGAATTAATTAATTGGATTTCTTTTCTCAAAGGCTCGTTTGTGCTTATCATGCTTTCTAATTACCAACATTACCTCTGATCATGATATAAATAGGTGGAAGAATTAAAATAACTTTTACTAAAAAACTTAATTTATTTCTATGTCTAATAAAGAATTGTGTACAAATAACATAGAAATCTTAATGTGCAAATACTATATACAATGAACAAAATACATGATTCAAAGAATTTAATAATTAACTGCGAAGGTATTATTTCCGATGGATTGTTCTGAGAATTATTGCTATGAAATATTATAACATTAGGATTGGGAATTACAACTTAGCTATTATGGTATGTTAAGTGGTGCAGTTGGTAGATTTCATCGCTGCATCTGCTGATCCGAGGTGATATCGTCAAGCCCAGGTCCAAAAACTTCTCCAAGATGCCCATCTGGGTAGGTAGGTAGCTGCCACTTCCGTTCCCAAGATCGGCCAAAATACCTAACACCTATTCTCAACGCCTTATATTAACATAAGACCGCTTTTCTTACTTCTCGGGAGATTTTATAGAAATATTCAGGGTGGGACAAGGATGGTTTTCATTGGTTCCTAACTACACCCTGTTACTTCACAATAACTGGTAACACCCTAAAAGGAACCAGATACTCAGCTCGTTACTAGTTTTTACTCAATGGAACGACCCACCCATCGGTCCTTATCTACCTGCTCTCCCCCTTGACGCTATTTTTGATGTCAGAAGTCTGGTTTCATTCAACTTTGTCTTTCGCAGCCCATATTAAGTTTAAAAGATTACTACCTGCTAGGTTCTATACATAGCAATGTATAGAATGATTATAAAAACTTGAACATGAGCATTTTAAAGTGACTAAAATTACATGTAAAATATTTGAAAATGCTGTAATGTTATGTTTTGCTTGTCCGTCTCTGTGAAAAAGGGACCTCGAAATCCCGCAGAAGTTTTTGATTAATTATTTCAAACAAAGATCTTAAGGCATTAGAAATCGTTTAGCATAATATTCACGGTGAAACTCTTATTCAGTAAATGTACCAAACAAGTAGAAAGGAAAAAAACTATCAACTAATCGAACTACCAAACCAAATTTTAAAAAACTTGAACCACTGAGTGGGGCAAGGAAAGGTAAAAAAATTAAAGATAATCGCTAAGTTATCCGAATATTTTTTTACTGCAGTAACAAATAATGAATATATTACCTGTCGTTACCACTTATTAGATGGATAATTCTTCATCATTATTTGTTAATTGAACTATCATCTCACACGATTTTAAAAAAAATGTAAATAAATAAAATTAAAGATTCCGAGAATCCATATTTAATCTGTTTAGTTCCACTGAAGGAAGGCAGTGGATCAGCTGATATGAAGGTTGTCTCCTCAACTCCTCTCTCAGTTTTTGAATACTTTTTAGCGGAATCTCTTTGATTATTCACGTAATACAGTTAAAGTGTACATCAGAGCAGTTGATACTTACTGTTGACATCTTTTTTTTTTGTTATTTTTAATTTATTTTTTCTCTTATAATATGGTATGATCAGCAAGTGATGGCTAGTAAGGTGCCCAAGAGGACTCGGTCAGACGGCGTTAGTACACCACGTGGTTCACCAGCCAAACAAAGGACTCGTCGCTGCCTACGAGAAATACCGCCAGTGACCAAAGTGAACACTTCAGAACCAGAACCTCAGCCCCAACCAGGTACGTCTTCGCAAGAAATAATTGAAGGATTGCCTTTCTTTACTCCAAACCCCTACCAAGTGCTTCAAAATGACCGAGAAGTAATGGAGTCTGCAGCAATACCCAGGGAACCGAAGCCTCCTCCGATATTTGAGAAAAATATCAAAAATTTCCAGATGTTCTGCACCCAACTAAATAAAATCTGCTCTGGCAGTTATTCATGCCTTAACAGGACCAATGACACCAAAATAACACCTGATTCTGCAGAAGCCTACCGAAAAATAGTGAAGTACTTATCAGAAACAAATGCGAATTTTCACACTTACCAGCTGAGGCAGGAAAGAGCGTTACGAGTAGTGATAAGAAATATACACTCCTCAACCCCCACTGAAGTTATTAAAGAAGAACTAACGACGCTTGGTTCCAATGTACGCCAGGTAACAAACGTTTTGAAGGAGGACAGGGAGCATCCAGGATTACGAAATAGGATCCTACTACCATTGTTTTTCGTGAACTTGGAGCTATCACCAGGTATCGAAAAAATATATGACATCACAAGAATATACTACACAATGGTGAAAGTTGAGAAGCCATACCCCAAGATAGACATCGTGCAGTGCCATAATTGTCAGATCTATGGCCACACGAAGACATATTGCCACCATCTGCCGCGTTGCGTGAAGTGCGATGAACAGCACAAATCTGTAGAGTGCACCAAACCTATACAAGATCCAGCAGTATGTGCCCTAGGCTTGGAGGGACATCCGGCCAACTACAAAGGCTGCTAAATTTACAAGAATCTCATAACCAGACACCAGAAAAACCGGATTCAAGATGAAGCACTAAGAACAAGAAGAGAGAGAGAGAGCCTTCCAGAATTGTAAACAATGATGTATCATTCTCCCAACTACTTAGAGGTAAGACTTCAACCGATAAATGTCAAGCCCTGCCACAACAACAACCCCAACCCCAACCTCAAAATCCTCTTCATCCTAATATACCTATCCATCAACAACAAATTCCTCCTATTCCTCCTCCTTCAAATGCAACAGATCTCACAAGTTTGTTAGCATCTTTCCTCACCGATTTCAAATCCCTTGTTACTCCACTCATATCACTCCCCACGAATCTCGTATCTCACCTCATCCCTCCTTTAAAAAATCCTTAAATGACTCACATTCCTAAACCCATATCCATTCTCCTTTGGAATGCGAATGGTGTTAGAAATCATACCGACGAACTATCTACTTTACTACTTGACAAGAACATTGATGTGGCACTAACTACAAAAACTCGACTAACCACTAAACAGCACTTCAATATACCACAATACCTGACATATCGTACTAAACACCCTGACGGAAAAGCACATGCTGGTACTGCTGTAATCGTACGTACTCCCATTACCTATACATGATTTCCTACAGTCCACCGCTATCTTGATAAAAACTTTCTCCTTTCCGGTTACTCTTGCATCAACGTATTTCCCTCCTAACCAATCCATATCCAATGCCCAATTCAGTTCTCTCCTCGACTCCTTAGGACATCACTTCATCTTGGGTGCAGACCTAAATGCCAAGCACCAACATTGGGGTTCCAGAACCACGAATTCTCGTAGCCGAACCCTGCTGTCTCACTCAATTCCCAACGTTTTCACCTCCATTCCCCCAACTCTCCTACATACTGGCCCACATATCCCAACCGTAATCCTGATCTTCTTGATTTCTTTATCCACAGCGGCTTAAGTCCCCTCAATTGTTCCATTACACGTCTAAATGAACGGGTTTCACTTGAACCCGTTCCCAAACCTTCTCCACCGTCATTCATTAGGGACCAGTAAACTGGGACCTTTTCCGCCAAATCATCTCCCATAAAATTGATCTCAACATATCCCTCAAAACTCCTGATGACCTTGATAGTGCCGTAAATTCCTTTACTACCACAATCCAACAAGCCGCCTGTACTGCCTCCTTCCCAAAAGACTCCTTCAGAATTTCTAAAAAAGACCATTCTACCCCAACACCTCCTTGACCTAATCCAAACAAAACGCTCTGCCAGATTATTGTGGCAACGTACCCGACATCCTACCGACCGCTGCTCCTATAATTATTACTGAAAAAAATTAAAACTGGAATTAGCCACCTTCAGATCACAATCCTTCAACTAATACCAATCATCCCTCTCTTCTCGCGACAATTCCCTTTGGAAAACCACAACCAAAATCCTAAATCCTCACCGTATTTCCCATCCTCTCCGACGAGATGATGGCAGCATCTGACGAAGATAAAGCTGAGGAGTTCGCCATTCACCTATCCAATACATTTATTTCACATCCGGAATCCCATCCTGCCCACACCGTAACAGTAGAAGAACTCCTTATATCACCAATCCCACTTCCCTTGCCCCCAAAGGCTATTCATCCTTCCGAAGTGAAATTTCAATTAAAAAAAACTAATCCCCCGTAAAGCTCCTGGACATGATCTCCTTACCCCTCAAATCCTTCGACAACTTCCATCCAAAGCAGTCATATTCCTTACATATATCTACAATTGTATCTTACGCACCACCCACTTCCATCTGTTATGGAAACACTCCACTATTATCCTTTTCCCAAAACCAGGCAAACCTCCCAATAGCTCAGCATCCTATAGATCAATTAGCCTACTCCCAATCCTTTCAAAAATTTTTGAAAAGATCCTTTTGAAACGAATTCTACCTATTATAGAATTCCAAAATATCACTTCCCATCAGTTTGGTTTTCGCTCTCAACATTCTACTGTTCAACAAGGACTCCGAGTTGTTGTTCATATTTCCTCAGCCCTAGAAAACAAGGAATACTGTTCGGGTGCATTTCTGGACATACGTACCACCCAAATCATCTTGCACAATCCCTATCAAGCACCTCCCACCCCTATAATCCTCCAAGAAGGTTGAAACGGCAGTGGCCTCGCGACCTTTTGTAGATTGTATAAATTGGAGTTCTGGCAATGGCCAGATTCTTCACTCAAGACATGAGTGTATGTGGCTTAAGTGCTCTCGACCAATCTCCGCTGGCTTCAGTGACGCGGTTGGGAGAGTAGCGCAGGGTTCTCCTGGAGTTCTCTCGCCTGATTGTAAATAGGTATGCATGTGTTGTTTTTTATTTGTCTTAGTTTTAATTTTCTTATTTTTTTTAGGTTATTTTATTTTATTATCTATTGTATATACTTTTGATTATTATTTTGTTCTATTTATTTTATTTTTTGTACATATAGTGTGAATGTCATCCTACCTCACTATAACCAATCTCCAAGAGACAGATTGTTATAATACTCAATAAAGAAATAAAAAGTTCCACTACTTCGCACAGAAATTTCACCACTTACCTCATTCACCTCACTAAAACAATTTCCGACCAATTATTTGCTTTATATCTTATTTCTTGTGTACGGATAAATAAACTACTGATTTTTCATTTTTTGTATCTATGTAGAAAAAAACAATAACGAAAAAATAGTTGTAAAAAAATTAAAATATCAGTTTTATTTTAGTCTACTTCTAAAATCTTACCCTTTTACGAGATTCAAGAAGGAAAACGAATAAAACTGTGAGCAAATGGGTTAACTAATAATTTACATATACGTATATATATATATATATATATATATATATATATATATATATATATATATATATATATATATATATATAAAACAGCATACTGTTTAAAGTTATGACACTATCATTCCTGTTCAAATCGAAACTCGCTAAAATATTATATCATAAGTAATAAGTAAAAGATAAATTTAATAAAAGATCGGACATAGCTCTTGGCAACACTGTTAAATAAACACAAATGCTGTTAAATATTTGTTCAGATTTTATATTATAAATATTTAAAAAAGATTTAAACGATCTTCATCATCACGCTATTTCGAAAATCCAAAAAAATGTTATGTAAAAAAAAAATACGGGACTTACGTAACAGCTTTTGTGCTTATAGAATCTAATTTACAAAAATCAACTCATAGCATGCTAATGGCCCCGAATGTAAAATAAAAAAAAACAAATATTTCACTTTCTTTAACCAAATACAAATCAAAGAAACATTTTTAAAAAACAGAGGCCATTAATTTAAAATAATAAATATATGGCTAAAAGTAAAACGAATTATTTAATAAGTTTGTTTAAAAATCTTGAAGGAAAATTTGGAAGTTGTTGACATTCGTTCTCATTTTAGTCTACCTCTAAACAGTTGGAAAATCGTTGGAACCACGAAAACCCATTGACCCGTTCACGAGATATAAGAGGAAAAACGAATCAGTTTGATTTCTTTTTTGTGATAAATGTGAAATGAAAACAATTTTATTATTTTAGGGCAATTTTTTTTTAGGGATAAAAATATTATGTAAGAAAAATAGCATGTTTTTCCCAACTAAACCTGCGTCGATCCAACTTAACAAAAGCTTATATTTTATATTTGCTTTATATATATTTTAACAAAATATGCTCTCATACTCATGTTAAGACCATGGAGTACTACAGAATATATATAAAGGTAATATCTACTTTTACAGTCAAAGATAAATGAATAACAATTTTTAAAATACAATCTTAACATTTTTTTATGTTAAATTTTCAAAGGAATTAATTCGAGTGGGAAAATCGAATATATTTTATAAAATGTATTTTATCTTACATTTTAATTATTTGGAGTTATGTAAAATATAAAATGTAAAAAAATATATATCTTTTAAATTTCAGTATTATGAAAAGAAGGTACAATTATAATGTATTTTGTATTTTGATATGCAAAATATAAAATATATAGTTTCTAGTTTTTTTATTTAAGCCAACATTACACCATTATTTTCACTTTAAAATTCTACTACGACGTTTCGGCTAGGCAAGCCATTTTCAAGTCTAAAAGCATGTTTTTTTTCAATTTCCAATAATATTTTATTAAAATTTCCATGCATGATTATTCGTATAATCATTAATACATTAAAAAAAAGCTCAATTATTTCAAAATATAATTTTTTTTATATAATTACCTATCATGTACTTGTCCACTATACTTCTTATGTAAAATACAGGAGTCTTCTCTAAATAACTGGTATCACGCTCGTCCATTATTAACTATTTTATTACATTATTATTATACAATTTTTTTTCTTATTAAAAGATTTATATAATGTTAAATTACCATAGTATGTGCCAACCCACATGTTTCATTGTTCTTGAGTGACTAGTTGCTATTATAGGAGTGTATATATATATATATATATATATATATATATATATATATATATATATATATATATATATATATATATATATATATTTATTTATATATATTTATATATATATATATTTATATATACAATGATGTTTCTTTATATTTTACCTGGATCTATTTTACGTGGATCTATTTTAAGCAATACATTTTTTTTAATTGAACTCGAGTAAAAAGTATTCAAATTATCTACGTCTCTATGATTATTTACAGAATTTTTCAAGTTTTTAGTAATATATACATTGCTTCCTTTATTCTAATTTTATTAATATTACTTTCATTATGTCTAATTTTATTAATATTACTTTCATTATGAAGGATTTTAGCGTTTTTTGAAATCAAATTAGAAACTAAATATTATACACCGAAATAGAAGAAAAAAATATTAAGAATAAAAAATATATTTATTTTGTAATATAAAATAATTGATTTGAAATACTGTCAAGATCTTATTAGGTATTGGCAATAATCATTTCTCAATGATGGAAAATCCAGTTTTTCGAGGAATCGATTCGGGGACAGTAGAATGTTTATAAAGTGCGTCACGTACTTCAATCAAGTGTACAGGTTATAAACAGTTGCTCTCAAGACAAACAACCCTGGGGCGTCCTCTGGTAAACTCTTATAATGACTCCTGTACCAACTTCACGTACACCTAATCAACCAGGCTGGCCAGTAGGAACATCTAGAGGGTTGGAGGCTGGTTATTCTACCTTCAGCTAATAAGGGAGGTTTCAGGTCGCTTTTCTTTCTAAAGAGAATAATCTCAATCTACCTAGTGCTTGCCCTTTGGAACTTGTATCTAACAATGCTAGGTAGAGAAAATTAAATGTAATGTGCATATATGTAATGACAATTAACCAGTAGCCAAGAGAGAATATAGAAAGATTTGATAGAAAAAGTCTGGGGCGATTTGGAATCATAGTTAGCGCATTTATGATAAGGATCAATAAATAACTATTTACAGAAACTGGTCAATCAATGTCTCATGCAGGATAGGAGGTTAAGACAAGGCATGCAGCTGGAGCTAATCCATCAGGAAGCCTAAGAGTTGCATGCAGGTAACTGGACAGCAATGGCCATGACAATGGCTGATTAAGGAGACAAAGGATCTATATTGGCAACAGAAGAAAAAAAAAATTCAAATGAATTCAATCAAATATATTCCGTGGTACAGACCCCTTTTTTTTTAATCAAATTATTAACATCCGACTGAAACTTCGCAAATAGCTTCATCTCATCGCAACCAACAAATATTTTCTTTGCCTAAATTCTCGGAATCCGATAACCATCCTTTATTTTCACTCTGATCTAAAATAATAAACAATGAGAACGCTGATACAGAATCCTACAGAAATCCTGGGACCTTGATAAAAATATTTACCTGGTTTTCTTCGACCTCAAATCTGCCTTTGACTCGGTTCCACGAGATGAAATATAGGAAGCTCTCAGATCGAAGAAAGTTCCGAGAAATCTGACAGAGGCGATAAAATCTATATATCAAGAGCATAAAGGAATAGTCAGGCTGAACGGGGTAGAATCGGGTTGTTTCAATTTTGCAAAGATGGTAAAACAAGGAGATAGCATAAGCCCATTGTTGTTCTTGTTATTCATGGATGAAGTGGCATCCATCTGTAAGAGAAGAACGGACAGGACATTCCTGGGACGTAGGAATCTTAATCCTGTAATGATACAACTTCTCCTCTACGCCGACGACGTGGTATTGATTGCGGACTCAGTGGAAAAGTTGCAATTGGCAGTTATAGAATGGTATGAAGAACTCCAACGAAAAGGGATGCTTATAAATACCAACAAAAGTAAGATCCTACAAGTCAGAAGAAAGAAGTAAGATATCCACATATACTGTAATGCAGAAGAATTAGAAGTGGTGACAGACTTCACATATCTGGGTAAAGTGTTAGACGGATCTGGGAAGGTAGACGCAGAAATATCAAACAGGATTAATAAGGCAAATACAGTTTACTACCAGATTTGTAACACTGTAGTAGGGAAGAGAGAAGTAGGCAAAGAAGTCAAGCTACAACATCTTCAAGACGGTATATCTACCTACACTTTTGTATGGAGCGGAGAGCTGGATACTAACAGACCGACAGGAGAGTAGAATCACCGCTGCCGAAATGAAATTTCTGCGAAAGATGGTTGGGAAAACAAGGAGAGACCGAGTTCGCAATGAAAGTATTCGTCAGGAACTGCAGATAGCCCCACTGAAAGAGCTCCTAGAAAATCGTCAGCTAAAGTGGTTCGGCTATGTTATCAGGATGGACGACCACAGAGATCCTCTAAAGACCATGGGATATGTCCCAGATGGCAGAAGACCCAGGGGCCGCCCTAGAATGTCCTATCTTGACTACATTGGGTGACTCTGCAGATCGAGGGAGAAGGACCTCCGACAGGCGAGGAATCCAGCTAGAAATAGGGAAGAATGGAATTCCTGGCTGAATGCTCCTCTACGCTGAAAGGCTTTCAGAGGAAAGCTGAAAAAGAAGAAGAAGACAACACTGATAAGTGAACTAAAGTTTAAAATTAAATAAAAGGTGGGTCAATGGGTACCTGTATAAGATGGCCTCAAGGTAAAAATCTTTTATTTACTTGTCCAACTAAGATGACTGTCGATTTGTAATAAAAAATATAATTGTTTTCAATCTCTAACACTTATTCTTTTTAAATTTCTTTATAATTTCATAACACTAAATTGAATGTGAGAGTAATTTGTTGAACATTTATGACTTGATCTGCATGAGTTGTTGTCAATATAACTTTTAAAATTAATTTTAAAAATACATATTTTTTTTTATCGGAAAATAAGTATTGTTCAAAATATCATTATCGATGGTTTTTAGTTTTTTTTTTGTAATAAAAATAAAATAAAATGTCTATTATTTCATAAGAGCTATTATAAAATGAATGTTTATAATTAATAAACGATAAACTTTTTAAGTGATTCCATATACATACATTATGATTATATTTTGTGATTTATTGTGTTTTTAAAATTAAAATATTAAATTAAAATAACGGTTATATGTAGTAATATAGACAGTAGTTGTAAATAGGAATCTTAATTATGAGTTTTACGAGGCCTCTATCTTAACTTTTCCGTCCGTCCGAGGTTTAAGTTTAGACCTCTATATTAACTTTTCGAAGTTAATTTGTTATCAAATTTAAAAATTCCCAGGTTTAAACAAAGAAACCTGGATTTTTTTTGGTGTACATTTTGACGCTATATTAGGGTTCCTTGACCTTGAAAACATATGTGTACTTAATATCAAGTTAATCCGACATTATTTACAAGTTCTATGCCCGTGCCCACGAAAACCCGTCTTTCGTCCCACTTTGCGACGTATAGACTGAATAGAAAAAATAAATTTTCGATCCCTAAAGTACATTGAAACAAACGGCGGAACATGATCTAATATTTTCTGATGTAGGATCACTAAATAAAATTTATTGTATTTAAAATCGAATACCCACTGACAGTGATATCCACTTGTTAGTGATAAATAAACGATTCCATAGAAACTAAAACAAACTATTAAATAAAAGACAAACCCGTGAAGAAAAGCAACAAATTGCTCGCTGAAAATCTATTACGATACTTGGTTGCTCACGAAAATATTACTGTTTGTTGGGCCGTAAGGATTGTGCGATCTCAAACCACTGAGATTGTTGCAGGTCTGTGTCTCCAAGAATTAAATGTACTATACTTAAATATTACTATGGTCGTTAAAAGCAGAGTGATTAAATTTGAAACTGGTATATGATATAAGTATAGTAAATGTAATTTATGTACTCCAGTAAAATCAGTTTTAAAAATAAAAGGTATTTAAATAAAAAATAAAGTTGTATTTTATTGCCCATCTGTTAGTATTATAGAAGAACATTTTGCTTTAGTCCTTCCTGGCTTTTATGTTATGATATTAAATGTGTAGTTTATAATAAAAATGCTATTTCAATGTGATAGTGAGGGAGAGAGGGAAACAATTTAATTTAACATCCACCATTATTTACTTAAATAAATAAAATAAATTCTGTTTTTTTTTTTAAAGATATATACATTTTCCTTTTAATTGCGACCAACAGCCATAAAAGTTATGACATAAAATAGGGAGACTTTACTTGAAAACTCGAATAATTTATTTGATAAAGTTATGAATAATCTGATGAGCTTCATCACAAAACTTTTACTCATCAAAGGAATCAAAGAAAATCAAAAGACACAGTTACGAATCTCAAAGGCATGTGTTTTCTCGATTTATGCACGGATTTGAATTTGATTATTCTTAATGGAAGGACTTTGGGGGATGAACGCGGCGACTTAACTAATATTAAATTATATTCGGTTATAGATTTTTGTGCAGTTTCTCCTAACTTGTTGCAATCTTCCGAATATATGTAAAATAAAGTTATTTTGTACTTTAGAGACGTCAGTTATGGTATACCAATATTTTGCAGATTCTATGTATCTGTCATATTGCTTATTTCTACAAATACGTGAACTCGCCCGTATTTAATCATCTTTAAATTCATATTCTACTTCAAGATCATATGTTTACTACAGTGTCTTTATTTTTAATATTAAGAATTTTTAATATTATGAAAAATTTACATGTTTCTGTATTTTAATATTAAGGTTAGACAACTTTGTACATTAGTTTATTTTTAATCGTCATTTAATTATTCACAATTGTCATTTCTTTGTTCATTATAGATATTCTGAGTGGACAAAATATCCCAGAGTAAAATTTACTTTCTTTCTTTCTAATATAATTGTAAATTTCAATAAATAGTTTAAAAATTAAATTATATGAAAATATGTCAAAAAAAACAAAATGGTGCAGAACTAGTTATATAAATTATTATCACGATGAAATTACATCTAATAACACAGTTCATCATTTGTACGATGAAAAATTCAATCATTTTTGAAACATGTAAATGTCTTGTAATTTTTACTAATATTAGATTCCAGGAATAATTGATTACTGTAATTTCGGGTCAGATAATATATTAAGAGATAAGGTGAGTGACATAAATTGATCCTATCTTGTGAAGCATTAACACTTTGATAAGATAGCCGCGTCCCATCTGTGCCGCCCTACGCGGCCATTCCTAGGACTCTCAAACAATCAACTTCTAAAATCGGATTAATTTTTCCTTTTCAGATTTAAAACGTACGTATTTCATGGTAATTACTATTTATTGAAATATTAAATTATTATATTGATATTTAGTCCAAGTGCATTAACAGGAAACTACAAGAAAATAAATAGAATTTTAAATTTATTTCAATCATATTTATTTCTTAAGGATGAAGATGGTCCGGTCCGAGAATAATATACCGAATTTTAATTAAGAAAAATAGTTTCATCTCATTATTTTATTTAAGAACCACAAACCTTCATTAATTTCCGGAAATAATCTCTTGTAATTTACAGTGTTTTTAGTTTTATTTAGAATTTCCGGTGATGCTTTGAAGAATAATAAAAAATGTAAAAAAGAGGGGAGAATTAATAATGTATTATTTATATGAAGAAGAAATAAATACTTAATTGTTGACCGTTGTATTATTAAGGAAGGAGATGGTCCGGGTGGCGGTCATAAATAGGCTAAATAGTGGCAAAACTATAAAAAAGACTTTTAATAAAATAGTTTTCATAAAATAGTTAGTTTTCATAAAATAATAAAATATTTCATTAAAAGGCTTTTAATAAAATGATTTATAAAAAAATAAAAATATGAAATCATCAGTGTACAGAAAATTTATTTAAACTAGACAATTCAATGTCAAAGCAACATAGTTATCTGGGTGGAATTATCAAACATTGTTATATTTCAAATACTGTAATCTCTAAAAATGTATATGCTTTTTAATTTTTCCTAAAGCATTTTTTTTTAACTTGCTTGCAATGAGTTTAAAACAGAAAAAACAGACGCAATGCCTTTTATTTTTATTTAATTCATTTGCCCATTTATTTAATTTAAATGAACAGGTTGTCTAACCATTTTTCATTTACAACCGTTACGGTAAAGCTTGATTTAATAGGAAATTTTAAGATCGCTTTGTCACTTGACTTGAAATAATTTTCAATGATTTATTTTGTTACTAAAAGCTCATTGAACCTATCAAACCATCACACAATGAACAGACGATGATTTTAAAATAGTCAAGGTGAGCGGTCAAAATCAATATCTAAATATCACAAAAAAGCAATTATTTTTTTTAATGCCGATGTTTGACCCACGTTACCGAACCTCTTCAGGGATACAAGGGATAGGATAGAATAAATATGACAACCTCGAAAGTGTATAAAAGGAAGGGGAAAATGAATAAATAATAACATTAATTAACACGAAACTAAAAGAATCTAACTTCTGGAAGGTATTTAGTATAGAAAAAACTTACACAAATGAAAGTAATTTATTGAAACTATTTAAATGCTACTTACGGAAATTGTACTTTTCTGATTTTGACAGGAAGTTCAATGTTGAGGAATATCAATTAGTTGCTTGACAATGAGAGATAAATCGATTTTTTTTAAGAGAATGGGTATTATAAAAGATTTAATATTGAGGAATTATTCTAGGGATAAAAAATAATAGTTGCTAGATGGGGTAAAATAAAAGCTGATTGATGTTATATGTGAAAAAATAGGTTAATAGGTCAATTCAATGGTTAGCGGAAAATAAAAACTTCATTGTTCTGTGTCCTGCAGTTTGAAGAGTGTCAAAGTACGTAGGACAGATTAACCCATGAACCACACATACACTATAAGATTTTTTATCAGGCCTCACCCCCATGTTATTGGATTATATTTTGAACATATTTGATCCTGCACAGTGAGTCCTGGATTAGACAAGTGTAAGACCTCAGCGTACCCTTAAAGGACTATTGTTAATTTGTTTTTCTGAATAAAAAAAAATGATGCCTAAAAACCATCGCTTCAGCGATTTGTTGGATGGAGGAGCTGCAAGTATTCCTAATTTAACTCACCTTTTAACAATGTTAAAAATGGAAGTGAGCGAACAATTTCCATTTGTTCTCAGTAACTCCAAAACCTTCAATTTTTGTTCATATACCATTAAAATGAACAATAAATATACACCAGAAAACTTGTAAAGTCGAATTAGAATCATGTGCACCATATTTTTATATTCTTTATTTTAAAAAATAATATTTTTTTCTTCTTAAAGCTCATATTTATTTCAGTGATTATTAAATCAAACCTCAAAAATACTAGTGTTGCCTAAATGCGAGATTGAGACGAGTCTTGGTCATGTTCTTGGTCTTGCGCAAGAGTCTCGCAACAGTCTTGCAGCTACCTATTAGCTTATTACTATAGAGATATTACTATAATTTTTTAAACAGGAGAAACCTAACTAAATCCGAATGAAAAATTAGAGGATTTAAATGCAAAAGTATATTGGTTATACCAATTATTAACATATAGTAACTAAGATTGCCAAGAATTAGTAACTATTTTGCCTTAATTTTTATTTAAAAATCGATTTTTTTAATGGTCCTGGTATTGGTCTTGCAACAGTTAGGCGGCCGTGGTCTTGGTTCTGCAAAGTGCAAGACCAAGACCGATTTTGGGCAACATTAAAAAATACAGTCCACAGAGTATAGAAAGGGCTGCTTTCTATACTCTGTGGACTTATTATTATTATTCATTTATTGATACCCGGGTCATACAGTTTTGGACTCGTTAAATTATGAGAGCATTGTGATAAATAGGTTTCAAAACTTGTTAATAATTATTATTCCACTTTCTATGCAGAGGGAATAGAGAAGTTACTAACACGTTAACAGGAACGTACCGAGAATAATAGACGGCATTTTGATTAATAAAAATAGTTTCATATCATTCATTTTATTTTAAATCCACAAACCTTCATTAATTTCCGGAAACAATCTCTTGTAATTTATAGTGTTTTTTAGTTTTATTTAGAATTTCAGGCGATGCTTTGAAAAATTATAAAAAATGGAAAAAAAGTGGGGGGAATTGATAATGTATTATTTATATGAAGAAGAAATAAATATGGAATACTTAATAGACTATACTTTTTCCAGAGCATTTAATAGCAAAATAAATTAGTGATAAGTATTTGAAGTCAAGTGCCAAAGTGAGCTAAAATTTCCACTAAATCAAGTTTTATCGTGACCGTCGTAAATGAAAAGTGGTTAGACAACCCGTTCAACCCTATTTTAATCCACGCCTTCTTTAAGGGATTAAATGAAAATCAGGATCAACCCAAATCTTTTTCTGATTTTGGTTTAACCCATGCTTTCTAACCTATATAATTTATCTCAAGTTATTATAGTTATTAATAAAATTATTATTGCAATTCAACATTTGATATAAATTGCATATGTAGTTAAATAAAATGATATTTTTTTAATTCTTAAATCTAACTTTATGTTTTATATTTCATTTCATTGTTATCTAAGTAAGACTTCGAATGAATTAAATAACAAGGAACATTAAAAGTATTGCGTTTGTTTTCCTTATTGACATTCATTGCTAGAAAGTAAAAAAAAAAACCTTTGAAAGAAATTAAAAACTGCGTAATTAAAGAAAGGGTTGGGAGATCAGTAAAATATATATATATTAAAAATAAATAATTTTTATTTTTTCCAACGTTTTCGCCCGCAGTTCAGGTCTTCATCAGGGATATATATATATATATATATATATATATATATATATATATATATATATATATATATATATATTTCATGTACTTATATTGTAATAGATGAAAAATAAAATAGAGAATAAGAAAATATATATATATATATATATATATATATATATATATATATATACTAATTTGTTGTAGGATCTTCTCAATACGGTAATTTATTTTGTGCAATCAAAAAATACAGGATCAATAATGTATTATTATTCATAATAATGTTAATTTATAACTTAATTTAAAATGATAAATTCAAAAAATGTGTTATATTTTAAAATATTTTATTTGAAATACTACTACAACTCAGGTTTGATCCAATATTTCAATTGCGAATCAACTGAGACTTCTGTGGCAAACGTATTTTATTTTTCTGCGCCTCGCTATTCAATTACATCATAAACTTTATTGATCTTACCTCGAGTATAGCAGTCGTCGAATAGTTTAAAATGGCGACCAATATTTAATTAAGAAGTATTTAGCGAAGTTTCTTCCCTACAAGCACTCAAATTTTATTCTATTGTGTAACCAGAAACTATGCTAAAAGACTAATTTAACACATTCTTGCGACTTCGTTCTAATTTTTGCCATATACGATTCGAGATAATTTCTGAACCCAGCAAAAGAGAGATGTTTTCCGACGCGAATCGTTGCTAATTAACAATAATTATAGGCTATATATCAGTAGGATTTTTCCAAATGCCGAATAACTACCTTATTTAAATATAATATTTTTAAAAAAATAATGTCTCCAAAGGCAATCAACTCTTTTATTTTTCTTTAATATGCCTGCTCAGCAACATCTGAGAAAATATTCATAGAGGTATTTTTGGGTATATTTCAGTAATTTATTTTTGAAGTTATAAAATAACTTAATTTTAGAGAACATAGATTAATAAGACTACTACTAATAAGTTTACTGAACTGTTACTGAAGTTACTGAACGATTAATTTCGAAAATAGTACATTTTAGAGCAGCAATATTTTCAAGTACATTTTATCCCCCTTCGGAATAAATACATATCTACCATAATAGTAATTTTTCACTAATATATATTCGGAAATTTTAAAAACAAATATCAGTATAAAGCACCGAAGGAGCGTTGCCGAAACGACACAAATTTATTTTGAAAGTTAGATGCCGCAATTACATAGAGCTGAAAGGAAATGCCGATAGTATTGGAAGACATATATCAATGGTAAACAACACGAGGAAGGATATTCTCCATGCTCAGGGGAAATTCCGGTCGGATTGCCTCCGGCCAACATTAGGGGGCAACAATACTAGATCAGATGAATGAAAACTTACATATATGTACTTGTATATATATATATATATATATATATATATATATATATACATACATACAATTATCTATTCTGCAGTTGTAAACAAATATAAATAATTTATTTTATAATAAATACTAAATTTGCTACGTAAGTGATTATTAAGTGAGCTATAAATTCTTACAAAGTATTCGAAATAAAGGTAAAAAACCGTTATTGTACTTTTCTCAATTTAACTGTTTATCCAGACATTTCACAATAAAAATAAAACAAGAGTATTTATCAAAAGGAACTGTCGCGATCTTTAAAAAAGAAAAGAATGTTTTATTAAAATTTTCATTCACAATTTTTTTTATTATTATTTTATTGAAATTTACAACTGTAAACATATATACAACCAGTAAACTTGCTATAGGTATATATTACATGAAAGTACTCGTGTAGAAGCTATCCATCGGTAACATTTCAATGATAAATTAATTTAGGAGGTCCTTTGGCCCTCTTCTTTTCAGACGCCTCGGAGTGTTGTCAGGAATTGTGTTGGATGAAAGTTTACAAACTAGAGGATTGGGGTGACTAAAGAGTTTGGAATGAAAAGAGGTATATCTAGTTTGGGCCAAGTCTTCCACAAAAGGAATGTTGAGGTGTTTATGGATAATATTATCCGTTACATTATAAGGAGCATTTAGGATTTTACGGAGGATTTTGAATTATCAGAATTGGATCCGGGAAAAATTTGATGTTTTTTAGAGCACCAAAACTCAATACCGTATGTCCAAATGGGCCTGATGATAGTAGTGTAAATGAGTTTTTTGTAGAATATTGGAAGTTTAGAGCGTTTGTCAAGTAAGTGTTGTAGTAGTCGGCAGTTTCTTGTCTTTTAAGTTTAGTATGAGGATTCCAGGTAAGGAGAAGTCCTAGGTAACGGATCTGTTCGACAGGGATCAGTGATATATTGTTAAAGGATACGGTGGGACAGGATGTTGTAGGTTTACGGCGAAGGGTAAAAGTAATTTGTTGAGATATTGATTTGTTTGGATTAATTTCGATTCTCCATTTGGCAGACCATTTTTCAATGGCTGAAATGTGTTTCAGAATTTATATCAGATAATTTCTTCGTTTGTTTTTTAAAGCTCTAATGTTAAAAGATGATCTTGGGAAAGAGATTATAACACGTATTAGTAGAAAAAGGCCTTTTCAGTCTCGATAAGTAATAACTTTATTTCAAATTTATTTAAATTTCCGCCTCTTCAGGTATTTTCAGGGATAATCTGATTTTACATGTAATTCAAAATTTCCATTCGCTTTTTAACAGTGCACCTACATGCACTTAGTCAAAGAACACAACCGAAGCTCTAATCTTTGAAGTTACTAATTAAAAATTTTATTTATAAGTTCTCAGATGTACGGATTTACATGCATCTGGGGCATAATTTGAGGAGGATGTTTTTTATAAGATTATTTTTTAGGAAATCGCTTGCTATAATTGCTAATATAACGACATCTATACTGTTTTGACCATAGATGAACTTTTACTATAAAAGTTGTAAATAAAACATTTTATCGATAATTTGAATATGAAAGTTCTAACTAATATGTCCTATCGAGAATTTGAATATAAAAGTCATATATTACAACTGGCGTTAGTGCTTGACATCGGTCATAATATCTCCTTGCACAACCGTTGACCAAACAGTGTTGTTACTTCCATACTGAACTCAAGATCCCTATCGGGTTTTAGTAGTACATTTTCATTTTTTTTTTTAATTTCTTTTTTATCCTAATGAAAAAGTTTTCGGAAGAGCTTTTATTGTAAAAGTTCTTAGGATAAAGTTCTCAAAGAACTTCTAATATAAACTTTCTGACGTAAATAGTTGCGGTAAGCGCTGTTTCAAAAAGGTTGCTTAAGAAAAAACCTAAGCAGGAACTAGATTTTTTTCAAAATAAAATTAAAGTTATTAAAGTTACCAAATATCTTTATTAAATCAAACAATGACGGTTGCTGACAAAACTTTTATTTTTGTTTATTTGTTTAACTAATGTATGTAATATATTTATATGTTTCAAAACAGGTATTCACTAATTGTTTAGATTTTTATTTTTTTATTTTTGAGGGAGCATTTTGCATGGCTTTTGAGTTAGCTTATTTTGATTATAAGCATGTTTTCGTTGAATTCTGTCGCTCCTTATTTTTTCAATACATTAGGTTCTTTTGTTTAAGCCACGTTAGCCAGCATAGAATGTAAAGTATTTTCTGTCCATTATTTATAAAATTTTGAATAAACCAAAAATGAAAAGAGAAAACAATGTAAATGTTTTAAAAAATTTAAATATTTTTCAAAATGAAAAATATATAATTAAACATTTATGACTCAATTTTTTTTTTTGATCTATTGTTTTTAGTATATTTCTTGACCATAAAGTTTCAGTGCTTCGAGTTCCATGATTTTTTTTTGTAATTTTTCTTTAAATGTTTTAATGTTTCTAAAATCAAATATTTTAAATCTATAATATCTCTTAAAAGAAACGCTTTTCATTACCGAGTTTTCAGAAAATGTTCCTCTACTGTTGGTACTTTTTAGGTAGACATTTTTATATACATCTCAATTGAAATATACAACACATTTTAAGGTGTGAAAATATGTACAGATTTCGTCTTGGTTACGTACGAAGCTTGAAATATAACATCAAAAGAAATCAAATCAAACAGAAACGAAATTAAAGAGAGGTTTGGTTAGTAGCATAAAAATAATATATGTAAGATTATATCATAGATATGAACTTGGATCTAACAGAGATGTGTTAATACTAAAAATAATAAAATAATCTTAATAATGGCGTTAAAAAGTAACGTGGAGAGATAAGTTGTTATACCATACTCGCACAACGGCAGTGTATTTCAGAATGGTAGAACGCCGCGCCTTAATTCCGTCCTCAATGAACAATAACATTTCACGATTCCTCGACATTATTTTTCTTTTTCAATTCCCTGATTTGTTAGATTATAGCTTGGAATCCAAAATAAATACAGAATTTAAACTAAATCTCTTTGTTTCATAAATACTTTTATTAAAAAAAAAAAAAAATTAAATCCACTCAATTTCATTATACCTTATACGTTTCAGTAATTTTAAGTAATTATTTATCACATTTTTAATATCATTTAATACCACATAACTCGATAACAATCAAGCAATATATTTCGGTCAAAAACTACTAAAAATTATGAACAGAAATTGTCAAAAGAATTTTTTGTTTTATCACTTATCTATAGATACACGTGCGGCTGAGTGAGGGGCGCTGGGATTTCCTTCCAGAGTCCTGCCTTCCATTCCACGAGTGGGAAGAAAGGCTTGGCTGGGAGATATTGAGTGAATGTATTTTTTTTTTTTTTTTAGATATTGTATACAAGTGTATGGGTAGTTATTTTCATTAGCTTAGTTTCGGTTTGTTTAGTTTAGTTTATGTATCTTTATTTTGAGAATTATTATTTTTCTGTATTATTTATTGTGAATGGAGTGTGAATGTGCTCTTTGAACACTGGTATAAATGTCCTTAATTGTGACAGATTGTAATATCTCTCAATAAATATGTTTTTAGTAAGAAACAATACAGTATAGATATATGATTTATCGATAATAACTTGATTTGCCAAAGAGAAGTTCTTGTACGAATAATTCAATAATAAACAACTGAACCTAATACATTACTTTCAGAGTCTGGTATATCCAATGAAATATGAAATATTTATAAAAAAAAGGAAACTAGGGAAATGAAATATTTCCTAACTTTTATCCTACTTTATAGAGGCCAATATCTAATATATATATATATTAGAAAGAATTTAGCTTTGGCGTAATTTTCACACCCAAAAAAGTAACATTTCAACACATTTGCTTGATGTATTTATACTAATACAGTTGTAAATATAATGAATAAACAAAAAAATATATTTAATCACTTTCGGTATGACTGAAAGTTTGTTTTTAATATTTTTCTTTTATTTTGGAACTAGAACTTTTCCATTGTAACTTTTCAAGTAAAAGTTCGATATATATTTCAGCATTTGTTTTAAAAGACGTTTATGTTTTAAAAAACAAAAAGATTTTATTCTGATTTGCGCTTGTACTATTAAAGTCTTGCCAAATGCCAAACACCTAGTAACCTACCAATAGAATATGGGAATATGTTGTTTCTTTATGGTTTTTGCAATGGGAGTAGAAACCCCGTATTCCAGAAATAGCGGCTAGGGTTAAAATAATTTTAAAAAATATTTCTATAGGACATGTTATTTATGCAAATACATATTTATATGTATATATGTTATGGAAACTAGTAAAATATATAATAATTCTATTCGCTTTGCTGAAGTATCGTCAGAATTTTCTATTAGTTTGCTAAGTTGTCACATAGAAAGTTGAGTGAAAATTCACTTTATGAAAAAAAAGAAAGCGGAAAACTAAATTTCTCTATAAGGGTTTTCCTTTAGCTGAGGAGATGGCGGCTCACAGTTGCCGAAGAAAGGATAACAGTTAGAGACTCTAAGGCGCCCGCCCCCCCCCCCCCCAGCATCACAGATTAACCAAAACTCCAACTCCCCCCCCTTCGCTCTGGCCAATCTCTCCGCTATCAGATCCAAATGGCAATTTGATTCAATGGTAGAGTTCCTGAAGAAAATTCAGGAAATACTTATGCCTGTTTCCTTACAGAAAAACGGTGATTTCATTTGTAAACAACTACAGTGAAACTAGCCCTTGCGGATACTTCCTTATAACGTACTTTTCTTTATAGCGGACACATTGATAATCCCCATCAAATTTCAATAACTTTACAGTATAATTGACTTCTTTATAAAGGATGTTCTCTACAACGGACGCTGCAATGCTGAAAAAACAAGGTTTTTAATTAATTTTTTTTATAACAGATAGCAGGAAAGCAGCGAGGCTCATATTTTGAGAACAATAATTCAATTTAAAGTAGCTTAGTCCAATTATATCGGGAATTAGGCTTTCAAAAGGGGATTACAGTCATTGGTTCTACTGATTTCATTGTTAACATTTAAATATCCTAACAGGCTACCGATTAAATTTCGAAGAAATGACTGATGTTAATAATGAGTGTTCGTATATATAGGTATGCCTGTTTTTTGTTAATTTACTTATATTTAAATTATTTAATTATTATTTATTGTATATACTTTTTGATTATTATTTCGCTTGTTTTTATTTTATATTAACTGTATAAATAGTGTGTATGTAGTCTTAATTCACTATAACTACTATCCATGTGACAGAATCTTATATTACTCAATAAACAAAAAAATTGGTGTATAGTGTATAAAATAAATAATAGTGTAAACAGTGGGCCCAACAAGGTAATGTCAATACAAAAAAATATTTTCTAAAACATCAGGTTTTTACATATTTCTAGTAACTAATATACTAATGATTTTGCCGAACTCTTCAGCAACCATACCACCAGATCAAAATAATATACTGGTCATGCACCTCTCAGATGAGAATTTTCGCGGCGTCTGAATTTTTAAAACATTCGATGAAGACGAAAAAAAATCTATTACAAATTGGGTGGCTCGAATGTCATTTTATTTTTTATTTTAAAGAAGCCAGTAAAAGATTTTTATCGATAAAATCGATAAAAATCTTAATATTATCTTATCTTAATAATAATATTATTAATTGATTCTTAGCCAAATCAATTAATAAAACAAAACAGCTTTGCACCAAAAGGTTCAAACAGAACATACAGAATACTATTCTCAATAATTCGAAATTTTAATGGTTTTAAACATAATTTTACGTTTTATATGTGCATTTTTCTTCTGAAATATACATATTATTTTTCATAAAAATATATTTAAATTATCAGTTGAAAAATATTTTTTTAATGAATTAAACGATTTCACTTTGACGATATATGACTAATAAAATACCACATCAATCTGCTATTTTTTTTTTTTTTTTGTTATTTATCAGGTTTGTTGCTATCAGTTTCTATAAAACGGACACGACTCTATACCGCAACAATTTTTATTACCCGTAAGTAGTGTTGCCCAAAATCGGTCTTGGTCTTGCATCAGTTAGGCGGCCTTGGTTGCAAACTGCAAGACCAAGACCGATTTTGGGCAACACTACTTACGGGTAATAACAAGGACTGATAAAAAAAATCTATTTTTTAAATAAAAATTAAGATAAAATAGTTACTAATACTTGACAATCTTAGTTACTATATATTAATAATTGTTATAAACAATATTCTTTTGCATTTAACCAAGACTCGTCTCGGCCTCGCATTTGGGCAACACTACCCGCAAGTAGTGTTGTACTACTCAGAAGTTTTGCTGTATTTCATACACTTGTATATCTGTTGATTTCTAATCGTTTCAAATTACCATTATATTCATTATACGGTGTGTCTCGTAAATAAAGGAAAGTATTTTAAAAAGTGACAGCAGACATCAAGAGGTATAAAAAATCATTTTAACCATGCTCCAATTTTCCGCAGAAAACTAAGAAATCTATTGTTTGTATTTTACATGGCACGTTTTTTATTGGACAGAAAATACCAATTGTATTTTTACTATCAAAATACATCGCAGGCGAACGAAAAATATTTGGTGCGCGCATTACACAACTTTCACTTACCCCTCTAATTTGAATAAAAATTATTTTCTGGCAACGATGGGCTACTACAAAGTTTTTGAAGGGTATTTTTAATGAAGCTCAACCTTTAACCTTAAAGCTAGGCTGGAAAGCACATTACTCCTGCCTCTCTGCTATTTTTGCCTAGATAGATTTGAAAGTACTTCTGTATATTTGACATATAAATGATTATGGATTGTACCCATATTTAGTATCAAACTCTTATTTTTCCATTGTAAAATTTACTAAAATGGAATAACGATATTTCACTAGCCCGCCATCGATAGGTCAAAAGTTGTCACACTAATTGTAAGTGCGTAATGTAGTAATTTCACTTTGGGAAAAGTCATCAAATTATTTTAATTTAATTTTCTATAATGTTACATGTTGATTTTTCGGAACAAACCGACGATAGATACCTAATTATTCAAATATAATATCGGATCTATAGTTATTAAACTACTGAGGTTATAAACATTTGATGTTTTACACATACATGAAATATTTTTATATTTCACTTCTTCCTTCACACAAGTACAATGAAATCATCTTTTAAACAATGTCATTTATCTATATTCGATTCATTTTATATACCTTTTATTTAAACTTAAAAATTGTTTTAAAAGTTTACATTTAGTTAGGAAATGTCATTTAATTTCCTCGCAATTAAATAATTAATATCAGTTTCGTACTACTATTCGTTTATGAGCTAGACTGTTAACACACACACACACACATAGACCATTTTGCGATACTTTATATTAGAACCTCAAACCTTATATTTCCATTGAAAACTCACATTCGAAAATTTTCACGATCGCACTACTTTCCCCAGGTATATATTATATTTATAGTTAAGGGAAGTAAAAGTAATTCTTTGTAATAATTCGTCTTCAAAATAAGGAGAAGAAAAGACTATTTATGGAGAGTTGGAGGGAGAAACAAATAAAACAAACACATTTTATGCTTAATTAAACAATTACTAGCGTTGAGTAGTATTCTTTATGCATATATAATTATAAAGTTCTTAGCCAAATTCTAAAGTTTTTAGAAATAATGTTTTTTGTGGCTAATATTTTGTTTTCGAATGAGAAAACAAATTTTAAAATTGGCTCTTGGAGCCGAAACGTTAAATAATATTTCTTAAATGTTTTAAATGTGAAATAAAAGGTTGTGAGATTAAAAGGGTTTATGTACAAACCTTGCCATAAATTGATTAAATATAATTTTCTTGTTATATTTTTTAGGTTCCGTGATATTTTTTATGTTTTTTAAAAAAAATGTATTGGGCCAAAGATCACCAGTAATAAAGTTTTCACTTTATGTATTTATTATTAAACGTTTCGGCCTCTCAAGCCATTTTCAAGATTTTGCAAACAATATTTAATTTAGTTATTTTTCTTTAAAATATGCCATTATAAAACATATAATGATTTATTAACAGCCTGTTACATACACAGTTCTTATTCTTTCTTTTTATTAAATAACATTTAACATAACATAACAATTTCTGGATATTTTGGTATAAAATTAAGACACAAAGCATAAAGTGTTAAGATTGTCTTCATCCCCTGTTTTACTGATTTTTTAAAGATTTTTCGTAATGGTTATAGATTATATTATTCTCAGTTTGTTAATATTTAGGGTGGTAAGTAAAAATTGGGTGATACATCGAACCAGATTTTTTATTTCTAACCCAATAATCTTTTATATTTATATATAAACCTGTATCCCCACAATCCATGAAGGGTCTTGGGTTCACTACTTTGTAAGGAAGTACTGTTTCCACGTCAACGGTTATGCAAGGTGATGATTTGACCGAGATCAGGCTTCCCGGTCATATTTAAACCCTGGATACGGAGGATTAGAGCGCTCACTCGTTGAGCTACTCCGGTATATATATATATATATATATACTAGACAAAAAATCAAGGATGATGCCAGTTATTTCCGGTTATGAACAAAATTTTGTACTAGATTAATTGGCTAACTCTGGGGTTGTAAAAGCCGCCTATCCCTCACCCAACCTCCTCAATCTATCTAACTTTACCCATCCCAGTTTACCCCTTTCTTCTTCTCCTGTCTCAATAACGTCCTCTAACTTTCGTCCTGCCAATATCTTATTCCACGATTTCTTTATCAGTTATTCAATATAATGTTTTAGAATTGAAGAAAATATCAAGGGTATATGCGACTTTGGGTATACTGTCGGTTTTTAAAAAATGAAATATGGTTCAATCATAAAATCGTAGTCATTATTCTGAAATTTAATTTTTTATAGGATGAAAAAAATCATGGCTATTTTCATATGATATTCTGAAAACCGATTTATAACTAATCAATTATACCTAAATATTTTTATTAGTAATTTATAGTTCATGGAATATTAGCGAAATTCATGGTGATTTTTCTCTGTACAGACATTAGAACACTGCTTCACTGGGATTCGACATCCGAAACGCGTATTCTTCCGAAACGTGAATTTAGAATAAATTCTTAATTTTCTAATTTATTACAATGAAAAACTGGATTCTGTGGTACAAATAGTGAAATATTATTACATTTCTACTAAAATGAAGCTAGTAAAAATATGTAACGAAGATTTTTTTTTTCATATTAGTTATGTAATATCATTAATACCAATTGCATCGTAAGTCTATGACCTTCTACTCTGTAATATCCTTTAATAATACTCCACTTATCTCTGTTTAAAAGATTCTAAATTACTACAACTGAACAAACGTCTGACTTGGAATCCTCACTCAAGACTGAAACGACATGAAATCGCTTGCCATTTACAAAGTTCCTAATAAAGACTCATATACATGATTATAATAGACTTACGGAGCTGAGCTTTGGGGTCCCACTAAATCATCGAATTTCTCTCGTATCCAATCCTAACAGTCCAAAACCTTTCACAAAATCCTCAATTTAGCTTACTTTGTCACAAATAAAACAATCCATAACGACCTTAATGTTCCATATGTTGCCGATTAGATACTTATGCTTCCGTAATAAAATTCGAAAACCATCCGAACCCCCTCGTTTCTAACCTTGCTTCCTCGTTGACTTCGAATGACTAACCGAGGATTCTGAAAAGAAGATGGCCTTGGAAACTTTTAATGTAGAAATTTTATTAGAGTGCTACCACGGGTAGTTTCTCTCTTACTGGACGTATTTCTATTTAAACACAGTGGTAAATTTCATGAATAGAAATAAAACATCAATAATTTTCTCTCAACTGATCATATCTTATCAAAATTTTGTTCAACGACAAAACGCTATCCTAAGTTGACTAGGATGTAACTAACATTTTTCACTTAATTGGGGTGAGATTATTCGCGCTTCTCACTTTATTTTAAGGTTAATTGTATATTTTTATTTTTAAAACATGAAATTTCACTTACCCTTTTTTAAATTTTATTCTTACCCATTTTCGTATGTGACTAAATTTCGATATATATTTTTTTTTAAAAAGAACAGAGGATATCATTTTCTGATTCTACTATCTTCAAATGTCAAATAACTGCCATCCAAAAATGAAATTATAAGATGTATCTCGAAAAGAAGAAATGTTTGTGCTTTAGAACGTAGGGCTCAATAGTTCCTTTTGAACTACAAGTAACGGGTCTTGTTTAACATGTCGAAATCTAAGCTTATGTTGGGAGTATAAAATAAGAATTCTTTAGGTGTATTAACGAAAAATTTATTTCTACTTAAAGTAGGGTGGTAAGTGAAAGTTTGGTGATGCGCCACACCAGATTTTTTTTTCTAATGCAATAAGCTTTTATTTAATTTTTTTTTTTTCAAACTCAATTTATTTCGTCTCGATTCGTTTTTTTTAAACCTCCCAGTTTTTTCAACGACTTTTATTAAAGTTGTTAAATGAATTTAAAAATTTCAATTATTTGTCACTTCTCTATGAAATTCGATTTCGTTTCATACCTCATTGAACAAAATGGCTCCTTAGAGAGGAAAGTGGTCAGTTATGTTGTCAATGTCTATAATGTTAATGTTGTCAAAAGTTGATGATGCAGAGTTCCAAGTCCCAAATATCCTTGGCCAATCCGGTAAGTGGAACCCTCATTACCTCCTCACTAATTAATTTTATTATCCTTTTAATTCAAATTCATTTTTGTCAATTTTATCATAGAAATTAATTGCCATTTTAATTATAACAAGTGAATTAATATCCTTTCATTGCTTTTCAAATCTTCTAACCCCACGTCAGAACCCTTGAAGAATGGTTTCGGAAATGGGGGATTAAGATCGATAGCTATAAATCCCATCAAATTGCTTTTCTTCTTAGCCAAAAATATCATGAATCCTCTCAATCATTTACTAGCCGCCCTCGAGGGAGGTCTTCTCCGCTCCAGTGGTTTTGAATATCGCCTTATGAGACTCTGAGACCTGGCCTAACATAAGAAACGCCGTGGGGATTGGACGGTGTATAAAAACGAGTATAAAAACTGTTTTAAAAAACATCATTCTGTTACTTTAATGTTATTTTATCGAAGAAGAAGAAAAGATAAACCTGAAGTAATCGCGTTGCATTTAAATATTTCGTTTAACAACAGAAAAAAAAAATCTGGTGTGTTCACTCACACGACTCTCCAACCTATTTCAGAAAAGTTTTTATATATTTTACTTTGTCCATTAAGAAAAAGAAATTTAATTAGATTTGTTTTCCTGATAATTGATCAAAGAAAAGACTTGAGTACGATTTATGTGATTAACTAAAGCAGTGTAAACCGGCTTGTGGAAGATTAGCATAAAAAATTACCAACAATCTAATATTGCTAATCAAAAACTTTCTGCCATATCCCAGTCAGACAATAATTTCTGTTAAAATAGATGAAATAGTGAAACTTATGTGATGGGAACACCAGATTTTTTTACTTTCACATACATTACTCTTTCTATCTCTTTCACCCCTTTCTGGCAAGGGGATTTCAACTCATAATGTTATATACGAAATTAAATAGCTGTTACTTCGTTAATAGTTTTCCGAAATTAACGATTTTTATATAGTTTTATTGGAAATTTCGTTATTAAAAAAAACAACAGATTTTCGGACTTTGGGAGCTCTGAAACTTATAAATTCGTCGAAAACCCCACATCGGAAATTTGACCCGATCGCAGTTCTTTCCTTACCTAGTATACGTAAGAAAATAATAAATAAAACACGTATAGAAAATATAATACGCTTCTATAGCAGTATATCTTCGCGAATACTGCTTAGATTCCGATGAAATACTTTTCGTTTTGTGAATTTTTTTAATTACCTTTCAAAACTTTTTACACAAATTTTCCATAGAATATATACTTAGGCGAGTAAGGCCCTAAAACATTTTTCTTTTCTTTAATTTTAAATGTAATTTTTGTCCCTGATTTTTTTTTCGGAAATTTAGTACATTTAAGAAATTGAAAGGATATAGTACATTACGAAATATTAGTACATTACGAAAATTGAAAGGAAATTAATTAGAAAATTAGAGGAAAGGTTCATCAAAATCGTTAGAGTAGTTTTTGCGCTACAATCTATAGAAAAATATGTTTTTTGCACAGAGAGCACCGCACAGGCATCAGTAGTCAATACCCTACAAAATATAAAAAAAGCAACAAAATCGGTTCACTACCTCTCGAGATAATCTCGACACAGACAGACAAGCCAATGGCTCAAAAAGTGTTTTTTGGAAGGGAGGAGGAGAAGATACTATGAAACGTAAAGATCCGTCGAAAACCGCAGAACGGAAATTTGACCCAATCGCAATACATTCATTACCTAGTAAAGGTAGGAAAGTAAAAAAAAATTATATATAGCTACAATCCTATTAAATTGTATTGGTGAAGAATAAAATATAAGAACGTAATGTAATGTAAGTAAGAATATACATATAATAATAATATATTTTAATTTTTATTGATTTCTTAAAAAATATATATAAGCAGATAACATATTTTATGTTCTTATATACTTTTACAATATTTCTTTTAATAACATTGTTTGTTATCTTGTCTTTCCTCAGCCCTGATGAGGGCCTGCAACTTAGGCTGGAACATTGGCACAAGAGAAGAGTACAATAAAACTGTACTGCTGAGCAACTATGTTGAGTTGCTAAAAGAGCCAGCATACTGATCAGTCCTAATCGATAATATTTAATGAGATAGAACAAAAAAGGTAATATTTTGCGGGCATATCTTGCGAAGTACCGAATATTATAATTTATTTTCTCATTTTTTTCCCCTTTCCACGACTGCCAGTATAGCTCATCATGAAGTGGCCATAATCAATACAAGTGATGGCGCAGGATCCATAATAAGACCAAAAAAATTTATTCCGCCATACTCTGCAGATGGCTCTTTTCCATACCCAGTTTTTTTCTAAAAACTCTGCAGTTTAAAGTGGAGTCGCTCCACTACTCCCGAACCATAGTCCTCGAACCGAATATTCTCTTTCAGCAAAGTCCTCCCTATTTTCTCCTGCAGGTATGGAATGCGTTTTTTATAAATCTCCTCTTTTTCTGTTTGTATTTTATGATCTTGATCCTCATCGTCTGTTTCAATTCGACTAGTAGGATCCTCTATCATAGCCGATTTTCTTTTCGCACTAAAGGCTGAGATATCTACAAACCTCGGTAAGCCATCTCTATCTATACAATATACTTCAAAGAAGCCTTTCTACTTTATCGTCTCTAGGAATTCGGCAATTCGATGCTTTATACTATTGTGCCGGCGGGTGACAAGGAGCATGTTGTTCGGACTATTGCTCAATACACGGGTCATATAAATTTTATATGTTTTAATTTATAGTTTCCGATTCTTCTTTACATTTCTACTTCAATTTATTCTTTTTTTGATTTCCATTCGCTATGTTTGTGTCAATATTTTTTTTCAATAGAAACTTCCGTTTATCAATATGTAAAAAAAAAAAAAAAATACCTGCACCACTACAACCCATGAAGGTTCTTGGGTTCAGTACTGTTTAATTAAGGGTAACCATTTTATAGAGACTGGGTGTGCCCCAAGGAATGTCTCACTACCCCAGGGTTGCCCCACGACCAATGAAACAAAATAAATAATTTTTCTGCCATGAGCCGGGATTCGAACCTGGGACCGTCAGCACCGGAAGCTTAGTGCCCTACTCCTGAGCTACCCCGCTCCCATAGGTTTTTTATCAATATTATTAAACAATATCTTCTATGGTATAGCGCCTTTGCTGAACCTCCACTGGTCATTACTGCCAGTGACGCGGCTGAGAGAGAGGTGCTGGGATCTCCTTGAGACCTACTTTTTCCTCAAAATGTGGAGAGGAAGGCTGATTTCAAAGTTACCCTGTATGATTTTTTTCCAAATATTGTGTATATGTATATTTGCTAATTAGCTAATGTGCTTAGTTTAAGTGTTTTTTACATATATATATAGTTACATGTCACATTTACTTATTGTATTTTCTCTCTCTCTCTCTATATATATATATATATATATATATATATATATATATATATATATATATATTTACCCCCATACCTGACTGAAACGACTAGAAACCGCCCGACGTTTTCGACTATTGCAGCACTTACTAGACAAACGCTCTAAGCTTTCAATCAATTACAAACGACTCATATATATGACATATAATAAGACCTATTTGGACTTACAGAATTGAGCTTTGGGACTCCACTAAACCATCGAATTCCTCTCGTATCCAATCCTTACAATCCAAAATCGTTCATAAAATCCTCAACGCTCCTTACTTTGTCACAAATAAAATCATCCATAAAGACCTTAATGATCCATATGTTTCCGATTTGGCCCAATCCAGATACCTATCCTTCCATAACAAACTGCAGAACCATCCGAATCCTCTCGTTTTAAACCTTGCTTCCTCCTCGATCCCTGATAACCCTCCGAGGCGTCTGAAAAGAAGATGGCCTCGGGACCTTCTAATATAGAACTTTAATTTGAGTTCTACCAATGGGTAGTTTCTCTTCATGTTGTACATGTCATGATACCAATGTCACATTTACTTGTTGTATTTTCTATGTAATACAGTTGTAAATTTCATTAAAATAAAAAAATATATATTTTTATATATAGTATTTTTCTTAGTTAGTATTTTTAGTATTTTAGTATTATTGCTAGTATTTTTATATTATTGCTTTCAATTTATTTTTATTTAATTACTAGTATCCTTAATTGGTACAAAATATAATAAAATTTAATAAGAAAAATTAGATACAAACAAAAATATATAATATAAAATATAATTTTATTTATCACATTATTATTTTTTTTTTTCAAATAAAGTTGTAGTTATCATTTAACTTTCTCTAACGATGTTCATAGGTACATAGATTTAATTTAAAAGTATTAATTGATACTGAAATTTGAATAGTTAGTATTTAAATCTATTAGTTAGTCTTAATTTATAAATTGTTGTAGCATTATAATTTTCCCCAGCCAAAAATAAAACTTGTAATTTTTTTTTTTAGCATGTACTTTAGGTTTTACCTTTTTATTTTTTTAAGTTTTATCTTCAAACGTACAATAAAATAGTGTTCCAAACAATTGGAGTGATGCATTCCGTCCATCATATATATATGCTATGATAGGCTTAAAATTAATTTAATTTTTCCATTTAGTTCCCATACAAACATATAGTTTACGCTAAATAATATAAAAATATTAATTATAATTCATTAGTTATTCCTCACTTTTACTACTTTCTAAGATTTCATACATAATATATTATATTTTTCTAAATTCCTTTGCTTTCCGAAAAATCGGGGGGGGGGGGGGGGGAGAAAGCATGCTTTAATTAACTTTAATATTTTATATTTAGCCATTTTTTATACTAGTGTAATACCTTTAATTACCTCAAATAAATTAAATTAAAGGTATAATAAAGATAAATACATTTTGAAAATTCCGGCATTTAAGCTCTGTCAGAATATTGCAATAAAGATAAGAGCTATCTGATATTAAACTCAATTTAATTAAATATTGGTATATAATTCATCGAATTCGGGTTCATCGAAATTAAAATCAAGTAATCAAAATCGTTTGAACCTTTTCGAGAAAATTGTAAACAATTGTGAAATGGCAGTTACGAGAAGTCGTTTTTAATTAAAAAGATTCAGTAAAGTTCCAGGCATTTGCCTATTGTGTATATTTAATTTAAATTACAGAAAGGGTTCACATAGTCATATATACACAAAAGCAATCACACATCATTTGGCGAGACTTGATTATATTGATTCATTGGGCCTTAAAACGTGAATTTCTGTTGAATACCCAGATTAGAAATTTTTTGACGATATCAATGCTTTCCCTTATTACATATTTAATTTTTAGGTTAAAGGTTAAACCGTTTTATCTTTATATAACGCGTAGAATTATATATATCTAATAATATATATAAATAATTCAATGTGTCATATAAATATAATTAATAAGCAGATTAATGACGAATAACAGATTTGATTTCATACGCAATATTATACAACTGGACACTTTGAGTTTTTAATATGAAATTATTTTTTGTTTAATATTTTTTGTCATTAGATTAAATGAATCGCTTTATTACTTAATAATTCGAATATCTTCATATTTATTAACACATAAGAGAAGGATGATTGGGATGATCAGTCAAAATAAAATAGTAAAAATAAATAATTGTATTTATTTTCACATTCGCCGACGTTTCGGTCCGAAGTCCAGGCCTTCATAAGGTCAAAGAAAAGAACCAGATAACAATAGGTATAAGAAACTATAAACATTGTATAATAAAGAATTAACATTAAAAAAGGTGAAAGGTATAAACTGAAAAATGTAGATAGACAAACTTGAAGTAGATGGAATGAACATTAAAGTAAAATAAAGTAAGTAGAGTAATGACAGTGACAGAGAACTAAGAAATAAATAATAACAGCAACAAAGCACGGAACAATGAAATAAACATAATCAATATAAGGTAACATAAGAAATGAAAAATGGTAATCTTAAAATTTCTTAATTTTTTATTTATATCTATTATTTCCTCATGTAACTTCATATTTATTTTCTCTGTTTTACACTTTATTCTAAGATTACAATTTTTTCATTTCTCATGTTACTTATTTTGATTATGTTTATTTCATTGGTCCGTCCTTTGTTGCCGTTATTGTTTATTTTTTAGTTCTCTGTTACTGTTATTATTCTACCTACTTTATTTTACTTTAATGTTCACTCTATCTACTTCATTTTACTTCAACTTCTTCTACCAACATTTTTAGTCTATACCTTTGACCTTTTTTTTATTTTAATTCTTTATTATTCAATGTTTATAGTTTCTTATACCTATTGTTGTCTGGTTCTTTTCTTAGCCCTGATGAAGGCATGAGCTTCGGGCCGAAACATCGGCGAATGTGAAAATAAATACAATTATTTATTTTTACTATTTCATTTTGGCTAATCGCCCCAACCATCCTTCTCTTCAATTATTCACTAGTCAACCATCAACCCACAATTTATTAAAATAAATTATTCCCCATTCTGAAGATAGTTTATTATTTCAATTTTTTCAGAAAATATTTGTATAAAATATTAATAGAAGTTACGGAAATCCTACACAGGAATAGTAGGAAAAACGCTATCAAATACCAGATATGCAATACTGTTATTGGAAATCGAGTGGTGGGTAGAAACGTGAAGTTCCACATCTTTAAGTCGATATACTTGGTCATTACTCCTATACGGAGCTGAAAGCTGGATAATGACAATTAGACAGTAGAACAGGGTGACGGCTGCGGAAATGAGGTTTCTTTGAAGAATTTCTGGGAAAAAAAGAAGAGACTACGTCCGCAATGAGAGGATCAGAGAGGGCTAGGAGTACCTTCGGTGGAGGTCGTAGAGATCCGGCCATGTTTTCAGGATTGAGGAACACCGAGATCGACTGCAAACTATGGACTATGCCCCGGACGGTAGAAGACTTAGAGGCCGAACGAGGATATCATACGCATAATACGTCGACCGTATGTACAAAAGGAGAGGAAGGATATCCACCAATCCAGGAACATGCCAAGAAACAGGAAACAGTCGCAATCTTGGATTAACACTCTCCTACGCCGATTGACACACCAGTGCGGCGCAAAAAAAGAAGAATACAATTAAGTGGTTCGCATTCTAAACTGATTTTTTTTTATTGTTTTAAATAATAGTTAATAAATGTGGCTCATTAACTGCAAGGTTGTGGTCAAAAGGATTGCGAAATGATCATATAATAATATTTCTGGAATGAATGTGTCTTAAAAATGAATAATCATGTTTAATCGTAGTATTTCATTAAGAACTATTGGATTTTCAAATTATTAATTAAATACTTAAAATTAATAATTTTCTGGGAGAAATTACGAAAAATCATTCAAAACCTTAAATGAAGAATATTTACTCATCAAACATTTGAAATAAAGTAGTTTTAGATTTTTAATAACATTTAATAAAGATACTGATTTTGTTTTTGAATAAAAACATTAAAACGGAATCTATCATAGTTTCAAATTACAGCAAAAGATTAATTTTGAACTCCTAAAACATTGAACCATATGAATAAAACTAGAAATAGAAAATTATATAACATTAGATATTACCAAGGATAACCATGAAACAGTCAATTATAAAACTAATTTAAAATCGTTAGTAACCCATTATGCCGCGATTATAAATAAAATAAATACTTTTAATACTAAATAAAACAAAATATTATTTTTAATTAATTGCCCTAATTATCTTAAATGGGTATACAAAGAAATACTGACATATACAAATAGAACAATTAGACAAAGGAAAAATAAATTCCTTCAGACGTAATTTTACTATTTGACATTAAAAGGAAGACGAGCAATATATTATTGTTAACAGCGATATTCAGGTAATTTTTAATAAGGTGTTAATATGTAAATCTGCACTGTGATAAACAATTATCTCAGAAAGGGGAATATTCTTTTCTTAAAAAGCTTCACTTCTGGAAAATGGATGACGGCGGTCGTAAGCTTTAAATTTTATATTTCTCAAAATGGACTTGATTAGTCTACCGTTGTTGTTCCTTCATATGTATTGATTCAAAATGAAACCATATTCAAAAGACTTGGGGTAGAATACAAATGATAGTCGTATACTCCCGTTTACATTTCTATTATGATTATTCGTTATTGCAACATGTATACCTCCAACAAAGCCGTAAATTCGTAAAAATGACATTTCTGATTCCGGTATTCGGGTCGCCGCTCAGAATCGACATTTTACTACAATTGAAAATGTTATTTTTCACATTCGTTACTTTTATATGGAACCCATGGTAAATATGCGAATATTATTTGAATATATGTATAGATACGTTTCTTTTAAATCTCTACATTAAGGACATCTCTCATTATAAGACAAAAATTAAGTCACTGTACTGTACAATATTTAGTGGTTTCACTGTAATTATTATAGCTTCATTAAAAAAAATTACTTCATATAATTCAAAAACGATGCTTCATTTCTCATTTTTAAATTCGTTTATATTTAATTTATTATAATGATGTAGAGATGGTTGACCGTAGATATAATATGAGAAGGAGTTGATCGGGTGGTGCGGTCAAATACATACTAAATTAAACAAATATATTTAATTTTTGCCGACGTTTCGACCCACTTTGCAGGACTTCATCAGGGCGTAGGATGTAGCACTGCGGGAGGTAGTTGAAACACTGGCCACAAAGCCGTTTTTTTTTTTCTTTTTTTCTTGGCCAGTGTTTCAACTGCCTCCCGCAGTGCTACATCCTACGCCCTGATGAAGACCTGCAAAGCGGGTCGAAACGTCGACAAAAATTAAATATATTTGTTTAATTTAGTATTTATTTGACCGCACCCCCCGATCAACTCCTTCTCTTAATTTATTATAGTATATAAATTTTATTTATTTTTTTATTTTTCTATATAAATTGCATTTTATTTTTATGACTTTAGAATTGAACTTAAATAAATATTTATAATATTTCTTATTTTTATAAGAGTGTTCATTATAGGAAGTTTGTGTGGGAAGGATATACATATACTGGACTGAAAGAGGAAGAAGAAATATCTCTTTGATAATGCTGCGCCTAATGTTTCTGTCTGCCTACGTTCCTACCTTGGTAGAAGCTATCAAATTCCTCACCCGTGAAATTCTTCATCTATCTCATTCAAACTTCCCCTTCGCGTGATTTAAAAGTCCCCTCTCAAGTCTGGTCAAATTTTAAATAATTAAAGCACAGAGATTTATGAATAAATTTGATGAAATTGATATCTGATTTATATCCCTTTAGTCTAAATTTTGTGGGTTTTTTTTTTTAATTTTCTCCATAAATATATTTGTACATGTATATTTTAGATTACATAAATATCTAAATTTAAATCTGCTTAGAAGAAAGGGGACATCTTAATCGGTTTTCGAGTATAGAAGTAAACGAGTAGGTCGTAGTTTTGTATGGTTTCCTGGTAATAGATATCGCCATCAACACAATCCTTCAATGTTTTTTTCCTATTTCAACACCAATAGTGTTCATGTAAGATACTGATTTCAATCTAACATTATTATTTTACATAAGTATTTTTATGTTTTGTACTAGATAATTTTAATAGTATTTTTATAATGTATCTGACTATTTTATACTGATTCTATTATTTCATATTAAAATTAAAGTAAAGTAACATTAATTTTTTTACTCTATTATAAAACTCATAGTAAATGTAAAAAGAAAAAAAAACTTAACCCAATCTGGTTTATATAAACCAATTTGTTTTTACAGCATAAAAATAAAAATTTAAATATTTGAATATGAAGACTATATTCAAACAAATTATATATTTAAAAAAAGTTATTGAATCCACGACAAATTCTAAAGTCTCTGTACCTCGTTCTGATACAAACCAAAGCCGAATTAATACCAGAATGTTTTGCTATTAACTAACTTATAACCATATCGCTTTCATTAATTTAAAATGCCATGAATATTTTTTTATATATTTAAATGTTAAATAGTTTGTAACAATAAGTTTCATGATACTACTCCCTACTGATGTTTCATGTATATTTCTTGTTGTTTGGATAATATGATTCTTGATTTCCTTAACTGAAGTTAAAAAATTTATATTTGTTTATGTTAACTATAATAATACTTAAAATAACTATCCAGCGTTGGTTAAAACGACTTGATCACAATAAATAATATACCTTTTATTAATTATAATATATGATAAGAAAATAATAATAAATGGACTATCGCAATGACTTCTGAGTTAATTAGTTCTGTTAATCAGAACCATATCAAATTCTTATTCTGCATAATTGTTACCACTCATATCGCCGTTGTGCATTGAAAATAACTGATATTTTCAAGAAACACTAAAAATGTCCACTATATTTTCTAAAACTACTGCTAAAATATTTTAATACTGATTTATTTATTTTTTAAAATAAAACTTAGTAAAATATCAGTATTTTTTTCCTTGTAGAAGCTTTAGAAATAAAAATATTTTATATTATTCTAATACAACTCTATTTAATAATAAAAATTCCAAGAGAGCTCAAAATTAAACAGATATGAAACAATCAATGTTCTATTGTTTTAATGTCAAAATGGTTTTATACATATAAAGGAAAGAAATTGAATCTCAGAGTAATGAATGTAGATCAGCTATTATATACTTTTTCAAGTTAACAAAATGATTATATATTTTTTACATATCATTTATATAAAAAGTAATTTATTTCAAATTTATATTTACATCATATTTTTTAGGATCACAAAAAAAAATCTCAGTGTCATCAAATCAGTCAATCTTCAGTTCTTACACATCGGTATTTGATTAAGATTTCTGAATAAAATAACTGATGACTTATTTTTGTTTTTCAATTTCTGTCCATTTTTAAAATTTTAAATATAATTTAATATTAAACGTACATCATTATTGAGGAAATATATAACATTTAATTATTTAAAAAATAATAATAAATATAAGTTTTGAAAAGATAAAATTCTAGTTTAGATTTTTTTTTTTCATCGAATTTCATTTAATAGCATACAATGAATATGCCTTTATAATATTTAAAAATGAATAAAAAATTAGCTATCGTGAATCAGTTTTGAGCTCCCGGTTGGTGTACTCACCATGGCGCTGGACCAGGCGAACAAGGAATGGCCAACTGACTGACGCTGCTTCCTCTGCCAAGATCCCCTCCACTTCTCCCCCTCCCCACCATACGTCCATTCACTCCGGTTATGTAACATCTTTCCCTCCAGTGAAGGGAAAAAATCTCTTTTCCCCTCATTTCTTCGTCAAATTTTTTTGTCTTTTTAAATTAACTTTTTTCCTTCTTTTTTTTTTCAATAGACCCAAGTCAAATAAAAAAAGACTCCTTATATTATGACTTCCCCTTCCCCGGTTTAATAAGGAGTGACAATTTCTGCCATGTAGTCTTTTACTTATAATCTTTTCTGAATTTCCCTTCCTTCTCAATTCTCAAAAATTCTGCATTCTCACCCTACTCCTTACATTTTTCCACATTTTCTCTCTAAACAATACTAAAGTGGCTTCCGAATTGGTTTAAAGGATTCAAAACTCCTATCATCATTAAAAAAAAAGAGAAAATACATTCTTAATTACGTACTTACATTATTTTAACTTTAATAGACAAAAATCAAAAATATTTTTTAAAATACACTAACAATTTTTTTTTCTTTATTTAGAAAATTTTAAAAATATACATACATACAGTCACAGTTTTATGAAGGAAATAATAATTATACTCTATATTTTATTTTATACTCAATAAAAATCGAAAATATTTTTGAAAATTTATATACAATGACAATTTTATGAAGGAAATAATAATAATACTCTAATCAAAGCAGATATGGTTGTAATTTACTTGTCTATAAAGTAATAAAATTTAAGTATTACAAATTAATATAAATAATCACACATTAAAAATAATCATTAAACAAATTTAAACTTTATTATTACAAACATAATTTAGAATACACTAAAACCTCGAACAAATATGAGGGTCCTCGTAAGGACAGCAACATTGGTCACAATTGCATATTTAGAGCCACAAAATATATTTCATTATATAATATTTTTGTGTCACTAATAATTTTTATTCTTTAAACTACACATTTCACTTGCTCACCTTCTAACATATCTGACATTTATTTCACTTATAAATAAATATAGCATTTCCAAATCAATTTCAACCTTTTCCAAGTCAAATTCAACCTTTTCCAAATCAAATTAAACTTTTTCCAAGTCAAATTCAACCTTTTCCATTTCAAATTAAACCTTTTCCATTTCAAATTCAACCTTTTTTTATTTATTTAATTATCTTTAATTTTTCGATGTGTGGGTCTGTTATCGTATGAGTAGCTTTTGAAAATAACCTCCTTTTTAAGATTAAGTGACTGGGTTTCGAATCATTTAAGTTTTTTTTAATTATTCGATATAAGGGTGTATTTTTATGTTTCCCGATCAGTAAATTTTGAAAATGACATCCATTTTATGTTTACGCCACTGTGTTTTGATTTATTTAAGTTTTTAGAATTTATCCAATATAAAGGTCTACTTTTATGTTTCTGGAGCCGTAGATTTTGAAAACGACCTCCATTTTAAAATTAGGCCACCGCGTTTCGACTTATTTGAGTTTTTCGGATATTTTTCATATGAGGGTGTATTTTTATGTTTCCGGAGCTGTAGATTTTGAAAATGACCTCCATTTTAAGATTAGGCCACCGCGTTTCGACTTATTTGAGTTTTTTTGATATTTTTGATATGAGGGTGTATTTTTATGTTTCCGGAGCTGTAGATATTGAAAATGACCTCCATTTTATGATTACGCCGCTGCGTTTTGACTTATTTAAGTTTTTCGAATTTATCCAATATTAAGGTCTACTTTTATGTTTCTTGAGCCGTAGATTCTGAAAATGACCTCTATTTTATGATTAAGCCACTGAGTTTCAACTTATTTAAGTTTTTCGAATTTAACAAGTATAAAGGTCTAATTTTATGTTTATGGAGCAGTAGATTTCCCCATTTTGTAAATGACCCAATTTCAAGTTTATGCCACTGTGTTTTGGATTATAAAAGTTTTTTTTTTTTTACTTTTTCGGTATAAGGATCTACTTATATGTTATCCGAGACGTATTGAAACTTTTCTAATCTTTAATATTTAAATTTCTCTAATATTTAAGCTCCATTTTATGATTAAGCCGCTGCAACTCGAATAATTAGGCTTCATTTTGGATTTTATCAATACAAGTTTTCATCAATATGTTTTCGAGTATGAATAAATAAATAAATATTTTGAAGCTAAAGTTAAATTAACCACAGAATACAAACTAAAAAGCCGAAAAGCAGCTGGTAATAAATTTAACCTTCCGTATTCAGATTTTTCAGCTAATTGTTCGAAATCTTATAATTTTGTGACAGGAGACCACAACATTAAAAAAGATAACTAAAATTAAATTGAAAATGAGACAATACATATTTTATTTATGTTGATTAGATATTTTTTTGTATTTATTGAAAAATAAATTAATCCTTCGTATTTTGTTTTTTATTCGAAGGAAAAATCAAAAACACTTAAAAAAAAAGAAACACAGTGGCCTAATCTTAAAATGTAAGTCGTTTTAAAAACTAAGGCTCCGGCATCATAAAAGTAAGTAGACCTTTAAATTGGATAAATTCGAAAAACTTGAATAAGCCGAAACGCAGTGGCGTAATCTTAAAATGGAGGTCATTTTCAAAATCTACGACTCCGGAAACATAAGAATACCTTATTTTATGAAAAAAATCCGAAAAACTCAAATAAATCGAAACGCGGTGGCCTAATCTTAAAATGGAGGTCGTTTTCAAAATCTACGTAAATTTTCAAAATTTACTGATCGGGAAACATAAAAATACACCCTTATATCGAATAAGTCAAAAAAACTTAAATGATTCGAAACGCAGTCACTTAATCTTAAAATGGAGGTTATTTTCAAATCTAGGTACAGGACAGCATAATACTAGTCCCTAATAAATCCGAATAGGTACAATAAATCGATATCCGTAAGTGAAAATTCTACTTAGGAGAGAATAATAATAGACTTTCATATTGGAGGGGGGAGGGGATGGCCATTATTTAAAAAAAAATATAAGATTTGCAAAAAATTAAAACATTAATTTGAAATGAAAACGGTTGAATTTGAATTGGAAAAGGTTTAATTTGAAATGGAAATGGTTGAATTTGACTTGGAAAAAGTTTAATTTGATCTGGAAAAGGTTGAATTTGACTTGGAAAAGGTTGAATTTGACTTGGAAATGACATAGAAATATCACACTGAAAAAATCTAAAATGTTAAAATAAATGGATATGCAACTGCGTTATCAAATTTTTTTTTGTATTTTTCAAAAGCTATGCCTTCGATAATATAGTAAGTGGCCTTCATTTCGAAAAAAATCGAAATGACAAAATTCGAAAGTTGAATTTGAAATGGAAAAGGTTGAATTTGACTTGGAAAAGGTTGAATTTGAAATGGAAAAGGTTTAATTTGACTTGGAAAAGGTTGAATTTGATTTGGAAAAGGTTGAAATTGACTTGGAAATGCTATATATAAAAATGCAAACACTGACACTTTACCTCTAACGAGAGGAATGAACTGATTTATCTGGAACAGAAGTTGCTTCAAAGCCGATAAAATGTATAAATTTCATTATTTCAGGACGAAGATATTAGCCACACAAATATCAACGAGGAGCAAGTTTAAAAACTCAGCGCTAATTCCATCGTTGTAATCCATGAACATGATTCATGTTGAGTTTACGAACGATCTGCTGGATTACAGAAGGTTAACATTCCTGGAGGGTTTAAAAACAAAAGAAAACAAAGATATATAAGGAAATATATACCTATCAAATTGTTGAATTCTAAAACAAAAATAAATATATATTGAAGTAAACTAAATATAGCATTTCCAAGTCAATTTCAACCTTTTCCAAATCAAATTCAACCTTTTCCAAGTCAAATTAAACCTTTTCCATTTCAAATTCAACCTTTTCCAAGTCAAATTCAACCTTTTCCATTTCAAATTCAACTTTCGAATTTTTGTCAATTTTCGATTTTTTTCGAAATGAAGGCCACTTACTATATTATCGAAGGCATAGCTTTTGAAAAATACAAAAAAAAATTTGATAACGCGGTTGCATATCCATTTATTTTAACATTTTAGATTTTTTCAGTGTGATATTTCTATGTCATTTCCAAGTCAAATTCAACCTTTTCCAAGTCAAATTCAACCTTTTCCAGATCAAATTAAACTTTTTCCAAGTCAAATTCAACCATTTCCATTTCAAATTAAACCTTTTCCAATTCAAATTCAACCGTTTTCATTTCAAATTAATGTTTTAATTTTTTGTAAATTTTATATTTTTTTTTAAATAATGGCCATCCCCTCCCCCCTCCAATATGAAAGTCTATTATTATGCTCTCCTAAGTAGAATTTTCACTTACGGATATCGATTTATTGTACCTATTCGGATTTATTAGGGACTAGTATTATGCTGTCCTGTACCTAGTTTTGAAAATAACCTCCATTTTAAGATTAAGTGACTGCGTTTCGAATCATTTAAGTTTTTTTGACTTATTCGATATAAGGGTGTATTTTTATGTTTCCGCGAGCACGTAGATTTTGAAAACGACCTCCATTTTAAGATTAGGCCACCGCGTTTCGATTTATTTGAGTTTTTCGGATTTTTTTCATATAAGAGTGTATTCTTATGTTTCCGGAGTCGTAGATTTTGAAAATGACCTCCATTTTAAGATTACGCCACTGCGTTTCGGCTTATTCAAGTTTTTCGAATTTATCCAATTTAAAGGTCTACTTTTATGATGCCGGAGCCTTAGTTTTTAAAACGACTTACATTTTAAGATTAGGCCACTGTGTTTCGGTTTTTTTAAGTGTTTTTGATTTTTCCTTCGAATAAAAAACAAAATACGAAGGATTAATTTATTTTTCAATAAATACAATAAAAATATCTAATCAAAATAAATAAAATATGTATTGTCTCATTTTAATTTAATTTTAGTTATCTTTTTTAATGTTGTGGTCTCCTGTCACAAAATTATAAGATTTCGAACAATTAGCTGAAAAATCTGAATACGGAAGGTTAAATTTATTACCAGCTGCTTTTCGGCTTTTTAGTTTGTATTCTGTGGTTAATTTAACTTTAGCTTCATAATATTTATTTATTTATTCATACTCGAAAACATATTGATGAAACTTTGTATTGAAAAAATCCAAAATGAAGCCTAATTATTCGAGATGCAGCGGCTTAATCATAAAATGGAGCTTAAATATTAGATAAATTTAAATATTAAAGATTAGAAAAATTTCAATACGTCTCGGATAACATATAAGTAGATCCTTATACCGAAAAAGTAAAAAAAAAAACTTTTATAATCCAAAACACAGTGGCATAAACTTGAAATTGGGTCATTTACAAAATGGGGGAAATCTACTGCTCCAGAAACATAAAATTAGATCTTTATACTTGTTAAATTCTAAAAACTTAAATAAGTTGAAACGCAGTGGCGTAATCATAAAATAGAGGTCATTTTCAGAATCTACGGTTCCGAAAACATAAAAGTAGACCTTTAAATTGGATAAATTCGAAAAACTTAAATAAGTCAAAATGCAATGGCGTAATCATGAAATGGAGGTTATTTTCAAAATCTACGGCTCAAGAAACATAA
Source organism: Nezara viridula (assembly GCA_928085145.1). NCBI lineage: Eukaryota > Metazoa > Arthropoda > Insecta > Hemiptera > Pentatomidae > Nezara > Nezara viridula. The sequence goes on along the minus strand of OV725078.1, from coordinate 181,653,878 downwards.
AAGTAGACCCTTACATCGAATAAATCAAAAAAACTTAAATAAGTCGAAACGCAGTGGCGTAATCTTAAAATGGAGGTCATTTTCAATATCTACAGCTCCGGAAACATAAAAGTAGACCTTTAAATTGGATAAATTCGAAAAACTTAAATAAGTCAAAATGCATTGGCGTAATCATGAAATGGAGGTTATTTTCATAATCTACGGCTCCGGAAACATAAAAGTAGACCCTTACATCGAATAAATCAAAAAAACTTAAATAAGTCGAAACGCAGTGGCGTAATCTTAAAATGGAGGTCATTTTCAAAATCTACAGCTCCGGAAACATAAGAATACACCCTCATATGAAAAATATCCGAAAAACTCAAATAAGTCGAAACGCAGTGGCATAATCTTAAAATGGAGGTCATTTTCAAAATCTACAGCTCCGGAAACATAAAAATACACCCTCATATGAAAAATATCCGAAAAACTCAAATAAGTCGAAACGCGGTGGCCTAATCTTAAAATGGAGGTCGTTTTCAAAATCTACGGCTCCAGAAACATAAAAGTAGACCTTTATATTGGATAAATTCTAAAAACTTAAATAAATCAAAACACAGTGGCGTAAACATAAAATGGATGTCATTTTCAAAATTTACTGATCGGGAAACATAAAAATACACCCTTATATCGAATAATTCAAAAAAACTTAAATAATTCGAAACTCAGTTACATAATCTTAAAAAGGAGGTTATTTTCAAAAACTACTCGTACGATAACAGACCCACACATCGAAAAATTAAAGATAATTAAATAAATAAAAAAAGGTTGAATTTGAAATGGAAAAGGTTTAATTTGAAATGGAAAGCTTGAATTTGACTTGGAAAAAGTTTTATTTGATTTGGAAAAGGTTGAATTTGACTTGGAAAAGGTTGAAATTGACTTGGAAATGCTATATAAATAATCAAAGTAAATTAAGAAATAATAACACTAAAGTTATAATGAAATTACATCCAGTGGCTCCAAAATCCGATGGAACCGCTGGGCCATCGGTAAATAATTCGATGAATAAACAGACGCGAATGGGTTTAGAAACGGTCTAATGGATTTCCTATGACATCTATAACCTCAACTTAATGTTTGTACTTTACCCTAATCTCATTTTGAAATAAAAACTTTTGAAAAACACTTTCTTCTTTTCGCAAAATAAGCAATTTTTACCACAATACATCATTATTTTCTCATCCTTCTTAATTCATTTTTAATTTCTCTTTTTAAATCTCAAAAATTAAAAGTCGAACGAAACTTCAATTACGTATTTGAAGTCGATATTTGCCAAAGATGTTACAGCGATTTTTTTTTCTAAAATCGACTTTCAGAAGTGACACTTTATAATATCGACTTAGAATTTCTCAATGACAGATCATAGAATTTTAATCCTTATATCGTTTTACGATTTAAATGTATTTAATATCAAATAGACCTTCTCCTTGAAACATGTGGAAATGCTGAAAGATAAAAATTTCTTCCTATAAAGTATCTATAATTTTGTTAATTTGAGACAATTCACCGTATCTCACTGTTAGTAATAAAAATGGATAAATATAAGTCATGAACGAGTTCGATAATATCTGCGTTATATTATTGAATTGAAAATGGAAGTTCTGTATACATTTATAATATCTTAATGGAATTTCCATAGATACAAACGGAAACTATTAAAATTTAATTCCAGATTGACACACCAAAATTAAATAGTCCACAAAATAATCTTTACAATTTAAGTAATGTTCTTAAATTTTATTTATATTGTATAATAATAAAATAATGCAAGTGAAGTGTTATGTCCAAAAGAGATTGATGAGTATGCTTTGTATAATACAACTCTCTGCAATAAGGCAGGGCTACTTGGAATAAATTATTTCTCCCCCTAATAGCTAAGTGTACAATGTGTTATGTGTGCGCACCGTATTTTTCCTACTTTTAAGCCTCATTCGTAGCATGTTATCATAGCAGCTGTTTTGAAATAGATCAGCGCAATTTGGAGTTTTTTTAACATTTATGTATATATATATGTATATGTATATGTTTTTTTTATGGAGGATATAAATATGAGAACAATATTATTAAAAGTCACTAATATAATTGTTTATTTATTGACTATACCTCAAGATCCCAAGATTATATATATATATATTATATATATTATATATATAATATATATATAAGATTATATATATATATATTATATATATATATATATAATATATATATATATATATACATATATATATATATATATATATATATATATATATATATATGTATATATATATATATATATTATATATATATATATATAATATATATATATATATAATCTTATATATATATTATATATATAATATATATAATATATATATATATAATCTTGGGATCTTGAGGTATAGTCAATAAATAAACAATTATATTAGTGACTTTTAATAATATTGTTCTCATATTTATATCCTCCATAAAAAAAACATGTTTATAGATTTTTTCTTAGAAAATAATTATTACGCGCTAAAATTAAAAACAATACTTTTTTTAAAATTTATTTATTGAGAGATGTCACAATTAAGGACTTTTATATAGTGTTCAGAAAGCACATTGACACTCCATTTACAATAAATAATACTGAAAAATAATAATACTAAAAGCAAATGTATATAAACTAAAATCAACAATCAGAAACTAAACTAATCAAAATAACTACCCAAATACACACATACTTCTATACAATATCTAAAAAATTCATTCGCTCAAAATCTTCGAGTCAAGCCTTTTTCCCCACTCATGGAAGGAAAAGCAGGACTCTAGGAGATCACAGCGCCTCTCACTCAGCCGCATTACTGGTATTAAGGGCCAGTAGAGGCTGAGCAGGGGCACTATAACCAGATATACAAGTCTTACCAAAACTCCAATGTATATTTATTCACAAAAGGTCTCTGGGCAACTGCCGCTTCAACCTTCGAGGAGGATTGTAGGGATGGGTGGTGCTGCATAGGGACTGTGCAAGAGGATTCGGATGATATGTAAGGTTCTGATGAAATTTGGGTTGTTTTTCTGGGGGGAGGGGAGGGGGGAATAAGGTGTAAGACAAATGGGATATTAAGGTCATGGTGTAGTATTTTGTAGGTTACATAGAATGCAGCATCAACTATTGTTCGGAGGACTTAAGATTGAAAGGATTGAATGCGTTTGATGTTAGAAAATTTTGCTCCCCACAGTTTAAGCCCGTATGTCCACATGGGTTTCAGGATAATACTAAATTAAGTTTAAAATAAATTAGAGACAAAATGGTACAATACAATTGAGATTCATTACATTCTTGATATTATTTTATCTGATAACGGACCTGCTGAGAGATTCAGTATTAGAAATAAGAATGTGAAACTAACCTAAATGATTTTATTTTTATTTCATAAAGTTTCTTCACTTGAGAATGGTCTAAGAGCTGAAACGTTGGGTGTAAGGAACAAATAAAGTAGGAATAAGGACCATATGTTTTATTATTACAGAAAAAAATTAATAATATAATATATACAGTATAAACCGTAATAAATTGTCCAGCGGAGAAATACTGGCAAAAATATTAGGTCTGGAAAGAAACACATAACTCCTACTCCTATCTTACCTCTCTTTATTGCTCATCCATTCTGACAGCTTAACTTATTCAGTGGAGTTTATTTTTTATGCTAATGTTAGTAATTAAATATATATAATATTTTTCTCGAAAATTCTCTATAAGTCTCTTTTTTTCATCATGTGGCATAAACATGAAACCAATGCTAAACCTCTCTCTCACTCTATCTCTCTCTCCTCACTCTCTATCTTCACTGGCTTACGCACCAGTCACGCGGTTGAGGGATCTTCTGAAGTCCTTCCTTTTCCTCTATTGTTGGAGGAACAAGCCTGTCTTAGAGTTCCCTCGTTTGATTGTAAATAGATATGTCTGTAATTATTTTATTTTTATTTATTGTATCATTTTGATTATTATTTATTTGATATTTTGCTTCTGTTTATTTTATATTTTCTGTATATATAGAGTGAATGTAATATTGCCTCACTAGAACCATTGCCCATGTGACAGAATGTTCCATTACCCAATAAATAAATAAATGAAAATGCTCGAAACTGCGCCATAGTTGTTTATTTATTGATTGAATCTGTTGATCCCTTGGAAATAAACATATATTATTTGATTGTCGGGGAAATAAAAATGGATATATATTAGTGAATGTGTGTGTGTTAATACACATATATCTTAACAGGTATTACTTATTTATCAATCCCAGCAGCAGCAAAAGTCAGAATCAAGTGTTTTATCCTAGGTTCAATAGTCTGACTCAATTAACTCAAACTCAGAATCAGTGCACTGAGAATTAATTGAGTTCATTGTTCTAGGAGCCACTAGGAGATTTGGATAAGGTTGCTTTCCGAATTTCTAATCTTGCCATTGCTGGCGGTTACGACGCGGCGTAGGCGAATAGATCCAACAAGAATGAATGACGAGTTAATCAAATCCTGAAACTGAATGTCCTACTAAGTTGACTTTATTTTCTCACATAACAATCATAATAATATAGCTGTCTATATATTCTCCAAAGTTTATGTTCCTTTTTTCTTAATTTTAAATTATTTTATTTATAGTACTTTTTGAATTATCAAAATTATTTCAAGGAAAGAAAACTAGGAAAATATATTGAAGTTGAACAATCGAGGGTCACTGGTCAAGTGGTCTTAGGCCTAGGGGAAAGGGCAACAAGGGCTCTTCTACTTCTGTTTCCTTCGACAAGTAATTTAGTATCAATTTCCTCTAGGAGTACTAGTACCAGTACATATGTACTTGTATATACATAGGGTTCCATATAATGCATTTAAAATGCCACAACTGGAAAATTTACGTCTACGGACCAAAATCAAGATTGTTTAGAACAGCATTTCGTCAGATTAAATAAAAAATAGTTGCCAAGTGATCACAGCACCCTCACAACTATTGTACTTTCCGCAAAAATATTTAGATATTTCGACAATAAATCAAGCATTTTTAATGAAAATAATCGGATTTTTTAGTAATTCGGTTTTTAACGTTTATTAACATTAGCGTGTTCTTTCAGGCGAGCTCGGACGCGCTCGTATACTTCTGATTCTTCCATTTCAACTGTTATCCGTTACGATCTCTTATATCTCCTTTAGTTAATTATCAAGCTCTTTCATATTTTATATTTAACTATCTTTTATATTAGAGACTAATTTTAAATGGTCAATTCTTTCAAATAAAAGAAAATTAAAGGTACTTTAGGGGAAACTAATATTGAAAATTAGCTATTTAAGCCTTGCTAGAGATCATCAATCAGAATAAAAACTAAATTTTATCAAAAACTGCTTAATTTTACACTGATATAATGAATTTATTCAAAATCGTTAGAGCTGTTTTCGAGAGAACCGTAAAAATGTGTTTAGTCAATGATATAAAGTGCCACTTCCGGTCAACCGATTTTGATGAAAAAGTTGCTCTATCATCCCAAACATATAAAAACCTTAAATATGCAATTTCACTTTCTTACGGCTTTTCTTTTTTGAGCACACACACGCACGCACGCACGCACGCACGCACTCGCAAGCCCGCGCACACACACACACACACACACTCACACTCACACTCACACACACACACACAGACACACACACACACAAACACACAGACACACACACACACACACACACACACACACACACACAGACCATTTTGCGGGACTCTCTTATTTGGATTTAGAAGTTGTAATAGTAACGAACAATTGTAGCCCTAATACTTTTTTACCAAAAAAAAAATTAGTTAACAATAAAAATTGAAGTACATCGTTTAATATTATACACATATATATATATATTGAAGGGGAGGTAGGTGTATCTTGAAAGTTGGAAGTTTAACATAACAAAGCTTGTATAAGATATTGATATTGGCATTATTACATCTGATAAACTGTGACATGACATTTATATATATATATATATATATATATATATATATATATATATATATTATATATATATATATATATATATATATATATATATATATATATAAAATGACAAACCTCTAGTTATCTTGAAGTAGGGACCGTGTCATGCTCAATACCGATAAAACGAGTGCGCTTCATTTACGAACTGCACACTGGATATAAGAAATATTTCCGGCACCGGATTAGCACAATATAAACTAATATGGGTTTTCCTCACAATATTGATTATCTGAGTAGGGGTCAGTATGTGGAAATAATAGAAGAAAAATATTTCATGACCGCTAATTCACACAAATAGTTTCGACGAAATCCAATCCAATAACGAGACAATATTACCCTACCACAGAACATTGTGGCCACCAGGGATATGCACCAAGATCAAAGGCAGCCATGATTCCTATGTCACTGTACTTCCCTGAATTGCTCCTCGGTGATGCATGTACGCCCATAACGAATATTCTCCATCCCCTTACCGAGTACAAACATTGTTCAATTATGTGATACAACATGTGGAAAAAAAAGTTCTCAAAATTAAATCTAAAATATTTTTAAAAGAAAATAAATTCTTAAAGAGACCTTTAAGAATGTATATCCGTTGAAAACACGGGTTCGAAATTGATCACGAAATATTCTTTCTTATTATATATTTAATACATGGGTAAGTGATTTTATATATAGCTTAATTAAAATATTTAACAAATCTTATATTCATATAATTAAGGAAAAGGAAAAAAAATAAATGAGGATTTCTATGTCGCTTCAATGATACATTTAAATAAATTGTACCAGTTTTCAAAATGATTAATGATAACAACAGAATTTAACTAGCTTCCAGAGGGATAGTCACACTCTTTAAAGGGATCAAGTTTCTATAATTTTGAACGTGAGACCACACAAGCAATGTATCACAGTGTGTGCTTCCTTACTATTATCTGACGAAAAGTTCTTTCATGGTTTATTTCGGTACAGGTGCAGATATTTTTATTTATAATAAATGGATTGTGACCAAAATTTATTAATTTATGCTTTTAACTTAACTACCTGAGGTAAATAAAATATAATTTTCATATATTGGTTTACTTATTATTTCGCTGGCGTTTAGAATCGCATAAAACTCCATCTAAGCGAAGCATAAATAATTGCTTAGCGTACGAAAATGACAAATTCACAGAATTCAGGTCACATATATATAAAATATAAAACAAATAATAAAAGATTTTCTTATTCAATATATATAAAATATCCACTATAACCTTAATGAATGCCCAGCGGTCGGAAATAGACTTGCGTGTAACTAGTACAAACGGAGCTTTCAAAATAATCGGAATCCCGAAAAATCTATAGAAATCAAATCAAGGATGCAAGATGCTATGATAAAGCCACGTTCGTGTATGCGGCTGCAAGACCAGGACATTAAGCAGCATCCTAGGAAGAAGGATTGAAAGAAAAAATTTCCGCACGATGATCGGAGCGATCTGGAATTAAAGTACCAACGTCTGGAGGAATAAGACCAATACTTTAACTGTTTACAGAAATTGGTCGATCAATATTTCATGATATGAAGGCAAGGAGGTATAGATGAGCAGGACATGTAGCTCGGATCAATCCATCAGGATGTCTCTACACACCTATAAATACCTCAATACGACATAAAAGACCACGTGGAAGCCTAAAAACCACATGAACAGCTCGAATCAACCAAGGTGGCAAGCAGGGAAACTAAATAACCTAAGATAGTCAATATATCTACAAGGTCTGTAGAGCCAACGGAAATGGAAAACAAAATCCATGTATTATCCAAAAAGAAACTACTTGAAACTTTAACTAAATATGTCCTCGGGTCAAGAGAACGGGATGTAAGAATAGCTGGAGAAGCTGAAGTTAAATTCATAGTATGATAGCACAAATAAAGGTTTGAGTTCGAATTCCTAAATAACAACGTATAAAATTCCAATGGATGGCTAAAAATCTAGAAATGATATTCGACAAAAATTTCTTTTTAAAAACTCATTTAATTATTCACGCTCTGGATGATTTGATACGGATTGATCCAACCGGAAACCAATCAAATTACTTCTGAATCAAATAGCAGATGTCGTAGAAGGATATTACACTATTTGATAAGTTACATGATGTTACGTAAACGTGGGGGGGGGTGTTTTCGCAGAGTTAAGAAAACAACTTTTAGATCTAATTTTCCGGTTTCAAGTTAGCAAGCAACACCCACTTATCGGCTGTTATCCGGAACATTCTGTCTTGAGTCCACAGCCACTCCAATCAATATTATATTTTTTAATCTATAACAATAATTTCTAATTCACAAACTTTTATTTTGCCCCTGATTTAAACTAGGCACATTTACTCAAAATTTATTCCTAGATTTTTAAAAATCAAATGGAATTTGATCAGGTCTTTATTTAGAAATTCGAACTCAGACCCATAAACGTATTATCATACTATATTAATGCACTGTATACAACTTTATTATTCTCTTTTCAATTTTTTTCTTCGCCTATTGTCATCCTTGTCCTTTATGTTTTCTTATTTTATTCGCTATTACATATATGTATATATATATATATATATATATATATATATACACACATTCAATACCGCCAGAAATGACGCAGGGGAAACTGTAAAATTTTTAATTTTCGTCTGATTAATAAGACTGAATAATGGAAGTCTAATGGAGGACTTAATAAGACTTGAAAATGGCTCTAGTGTTGGTCGAAACGTTTTCGAAACACTCTTAAGTGTTCTGAAGGAGCATTGCAATCTCGTTGTGATGTGTTTAATTGATAAAATAATGTTTTTATTTCCTGATGATAACACCTCAATGCACTACTTTACCTAGGTCAAATCACCTCCTTGCACAATCATTGACCTAGAAACAGTGCTTTCCTAAATAGTGCTGAACCGAAGACCCTTCATGGGTTGTAGTGGTACAGGTTTTTTTTTATTATTATTTTTTTTTTTATTTATATATCTAAATGTTGGCTTGCAGGGAAAAAGAATAAAAACCAAATTCTAAATTTTCCTGCTGGGCTTTGGCGCAGACTGCCCCTTCCCAAGTTTACCAGAAATATTACTATTTATATTTATTGCTTATTTATATTTATAATAATATTATTTATATTTTAAACATTTATATTTATTGTTGGAAATATTTATATTCTTCTAAAATCGAATTACTTTATCTATTTTTCTTTCATGAAATATATTTTAATTGCATCCAGATTATTATACTTCCATAAAACATTTATGTGTGATCATAATCCCTTAGCACAATCCCTTTCAAGCTCCAAACATCCCTATAATCCCCACGAAGGTTAAAACGGCAATGGCCCCCAGGTATTTTGTAAATATTCTTTGGAATTCTGGCAGTGGCCAGCCACTCAAGTCCGTATGCGGCTTAAGCGCTCTTACTCTATTACCACCGGCATTCATACAGTGATGCGGCTGACTACTCTTTCAGCCCTGCCTTTTGTCTTTTGCATAAGAGTGGCAAGGCATGTGTCGGAGTTTCCTCGGCTGAATGTAAACATTGTATATAGAAATGAGTGTGGAACAAGTTTTTGTTTCGTTTTCTCTTTTGTTTTCAGAGTGTATTTTTTTCTTCTACTTTTGCTTTAAGTATTTCTAGTTTTCTTATCCTTTTTCTTTTATTTGTCTTAACTTGTATTTAAATTTGTATATAAAGAATGAATGTAAGCATAGAGTGATAATACTAAATGCCTTTGATTGTGGCAGATTGTGTTGTTATTATTATTGAAATAAAACGAGAAAAAAAAATTAACTATATTTCAAGTAACCCGTCAGAACCCTCGATATATACCAATAATAATCTTTACAAACTTAAGTTATTATGAAATTATTAAGTTAAACAAAGACAAATAGGTAATGTTTTACAACCATCACCATTTCAATCTTGTAAATAGTCTACAGCACTTATTTGCAATCGGTTACTAAATCCAAGGATTCGTTGGGCATATGAGTTGCTCAAAGAAGAGGGGCCAATATAGCTCCAGGGGAAGCCTATAACGAGATCCCGACCATAACCGGAGTGTTCTACAACTGTCCCGTTCTACGCGTTAAACCGAGGGAAAAAATACCCACCAAAAAAATTCTGAATTTCCTCATCTCAAGTTAAAATACTTCCTTGTAAATATTCTCCAATTAAACCAGTCTACACTATATTTATCATTAGCAAACATACATACACAAATTAAAAAAACAGGAGATAAATTTATTATACAGGGTGTTTCAGTGTTAAGTGGCCAAACTGCCTCAAAACATGAAAATAATTTTTTTCGAAGGTATGTCCGCAAACGCTTTGTTTAGTAGATATTCACACCTACAGATTTTCGTTGTTATTAATTATTTACTTTATATGAAATAGATAATCTCGGTCAAATCACCTCCTTGCACAACCGTTGACCTAGAAACAGTGCTTTCCCTAAATAGTACTGAACCCCAGACCCTTCATGGGTTGTAGTGGTACAGGTTATATGAAATAGATAAAACCTGTTTATTTGTTCTAACTACTTTATTAATTAAATGTAAACATCAACATTCATATTCAATGCTGTTCAACGTGATTTCCTTGACCATTAATACAGGCTCGGCATCTTTCTTCAATAGCAGCAGTGGTAGAACAAGATTCAATTATCCTTCTTCGTAAGGAATTAAGGTCCTTGACCGGACTTGCTCAATCATATCCCATCAATGGATTGGCCGTGCATTACCAGTGGCTTAGCCTGCACAACCTCCAGACCTGACACCACTGAATTTTTTTGTTTGGGGTGACATTAAACAAAAAGTCTATGCAAGTATGTGAAACAATAATACATATCCAGGGCCGTTCTACCACTGCTGCTGTTGAAGAAAGATGCTAAGCCTGTCCTAATGCTCAAGGAAATCACTTTGAACAATATTTAATATCAATTTTGATGTTTACATTTAATTAATAAATTAGTTAGAACAAATAAATAGGTTTTATTTATTTCAAATAACGTAAATAGACGATAACGTAAAATAGACTGAAAAGATTAATGAATAGCTGCGTAAGATTTATTATTGGTGCCCCGATGTACTCCCATGTCTCTCATCACTACACTGAGTTAAGGTGGCTCTTCCCCTCCTTTCGAAGACCATATTTCCTAGGTACTTTCCTTTATCAAATCATCAACTACCATCGTCCTTCTTACGCCTACAACCTTCTCCAATTCAAGTTCTCAGACCATTCTCTTTCAACAAGATCTAGGACAATAGGGATAAGGTCTAGGACAAATGGGATATTAAAGTCATGTTGTAGGGTTTTGTTGGTTACATAGAAAGGAGCATCGACTATTGTTCGTAGAACTTTGGATTGGAAGCGTTTAATGTTAGAAAATTTTGCTGTACCCCACAGTTCAAGTCCGTAAGTCCAAGTAGGTTTCAGTATTGTCTTGTAGATAAGTATTTTATTTGCAATAGAGAGTTTAGATTTTCTATTTAGTAGTATGTATAATTGGCCGTATCGTCGGTTATGTTCCTGTCTTTTAAGTCTAGTATGAGGGTTCCACGTTAGTCTTCTGTCTAGGAGAAAGCCAAGATACCGGACTGTGTCTGAGGAAGGAAGCTGGATAATAATAATAATATTCCATAATTCAGAAAATAATATACTGAATTTAAAATATCCAGGATAGTTTTTATTTTGTAGTTATGGAAAGAAAAAATACTCTCCGAAACTCTATCCTGAAATGAACAAAGTGAAATTAAACATTTTTGTTGTTTATTATTTTTCGTTCATAATAGTTAATTTTCCCACTCCATTTCCAATCTGTGTTAATAAAAAAAAAAAAATTGGTATAGCTGACAGTTTCTATAACTGGTCAGGTCTCAGGACAAATTAATAGAATGAAGCTAAAGTAGGAAGGGGATCGTACGGCTAAACGGTGTTAGAAGTTGGAACTGGTCCAGGCGTTAATATATCTTCGCCCTCACCTCAATGGGCCCCAACACAATCATAGTGAAACAATTCTATTCATTGATTCTTTAAGGAATGAATTTACAAATACTTGTTAAATTATACTTTAATCATATTATCAAGATTTATTATCGCATTATTATAACTAAATACAAAATGATTTTCATACTGGAAATAAATTACCTGTTTTTTTTTTTGCCAAAACAGGTTTATAAAATTTTACTAAACACATTTTTATTTTAAACATCATACGATACAATTTATGTCATTATTCAGAAAAAAAACATCTAATAAATCGCAAATTTTCACAAATATCTCATGTAAGTATGAAATGTAGATTTATATCATTATTAAAGCTAAGATAATTTAAAGTTATATTTATTAATATACTGAAAAAACTAATGAGCATTACTTATATTTTGAAATAGTATATAATTACAAATGTATATAAACTTATGCTTTTTTTATTTCATAATGTATGGCATATTCTCTCGAGATTGACTGCATACAAATCTGGTCTCTGCTTATAACTGAAGTAAAAAAGCAAACATTAAATATATTGACACAAAACACTGATTTGTCATCGCACTTTATTACGAAGGCGTCGATGTATATTTTATCATTCCTTATTACAATTATGGAACATCAGAAAGATTTCCACTCATTATAAGACATTGTGGGGATTTTTCTTAAAAGGATATTTCTGGTATTACTACTGTTATACAAGATATAATCTAAAGACCGAGAAAAAGTATCATAAAATATAAATATAATATATATATATATATATATATATATATATAAATAATAAATATGATATATATAAAATAAAGATAAGGCTTAGCGCACCCGAAGGTTCGATGCCGACACCACCTAACGCTTGTTACACACCCTCCCGCCACCGTTCGCCGTCCAAACCAGTCCCTTTAATCGGCTTTATGCAATTCTCACCACCTCGGCTTCGGTCTACCCCTCGGACCTTACCAATCGGCACAGCAAAATATTAACCTTATACCGAATTCTCTCGTTACTAAGACCCAACTAACTTTACAAGCCCATTTTGATTCGCCGCGATGAATTAACCTCAATTATATACTCGATACAGCTCACGTAATTCGGCGTTGTGTAACCGTCCTGACCTCTCCGTTAACTCATCCTTCTACGGTCCGAATATTCTCGCAATACTTTATTTTCAAAAACCTTAAACGCTGCTCACCCTTTAATGTAAGCGCCAAGTTTCCGCATACCATAAAGAACTGTAGGCAAGATAATTGTTTTATAGATTCTAATTTTTTAAGTCGGGACAAGAGGACGCGAACTAATAGTTTTGTCACAAAAATAACAAGCCTTTCCCCTGCCTTCAGTCCTAACCTTTATCTCTTCTATCAATTCGTTTTTTCTAGTTATCGTAGAACTAGATATCCTAAATTTTATCTACCGTCAAGACATATTACCATCTTATATCGATATCACCAGTAGTGTAACGCCATTTTTGCAGCTAACCATAAATTTTGTTTTATCCACGTTTTTTTATTTCGAGCCTAGTTCTTTACCGGCTCATTAACGTTGTCGGTATTATAGTTTTATAGTTGCAAACGTCTTCGCTAAAGTACCAGATCATCAGCATAGCCCGCACGGATTTTGTCCCGCCAATCCAACCCTTTCTCGGTTCGCATTACCATCCCTAATTGCATGTTCTAATGCCAAATTGGAACAGGACAGGCGAAAGAGAACCCCCTGTTTTAAGCCCGAACGAACCTCAAATTTTTCGGACAAATTAATTACCGATTGCTAACTTATTGAGGTCTCCGTCAAGCACATCCTGACTAAGTATTTACTAGTTTTTGTGAATCCCCTGCTCTATTAGAATATTATTACAGTTTCTGGCCGGTCAATAGAATCGTAAGCCTTTTTAAAATCTATATAGCAGCTGGTGAACAATACCGTTATACTCTCCAAATTATTCCTCTTAATATTTGCCGTAAAGAAAATATTTGATCATTGTCGAACGATTCCCGTCTAAAATCCGCATTGGTAGTCACCGATAATTTTCCTCGCGTATTCCGTGGATTCGACTGGTTAAGATTAAAGTGAATATTTTATAACATACCGGAAAGGAGGAAATTCCTCGATAGTTATTACAATCCGTCCCTCGACCCTTTTTGTGAGTGCTGAAAAAAATGATACTTCCATTCTTCAGGTATTATAGATATATATATAAATAAATATATATATATCGCGATAACAGGCCAACTATACTCATAGCTATGAACCACACGTATACCATTTCTAGGTTTTTCTTATTTTTTGTCCAAATTATTCCTATTCCTTCTTCCTTCTTCCTCTTTCTTCCCACTGTCTATTTCTTACCTTCTTATTTCTTCTTCTAAACCTTTATGTTTTTCACTATTTTCACCATAGACGCAGGCTGCGGGAGGGAGAGGGATCGCCCCTGGGAATCGCATTAATTTGAGATATTTTTTTTTAAGTAGAATAAAAATTGAAATCAAATAATCTGTATGAAGGAATAAACTATGTAAATTAAAACTAATAAAGATGATGGGAAAAATCGACTAACTTTCTTTGATGTAGCCTAGAAGTAAGAATAAATTTGATGTAGAATTGAAGTCTGAATCATTCCGTCTTTTGAGCAAAAAAAATTCGAAGAAGCATAGGGATTAGAAGTGCCAGCTGAGTGGGGACAAAGCTTACCATAATACTTCAGTCCACTTCTGATGTTTATAAAGGGTTCTCTAGATTCCCGTGTATCAAGTTTTATTTTATTTTAAGGTATGTACCTCACTTTTCATTTATTATTTACTATATTCAAATCAACTATTGTATTTAATTGTCGTTAATTTCAATTAATTGTTTGATTACAACTACATAATTAATTAAAGAAGACCTACATACTATGTGGAGCTTAGTCACAAGAAAAGCATTTTTAGTTCCCAAAATCCGTCAACTTCTTTAAGATCTTTTTGTTCCACAAGGTGGACATTAAAAATCAATCTATAACATTAAAGCTTGACAATTATGATCTTATAATAATTTGTTTCGCCAAATATTACGAAACAGAAACAACGATGCTGGCTCTAAAGCGAAGGCTTCTAAAATTTTATCTTAATCCTTTGAATAGGTCTTACGAATTTTTATGTCAGGAATTTTATTGTAGAATTAATAAAGAAGGCATAGATTATGCCATTTCGAGCCTCAATTCGAATTTTGACTCAAAATACGAAGAGCTTCTAGAAGAGCTTGAAGATTTTTTTAATAAAAAAACAACTGCTGAAAAAAAATCGTGTTTATTATAAAGATGATTTAAATAAAGAAAGACTTGAATTGCACAGAGATATACTTCATAGCAAAAGCAAAAGATATAGCACTCCAAAGCTTTTCTGTTTAGACTGTTTTAAGTCTGATTCAGTCTTTTTTTTAAATCTATATGTAGTCAAAACATTACTAATTTTGACTTTAACTATTCCTATAACATCGTGTATAGCAGAACGATCATCATTTAATACATTAAGACGCTTAAAGAATTATGTTATTACTACTATGAATTGCCGTAAGACTAAATAATTGATCTGATATTAATTTTTATCCAGACGAAGCTGAGAAAATTGACATAAATAATATAGCTGACGAAGTTATAAAAAAAAAAATGGCGAAAGAGAAAGGCGTTGTAACCGAAAAGATAATAAAGACACATATTTAGTGAAAAACATGTGATGTCTCAGAAAGTATTTTTTCGACTGTGGTATCAATCAAAACCTTGAAGAGATTCTGGTAGCTCAGTGGATAAGGCAATGACTTCCCATCTTCGATGTCCTGTGTTCTAATCCCGGTGATGGTGGACCGATCGTCCGGGAAAAAACTGGCGGTTGAGTATGTTTACCAATCACCTCCTTGCAAAATAATTGACCTTGAAACAGTTCTTCCTTACCAAGTGCAGAAGCCAAGACTTCAATTATTGTAATGGTGGAAGTTTTTTTTTTTTTTTCTCAATTAAAACGCAATCGACAATGACGTAAGAAACATAAAATACATACCCTTTTAAGGTTTAATTTAGTGGTATATGTTTTTTCTTTAGGACTATTTAGGTTTTCTTTTATTTTTTATTTACTTTATTATTATTTATTACTTTTATTTACTTTCTATTAAATATTCTTTTCAAAAAAATTTATATATGACGTAAACAATGTATACAAAAAAAGTTATGAGTATGCCTTTAAATGCACCGCTGTATTCATGCACGTAACTGCCGGATAAAATAATATTCCCATTTATCTCTGGATCTCCATTTTTAAAAATAACAGTAGACCTTGAATCTCCAACAAAAACTTGCTGGTGACCTGCTTAAGTCACATTATTTTTCACATCAACTATTTTCAAATCGGAATTATTACTCATTTTTCTGATGTTGGAGTTACCGAGATTTGAATGTATATCGTCTCCTATGACCTCTTCAGAGATCGGAAAATCAAGCTACTCTTTTATTCTTTTTTCATTTTTTCAGTGCACCATCTATCTTGTATAATACGGTATGCCACATCCTTAGAATATCTCTAGAATATATGGGAAACTAACCTCCACCTCTCCCCAGACATCCTATAATTCTTGAGGGTTTCTAGTGCACCTTACTCCTACAACTGAAGGCTTTCAACGTTATATTTAATATCCCACGCGCGCTCAGAGGTAAATTTATTCTGTAATCCAAAACTGTGTCATTCAATCTTATAAGGAAACAAAGAATAAGGTAGAATATTACTCCTTAAAAACATCAGTAAACAATTAAACAATGAACTTTTCTCTAATCTAATCATCAGAACAGAAAAGATTCGATCACGCAAATACAGTTTAAATAAATATAGTTTATGATACATTAACTAACAGAAAAAAAGAAATGTTGACTACAAACAGTACTTCACACGAGTAGCAGACTCAGGATTTATTTTTGGTAATAACTATAATCATTCTGGAACAAAAAAAAATACCTTCTGCTCGAAAGTTCCCTCCCCCTCCCCCCATTCATCGTGGATTCACCAAGCGACTCACACCTAAACATCTAATAATATGAAGGGGAAAACGGTTCAGTGCTATTTCCATCTAAAAAAAAAAAATACAAATTTTAAATTTATATTTTTTTAATAATGTAGGTTATAAACTGCAACAGTCTTCTGGGACCGGATTTGTGGTCAGTGGAAAAACTAGAGCTGGTTTAATCACGGTTAGCCTTAAAATATGTGTCCTTAGATTAAGAAGCAAATTTAATAACAGCCCGTTAATGAAAAGGAAGCCTTTTATGATCAGTTGGACAGAACTATCGACAGTTCCCCCCAAGAGCGATATAAAGGTGGTTACGTGAGATTTTAACGCTTAAAGTAGATAAGGAACACGTGTTTAGAGAGACTATAGGGAAGTAAAGCCTCCATGACATTACTAGTGAAAATAGCCGAATACTCATCAACTTTGCTACCTCAAAATACCAGGTTATTACAACCTATTTCTTTCCTGGGACTAGTATCCACAAATGAACATGGCGATCTGCGGATGGTAGAACGGTAAATTTGATTAACGATGTTTTAATCAGCAGGATACACAGGTCTAGTTTGATGAGCTGTAGATTCTGTCTGGGGGCTAATATTGATCGGTATTAAGGACACTACGAGATAATCAGAGCTATCTAATGTGAGAAAAATCAGATGATAGAAAGCAGAAAAGATGGCTACGTCAAAGCTGAAAGATCTATAGGTAAATTCATCATATCATCGATAGCTAGATGAGATGGTTTTTAGTACAGGCATGCCAGAATGCTCTGTACAGGGACAATGGGATACAATTTTGACATTACTTAAAGGGGTAGCAAAGGAAACCATAGGTCTGGAAGAAAAAGTAATGAAGTCCTTCTGGTTTGATGCAGATTACAGTGGGCGGGGTGGACGAATGGGCTAACACGTGTGCACAGCACCACCGATGCCCGGCAACCTGATATATGATAAATGATATAAAAATAATCACGCGATTTAGCGTCCCGGTGCCAAGGCGTCTTTTTTAAATCCCCGCCCACACCCTTTGGCCCGAGAAAACCCCGTATAGCCTTAACGGCGAGGAAGGGGAGTACAAATATGCCATCCAACCGCATATTCGAAGAAAGATAATCCAGCTAAGGAAAGTGATAAACAACCACCTAATCAGGAAAAAATAAAGAACTAATGAAAAAACTTGTAAAATTCATAAATATATCACAAAAAAATTCAAGCAAGCTTTTATTGTGTTTTTGTATTTTCTTCAGGCCTTTAAGGATCACTTAAACATAATTTTATATAGTTTTTTTTTAGAGTAATTGCCATTATAATTTAAATATAAATTAAAATTAAATCCTGTAATCCGCAGCTATGCTCTAGTACTCCCATTAGAATGCACTTGGTCTTTACAGCAGCTGAGTAAGAGAGTACAAATATGACCTAAAATTACATTAATAGAAAATAGATCGGTATAATTCAGTGTGTAAGGCAACTTCTTCCTATGGTCAGGGTAACTAGTGTTGCTCAAAATCGGTCTTGGTCTTGCACTTTGCAAGACCAAGACAGGTACAAAGATAATCGATTTTTTTAAATAAAAGCTAAGGCAAAATAGTTACTAATATTTGACAATCTTAGTTACTATATGCAAATATAGTAGATATTTTTTCATTTATATATATATATATATATATATATATATATATATATATATATATATATATATATATATATATATATAAATATATATAATTTTTCATTCGGGCTTAGTTAGGTTTCTCCTATCTAAAAATTACAGCAATATCCCTATTGTAATAAGCTAATAAGTAACAGCAAGACTGTAACTGCGGGACTCTTGCGCAAGACCAAAACCATGACCGAGACTGAGTTTGCAAGACCAAGACTCGTTTCGATCTCGCATTTGGACAACACTAAGTGTAACGGATTCTAGTCCGGCTGTAGCAGGTAATTGTTTATACTGTTGAATCTTTTGTTTATCTCACCCAGCCTCTATAAAGTGGGTACTCTTAATTAAAGACTCAATTAAGGAGGGAAACCAGGCGGTTGAGCGTGATCTTGGCCCAACATTAATATTGAAAAAGTACATTCTTTTAAAGTACTGAATCCAAGACCCTTCATGGATTATAATGATACAGTTTTTTTTATAATAGAAATTTTTTTTTTTTTTTATTCATAAACTTAAGCTATTGCATAACATAATGCTAAAGAAATAAGCTCTTTAATAATCTTATTATATCAAAGTATCGAACTTATATTAAATTTCTATTTTCCCATTGAACATTATCCACCCTAGACTTAGCTAATTATTTGCTCATCGAGTTCTTGAAGATTATAGCTATTCGAATATTCGGATGCCTCTAATGAGATGACAAAGCTTCCTAAGCACTCTTCCAGATCAGCGTCAACATTAAGATGAGTTTTAATTTAAGGAGCCTCCTTTGTCCGGGGGTGGTAGGCTAAAGCCTCACATCCAATTATTTCCTGAGAAGAGCAATGAATCTTCTCAAGGAGTCTTAACGGATTCGTATAAAAGCAGTACTCTTCGTCCTCCCTTTGGAAGATTACTACCCTTTCTAAATCAAGCCTAATCCTGGCATTTTTCCGATAAAGTACACTCCTAGGGCTTGACGTTCTATACAAGTAAGGTGGAAAACTGGATTTAGAAGGGATAAAAAAGTTATTGTTAGAACAAAATGACACCATAGTTTACAATAAAAAAAAATTAGTAATGTCGAAAGATTTCGCTCTTATATTTTTACAATCGGTAACTAAAACAACCAGCTGCTGCCAGTTTGTATTCCAGAAACAACATCTGTCAATATTCCTTTTATTCGTATCTAATATAAAGAATAAATCTCTGGCAAAGAATGGAGTATATTTAAAATCCTTCTACCATATTAATTACGGTGTCATAAATTATGTTGTTCTTAAGTAATAAGCCATTTTGTTTTATATTTATTTAGTACGGTTTTAACTCTATAGCAAGCGAGGTGGCTATAATAAATGAAATGAAATTAAAATTTATTTTATTATTCTGGGACTGTTGTCTCTTTAGAGCAAATTATAAGTGCTGAATTCATGTGTAATTGGTCATAAATAAAGTAGATATTTACAATATTGGTTATTTAAAAGTAAGAATACAGAAGGAAAGACATAACAGGCGTAAATATACATACATAAAAATCGTACATAAAGTGTATATAATACAACCAGAGAAAACTTAAATAACAGAAATATTTTCTGAGGGTACGAAGATAGCTCTCTTGGGCATATTTCGTCATAAGGCAATGTTTAAAGAGAAGGGGTTTGAAAGAGGAAACTGATTGTGCGTGTCGAATATCAGCAAGAATGGAATTCCAGAAGGAGGCAGCTTGATTTGCAAATGATTTGTCAAACGCAGCAGTTCGGTGAGGATGGGGATAGAGGTTGGAAATGCGCGATCTCGTAGGACGGGATTGGATTCAGTATTTAAATTTTAAGCTATGGAAAATATAGGAGGGTAGATGAGTTCTAGTGATCTGAAATAGAAAGGTAGCTAGGAAGTACTGGTGGTGATAGGATGGATAGAGCCACTTCAACTCGGTGTAATACTTCTTCTTCTTCTTCTTTGTCTTCCTCACGATGCCATTTCTAGCGTCGAGGAGCCTCTATCCAACCCAGCCACCCTTCCCGGTCTCTGCTTAACCGCTTCATTTGGTTGAAGGATTTCCTCTTCTACCTCCGATCCTCTCCATGAACTCCTGATATGAGGCTCTGGGACGCCCTCGTGGCCTCTTCCCTGTGGGTCGAGCCTCTAATATCTTTATAGGCTCCATGTCCTCGTTCATGCGGCAGACATGTCCAAACCACCTTAATTGCCTGTTCTCCAAGGTAGTTTTCAGTTCAGGCACTTCCAGCTGTTCTCTGATAGTTTCATTTCCAATTCGATCCCTCGGTGTAATACATATTACATAATACATAATGCATTACACATTTCAACCTCATATCCTAAATATAAACAGCAATATCAATAATAACAACGATCATTAATAATTAAAACATCACTTTTTCAAGAGAACGATTATTACTTTAACCTATGTATGAAATATATAGTAAGGGAAAGTATTCGATCAATAATAAATATATAGCAAAACAAAATATTTCAAAATAAGTGTCAAGATGTGCTATGTATTGTAAGGATCACATGTGGAATATATTTAATCATTTCAAATGAATAAATATATATTCTAAATAATAATTGCTAACACAGGTCCGGTTACCTGTGGAAGAATAATGACCCTTTTGGGAGTGCAACATTTTCTGAGGGGCAATAAAACACCAAAGGACCGACACCGGGCTTACGTAAGCATAGTAGAGAGGATTTAAGGTTTGTTATGAGAAGATTTAAGCATAGTAAAGAGGGTTTAAGGTCCTTTGTTTAGAGAGGATCGTAAGGTTTATCTAAGCAAGGGAGGGAACAGAAACACCTTCGAGAAAGAGGAAACAACCGTATAGCCTGGAGGCGTGCTCATCCCTTATGCTATGAAAATTCAGCCAATAAAAGAAAACGACAAAAAAGGTGAATGACAGAAAGGTGGAAAAGAGATCAGTTGAGGAAGATGGCCTGAGAAAGGTACATCGACTGGAGACTCCACAGAGGTAGCTGGAGGTCAACCTAAGAGATTCGACTAGGAGCCAGGAGAAGAGAGACAGCTAGAGATACCGGCAATTCCCCTCACCATGAAGAAGCAGCTAAGTAGAAACATTCATTTACTTATTCGTATGTAAACCTGTGTTGGCAATCATTAGTCATTAATAAAATCAATAGATCATTAGTAACTTCAAGCAGTCCTATCCAAAATAGCATTCTCCTCTAATATGATTTTCTACTACTCATTGTGTGTATACGCATAGAGTCCTCGTTTCCTCTCTCATCTTCCCCCACTTTCACTACAGCTGTGTGGTGTATGATGGACTCTCGGTGGAGCTCCGTGACAGACTGAAAAGATTAATGAACAGTTGTGTGAGATTTGTAATTGGTGCCCCGAGATAGTGCCATGTCTCTCAGCACTACACTGAGTTAGATTGGCTCTTCCCCTCCATTCGAAGACAATATTTCCTAGGTACATTCCTCTATCATATCATCAACAATCATCGTCCTTCCTACGCCTACAACCTTCTCCAATTCAAGTCCTCAGTCCACTCCCTCTCCACAAGATCTCGACCTTCCGACCTTTACATTCCTTCTCACAGATCTGCCTCGTTCCAAAACTCCTTTATTGCTCGCTCTGTTAATTTTTGGAATTCCCTTCCTATCAAAATTCGACATTCTTCATCCCTATCTACATTCAAAACCCTCCTATTCCAATTCCTGTTCCAAAAACAGTCAGATACCAGCTAACCTTTTATGTAAAATTACATATTATTTATAATAATATATTCACATATAGCTCATAACTTAAATACTTATTATAGATTCGACTTTCTTTTTTTTTTCAACAGAAACACAGATTTACTGTTAAGAAGAATTTACATTTATTTTTTTTTTTTTATTTTTTCTAAAAGGGTTTATTTATATTTTACCATTGTACATAGTTTTAAGTATCTTAGTATGGTTTCGAGAGTTTTGTATATAGATTATTTTTATTTTATTTTGTATATATAGTATGTATAACTAATATTTTTTTTTTTACTGATTTATCTTTATCTTTACTTTTTATGTTAGTTTTTATCTGGACAGATATAAAATTTTAATTTCTGTACTTTTTTGTTATTCTGAAGGGGCTTCGTCCCAGAATAAAATTATTTTCTATTCTATTCTATTGTATATATGTTTTGGATTTGCTTAAGTTTATAAATATATCAGTTAATATTTCATCTTGATAATTTTATAATCTCCCTTGAATGCCACCAATTAGTTATAAAAACTAGTAGTAAATTTTTAAACACGATACCTTTTGAAAAGAAATTCAATAAAAAGTATATTATTCAATCTAGGATACTACAGCACGAGGTCTGTGGTATCTAACCTTTAAATACATAATTCACATATTTTTTAGTTGATCGGTTCCCTTTTGGAACTGATATAAATACAAATATAAGTATTCAATACATTTAATAGAAATAAATGCGGTTCCTGGAATCCCCTACTCGCCGTAGAAACTCTAAGTCTAGGAACACATAATTTAAAATGGCATCTCTTGTGAAGGACGTATCATTAGTTTACTATTTGTATCTAGCATTAAATTAATTTATTTTTAGAATTTCATTCCCATGCTCAATAAAGGTGGCATTCAAATAAGTCGTTACTAAGAATCGTACAATAGCGAAAACACCTTTGATTTAATTTAATTTGGTTATTCGAATGTAATGAACTTTATTGGTTTGAGATAATTTAATATGTATAATTGGATTATTTAATGTAATGACTGTAAAAAGGGTTGATTTTGTAACGTACAAAATTTAGTTAAATTCTTTCTTGTTTTGATTTGAACTATGCTGATTCTGCGTTTCTTCCATATTTAATAATTTGTGTCAAACCTATTTTTGATATTTAAAAATCTTCACTCTCCTATTTAATGGTCTTTTATTAAAAGTGGCTTGTTCCTATTGTGGTTGATTATCATTGGGATATTTTTAAAATGTTTTGGGAATTATTTTCGTGCTTGCGTATAACCCCTTCCTAAAAGATTAAAATAGGTTATAAAATAAAAGGAATAATTTACCCACATACTTTTTAATATGGCTCTTAGGGTAGAAAAAGAAATACTACCAAAGCCTAAACGATCTGAAGCAGTAGCAGATCAGAAAATACCCAAACAACAACCAGAACTGAGATCAACTGAAGAAGCAGTGACCCGAAATCCGAAGAAAACCCAGCCACAGGCCAAAAAAAAGATAGATGACAATTTTATTTCATGAGGAAATAACCTGTTCCTAATACTCCTTTAGAAAATAGAAGAAGGCAACAAAAAACTGCAAGAAAATATAACAGCCATATTGGGTGAAAATGTCAGGAATTTGGAAAGAAGGCTAAGGGAATTTTTAGAAAGTAAAATCAATAAAGTCAATAAGTTAAATAAAAAGACGGAGGGGTTAGAAGAGGTCAGCCAAGAACACCAATTGGAATGTAATCAAAAAGGTAATAAGCTAGAAGAGAGATTGGGTGAAATCATCACCAAAAATAATGATCAGAAAATTCTCTCTTCTACTGTAAATAATCAAACAAGTGACATTGAAAATGTCCAAGATGAAGGCAATGCAAGTCTGGAATCTAAACAGAAACCTATTGTGAGGGAAGTTGATGAACCGGCATTAGCCGTACACTCCTTGGGCGAGTATAGAAAAATTTAAGAAGAAGGAACTATTTCCGAGGAGCAAGAAAACGTAACCTCTACATTAAATGATGAATCTGAAAATTTCAGAGAAAATACAAAATAAATCGGTGGAAAAGAGGAAGGAATTATAGAAGCCCAAGAAGAAACGTTAAAATGTTTTTTATTAGGTTCCATAAAGATCAATGAAGTATTTTTCCATTGCGATAAGGAGACCCATGAGCTCTTAGAAAAAAAAAGAAGGATATATAGGCCCCACAGCTTCAGTTGAACCCTCGATATCAGAACGGACGTCTCCGAAAGTAGAAGGTGAACCAGCCAAAATAGAAGGGTGGAACAAAAAACTGTTGACTCATAAAATATCATTACCGAGAATTAATAAGTTTGTTTATTATAGGATTACAGAAACAGAGCCAATCACCTTTCCTATTTTAAAAGATGATGTATATAAGGGTTATATGGTTCTGAACCATGTTAGGGCAGGCCGTTTAATATCTTATTTTAAGACACTGTTGTCTTTGTCCCATTCCAGAGGCCAAAAAGGGGTTTTTAATTTAGCGTCCCTTCCGTTGACGAGCTTATGGGTCCTGGCGAAACCATCGTTAGGTTACCCATTCTGGATAAGTGCAAATAAATTTTATATAATTAATTGTAAATATGATTTTGTAAATAGGACGTTAGGGTGTGGACTTTAATGACAAATTTCGATGGCTGAATGTAAGGAATCTCAGGCTGAATTGACTAAAGGAAATTTATAATTGAATTAGTCATACTATCTTATGATAATAGTTAAAATAAAAGTAAAGTCAAGACCTTTTAATAATAGATTTGAGTTATTAAACTTTTGTTAATTGAAAGAGAATAAATTTGAGTTATTAAACTTTTGTTAATTGAAAAAGAAAGGACAGAAAATAAATCATTAATAGAATCAATAAATCATTAGTAACATCAATCAGGCATATCCAAAATAGCATCCTCCTCTAATATGATTCTCTAATAATTATTGTACAGATATGTTGTGTTTAAGCTTATAAATATATTAGTTATTATACCATCTTGATAATTTTACAATCTACCTTGCATGCCACCAATTAGTTATAGATGCAAATAGTAAACTTTTAAACACGAAAATATAGTCTTAAATTCATGAGGCGAATTAAAAAAAAAAGCAAAGACAAAAGTTTTTTTTTGTTTAAAAAAACAAAACAATTAAAATTTTCATAATTTAGTTGTACACAACATATTTTCTATTCACATATATTCATTGTATTAATTTTATTACATTTATATATATATATATATATATATATATATATATATATATATATATATGTCTGTGTGTAGATATATTATTACGTTATTTAGTAATTATTTGACATTTCTCTATTTCAATATGTCCCTTCAATGAAAATAAACAAATACATCTCCTTATTAAAAAAAAAAAAAAAAAAAAAAAAAAAAAAAAAACTAAGTTGAATCTACCATCGCCTTTTTATATATACGTGGAGAGACTAAACTGACATGGAGGAGAAGGGTGGTGGAGTGGCGATTTATACCCCCATTAAGTCAATTGGCAGCGTGTGAAAAAACATTTACAGTTATTTTTTTAAGTTTTATTTTGTTATATCATATTTTTTACAGCTCTGGCATAAAATCTATAAACTTTATCAAAATCTGTTTGGTAGTTAACTTTAATATCATTTTCAGTGAAATAAACTAAATAAAAAATAATTAAATTACGAACAATTTTTTTTAACTTCTTACCCACCACTAATGTAATTGGCCAGAGATCACATGGGAAACAAAAAACCGGGCAGACAGATAGAAAAACAAGGATGGCACAATAGCGCAAGATAGGCAGTGATAGAGAAGGCTATCAAAGATATCTAATCAAATATACATGCACAGGTATATATATTTTTTTCGATCAGTTTTACATTTATCTGATTTTAATTTTGGGATGATCTTTATCTTTATCTGATATAAGATTTAATCAAAGTCCACAAATATTTCCTTTGAACTATCTCAAATGCATAACTATCTCAAATAGAGTATCAAATTGAGTATCCGATCTGTCGGAAAATAAAAATATAATAAATAAAATAAAATAAAAATAACTGGCTCATTCATGATGGCTTACGTTATCTTTTGGATGTATGTTAAAACCGAAGATCCTTCGAAAAACCTTAAAAACTTAAGAGCAAGTAACATTACATTGTGACGCCTAATCTGGTTCCATATAAAGCTTTACCCATCGCTTGTCAATGGCTTCGAACATTTTAGGAGACAAAAAGTTTTCAAGATACCTTGGTGCACAATATTTAAAAATTAATGGCTAAAGAAAAGGTTACTGAGCTCACTCATGAAACTTGCATCTAAGTATGTTAGTTGATGAATGTAAACAAATAAAAGAGCTACTTTTTTTCTCGCATTTCTACGGCGAGTAGGGGGTTCCAGGAACCGCATTTATTTCTATTAAATGTATTTAATATTTATATTTGTATTTATATCGGTTCCAGAAGGAAACCGACCTACAGAAAGATGTATGAATTGTGTATTTAAAGGTTAGATACCTAGTGGATCAGCTGATGCGAAGGTTGTCTCCTCAACTCCTCTCTCAGTTTTTGCCAATTTTATAGCGGAATCTCTCTGATTATTCACGTAATACAGTTAAAGTGTATATCAGAGCAGTTGATATTTACTGTTGACAGCTTTTTTTTTGTTATTAAAAAAAAAAAAAATTTTTTTTGCTCTTATGATATGCGGTATGATCAGCAAGTGATGGCCATTAAGGTGCCCAAGAGGTCTCGGTCAGACGGAGTTAGCTCACCAGCCAAACAAAGGACTCGTCGCTGCCTACGAGAAATACCTCCAGTGACCAAAATGAACACTTCAGAACCAGAACCTCAGCCCCAACCAGGTACGTCTGCACAAGAAACGATTGAAGAATCCCTTTCTTTACTCCAAACCCCTACCAAGTGCTTCAAAATGACAAGAAGTAATGGAGTCTGCAGCAATACCCAGAGAACCAAAGCCTCCTCCGATATTTGTGAAAAATATAAAAAATTTCCAGATGTTCTGCACCCAACTAAATAAAATCTGCTCTGGCAGTTATTCATGCCTTAACAGGACCAATGACACCAAAATAACACCTGATTCTGCAGAAGCCTACCGAAAAATAGTGAAGTACTTATCAGAAACAAATGCGAATTTTCACACTTACCAGCTGAGGCAGGAAAGAGCTTTACGAGTAGTGATAAGAAATTTACATTCCTCAACCCCCACTGAAGTTATTAAAGAAGAACTAACGACGCTTGGTTTCAATGTACGCCAGGTAACAAACGTTTTGAAGGAGGACAGGGAGCAGCCAGGATTACGAAATAGGATCCCACTACCATTGTTTTTCGTGGACTTGGAGCCATCACCAGGTATCGAAAAAATATATGATATCACAAGAATATACTACACAATGGTGAAAGTTGAGAAGCCATATCCCAAGAGAGACATCGTGCAGTGCCATAATTGTCAGACCTATGGCCACACGAAGACATATTGCCACCATCTGCCGCGTTGCGTGAAGTGCGGTGAACAGCACAAATCTGTAGAGTGCACCAAACCTATACAAGATCCAGCAGTATGTGCCCTATGCTTGGAGGGACACCCGGCCAACTACAAAGGCTGCCAAATTTACAAGAATCTCAAAACCAGACACCAGAAAAACCGGATTCAAGATGAAGCACTAAGAACAAGAAGAGAGAGAGAGCCTTCCAGAATTGTAAACAATGATGTATCATTCTCCCAACTACTTAGAGGTAAGACTTTAACCGATAAATGTCAAGCCCTGCCACAACAACAACCTCAAACCCAACCTCAAAATCCTCTTCATCCTAATATACCTAACCACCAACAACAAATTCCTCATATTCCTCCTCCTTCAAATGCAACAGATCTCACAAGTTTGTTAGCATCTTTCCTCACCGATTTCAAATCCCTTGTTACTCCACTCATATCACTCCTCACGAATCTCGTATCTCACCTCATCCCTCCTTTGAAAAATCCTTAAATGACTCACATCCCTAAACCCATATCCATTCTCCTTTGGAATGCGAATGGTGTTAGAAATCATACAGACGAACTATCTACTTTACTACTTGACAAGAACATTGATGTGGCACTAATTACTGAAACTCGACTAACCACTAAACAGCACTTCAATATACCACAATACCTGACATATCGTACTGACCACCCTGACGGAAAAGCACATGCCGGTACTGCTGTAATTGTACACCAATCCCTCTCCCATCACTCACTCCCATTACCTATACATGATTTCCTACAGTCCACCGCTATCGTGATAAAAAACCTTCTCCTTTCCGGTTACTCTTGCATCAGCGTATTGCCCTCCTAACCGATCCATATCCAATGCCCAATTCAGTTCTCTCCTCGACTCCTTAGGACATCACTTCATCTTGGGTGCAGACCTAAATGCCAAGCACCAACAATGGGGTTCCAGAACCACGAATTCTCGTGGCCGAACCCTGCTGTCTGCACTCAATTCCCAACGTTTTCACCTCCTTTCCCCCAACTCTCCTACCTACTGGCCCACAGATCCCAACCGTAATCCTGATCTTCTTGATTTCTTTATCCACAGCGGCTTAAGTCCCCTCAATTGTTCCATTACACGTCTAAATGAACTTTCCTCTGACCATAGTCCTCTAATCCTTAATGTTTCACTTGAACCTGTTCCCAAACCTTCTCCACCGTCATTCATTAGGGGCCCAGTAAACTGGGACCTTTTCCGCCAAATAATCTCCGATAATATTGATCTCAACATATCCCTCAAAACTCCCGATGACCTTGATAGTGCCGTAAATTCCTTTACTACCACAATCCAACAAGCCGCCTGGACTGCCTCCTTCCAAAAGACTCCTCCAGAATTCCTATAAAGACCATTCTACCCCAACACCTCCTTAACCTAATCCGCACCAAACGCCGTGCCAGATTATTATGGCAACGTACCCGACATCCTACCGACCGCTGCTCCTATAATTACTACTGCAAACAATTAAAACTGGAATTAGCCACCTTCAGATCACAATCCTTCAACTCCTACCTATCCTCCCTCTCTTCTCGCGACAATTCCCTTTGGAAAACCACAACAAAAATCCTAAATCCTCACCGCATTTCCCATCCTCTCCGACGAGGTGATGGCTCCTGGGCAGCATCTGACGAAGATAAAGCTGAGGAGTTCGCCATTCACCTATCCAATACATTTATTTCACATCCGGAATCCCATCCTGCCCACACCGTAACAGTAGAAGAACTCCTTACATCACCAATCCCACTTTCCTTGCCCCCAAAAGCTATTCATCCTTCCGAAGTAAAATTTCAATTAAAAAAACTAATCCTCCGTAAAGCTCCTGGACATGATCTCCTTACACCTCAAATCCTTCGACAACTTCCATCCAAAGCAGTCATATTCCTTACATATATCTACAATTGTATCCTACGCACCACCCACTTCCCTCTGTTATGGAAACACTCCACTATTATCCTTTTCCCAAAACCAGGAAAACCTCTCAATAGCTCAACATCCTATAGACCAATCAGCCTACTCCCAATCCTTTCAAAAAATTTTGAAAAGATCCTTTTGAAACGAATCCTACCCATTATAGAATCCCAAAATATCCCTTCCCATCAGTTTGGTTTTCGCTCTCAACATTCTACTGTTCAATAAGGACTCCGAGTTGTTGATCATATTTCCTCAGCCCTAGAAAACAAGGAATACTGTTCGGGTGCCTTTCTGGACATTGCACAGGCATTTGACCGGGTATGGCACTCCGGACTGCTCTCCAAGCTGAAAATCCATTTACCTCAGTCCTTGTACCTAGTCCTCCGATCCTACCTCTCTGACCGCTCCTTTCGAGTTCGCTGTGGAACAGAATTTTCCAATATCTACTCCGTTAAAGCCGGTGTTCCCCAAGGCAGCGTCTTGGGTCCCGTGCTCTACATCCTCTTTACTGCTGACATCTCTGTTCATCCCGATACTTTTCTTGCAACATTCGCTGACGACACCGCAATCTTATCATCCAACTCTGATCCCGAAATAGCATCCTTAAATCTCCAAAGCCACCTCACCTTGATTGAGCACTGGTGTAATAACTGGCGCATTAAAGTTAATGAATCTAAATGCCAACATATTACCTTTACACTCCGACGCAATTCCTGTCCACCAATACTCTTTAATTTCATCCAGCTTCCTTACTCAGACACAGTCCGGTATCTTGGCTTTTATTTAGACCGAAGACTAACTTGGAACCCGCATACTAGACTCAAAAGACAAGAACTCAACCGACAATACGGCCAACTATACCGACTAATAAGCAGAAAATCTAAACTTTCCATTGAAAACAAGCTACTGATCTACAAGACAATACTGAAACCTATTTGGACTTACGGACTAGAATTGTGGGGATCAGCAAAATTTTCTAACATCAAGCGCATCCAATCCTTCCAGTCTAAAGTCCTTCGAACAATAGTCGATGCTCCTTTTTATGTAACCAACAAAACCCTACATCATGACCTCAACATTCCATTTGTCCTAGACCTTATCCCAGAAAAATTCTCCAAATTTCACCAGAACCTTACTTACCACCCAAATCCTCTTGCACAATCCCTATCAAGCACCTCCCATCCCTATAATCCTCCAAGAAGGTTGAAACGGCAGTGGCCTCGCGACCTTTTGTAGATTGTATAAATTGGAGTTCTGGCAATGGCCAGATTCTTCACTCAAAACATGAGTGTATGTTGCTAAAGTGCTCTCGACCAATCTCCGCTGACTTTAGTACCAGTGACGCGGTTGGGAGAGTAGCACAGGGTTCTCCTGGAGTTCCCTCGCCTGATTGTATATAGGTATGCATGTGTTTTTTTTTTCTTAGTTTTAATTTTCTTATTTTTTAGGTTATTTTATTTTATTGTTTATTGTATATACTTTTGATTATTATTTTGTTCTATTTATTTTATTTCTTGTACATATAGTGTGAATGTCATCCTACCTCACTATAACCAATGTCCAGCAGATTGTTATAATACTCAATAAAGAAATTAAAAAAAAAAAAAAAAAAAAAAAGGTTAGACACCACAGACCCTCTACTGCAGTATCCTAGATTGATTAATATACTTATTGAATTTCTTTTCGAAAGGTATCATGTTTATAAATTTACTATTTGTTCTATAACTAATTGGTGGCATGCATGGAAGATTGTAAAATTATAGTTAATATATCTATAAACTTAAATAACCAAAAACATATATACACAAAATAATAACCAAAACATATATACACAATGAGTAGTAGGGAATCATACTAGAGGAGAATGCTATTTTGGATATACCTGATTGAAGTTACTTATGATCTATTGATTCTATTAATGATTAAGGATTGCCAACACTAGTTTACATCTGTATTACTAAATTCATGTTACCACTTAGCTGGTTCTTCATGGTGAGGAGGGCTGTCTCTAGCTGTCATCTCCAAGCTGCCCCCCTGGACTCTCCAAGATTCACTCCCAGCTGCCTCTGTGGACTCTCCGTCGATCTGGTCCTCTCAGCCTATCCTCCTCCAAGTGTCCTTCCATGCTGCTCTCCCAGCCTCAAGTCCCGTCCTCAAGTCCTTCTTTCTAAGCTTTCTATCATCCCCCTTTCTTTTGGTCGTTTTCTCTGAATGGCTGAATTTTCCTAGCATAAGGGATGGCCACGCTCCCCAGGCAGTTTCTAACACGCAGGTATATCTCCCTCCGTTTCCTCTTTCTTGAAGGTGTTAATATTCCCTTCAATCCTATTTAAACATTAAGACTGGTATCTGTCCTTAAGTGTTTCTTTGCCGCTGTAAGAGCGGTGTCGGTCCTTTGGAGTTCTTAAGTGTTTTATTGCTCCTTACAAAAGGTTGCACTTGGGTCTTTACCCTCCCCCGGTAAACCAACCGCCCAGGTGTTACCACTTATGATTTTTATTTATTTATACCTTTGAAATAATTAAATAAATTCCACAGGCGGTCTTTAGAATACATAGCAAAACATTAACTTAGTCTATACAATAAACCAATTACAAATATTTGAAAACCAAAAATAGATAGGAAATAAAAGCTTAAATATACATATTTACAAAATTTCAATGCCGAACTTTGTACCATTGAGTTATCCGTCAGTGTCTCCCCAGTCTATCTCCTCAAGCTGTGAAAATGATCATTTACCAACATGTAAAATCAGGCGGCACTCGTCCCTGGTAATCACAGGTTCTTGGAGAGGAAAAGAGAAATCTGGTGTACACCATAAAACTAAATTATTTCTCACACAAAAATCCTTAGCGTGCCTCAACACTCGCGAGCTTCCGCCATCTCTCTCTAAACTCTCTTTGTTTTTCCAACCAATCATCTGTTGGTTATTCCAATCCGAAATAAAATGAATACTTAAAACTAAGACTTATTAACAAGTAATAATTATTATTAAAACTAATACTAAATACTTAATTTTATATTTAACCCTCTTCGAGTTAATAAAAAAACTAACAATTATTTTATGAATTTTTTTTTTTTCGTCGTAATTTTGTTTGATTAGATGTAAAATATTTGAAGCTGATTCCCTTTATAACGTTTATATAGGTATGTAGTATGTATATAAATATTTATTTAGTTTTATTATACCTTCCAAGGCGCCTGAAAAGAAGACATATTATTAGAGAGCTACAAGTGGGTACTTTCTTAACTAGTGTTTTCACGTCACTTTATTTCACACATTTTATTAGGTTTGTCGTTGAGAACAGGGGTGTCCAACCGTGGGCGGCATAACGCCGAAAATAGTTTGTAAATTTTTGTTATTAATGTTTTTATTCAAAATAACATTTTCAAGTTATATTTCTGGGACGAAAAGATATTTTAGACTCGTATTGTTTGATAATGATAACAAAATTAATACCCAAGTACGCACGTTATATTGTATAAATAACAGTATAATTGGTAGTAACATATTTAATAAGTTAATTGATATTGTCACATACAAAGCCCCTTGTTTCTGTTCGCGGTTCAAAAGCATGTGTATATCCAGTTTCTGTTCTTCAAATAAACTATTATGAAATTATAACGACATTTAAAATGAATAAGGGTTAGAGATTGGGGAGAGGGAGGGAGGGAGGGAGGGAGGGAGGTAGGGAGGGAGGGAGGGAGGGAGGGAGGGAGGGAGGGAGGGAGGGAGGGAGGGAGGGAGGGAGGGAGGGAGGGAGGGAGGGAGGGAGGGAGGGAGGGAGGGAGGGAGGGGAGGGAGGGAGGGAGGGAGGGAGGGAGGGAGGAGAGAGAGAGAGAGAGAGAGAGAGAGAGAGAGAGAGAGAGAGAGAGAGAGAGAGAGAGAGAGAGAGAGAGAGAGAGAGAGAGAGAGAGAGAGAGAGAGAGGAGAGAGAGAGAGAGAGGAGAGAGAGAGAGAGAGAGAGAGAGAGAGAGAGAGAGAGAGAGAGAGAGAGAGAGAGAGAGAGAGAGAGAGAGAGAGAGAGAGAGAGAGAGAGAGAGAGAGAGAGAGAGAGAGAGAGAGAGAGAGAGAGAGAGAGAGAGAGGAGAGAGAGAGAGAGAGAGAGAGAGAGAGAGAGAGAGAGAGAGAGAGAGAGAGAGAGAGAGAGAGAGACCGTGGAAGTGGGTTACACGATGCACCACAGAGCGCAGTGGTGGTGTTTAATCATTGCCTTACAATTACATCACAGCCTGATCTGGAAGATAGATTTATTTCAGTTGCCAATGTAGATTACGTAGGCATTAACTTTGACTTGATCAATGTTTATGCAAAATTCGCACTCCCACTGGAAGACATACTGACAAAATTCAGCTGGTAATACGGAAGCTGAGTAAGAACATCTTAATAATGGGCGATTTTAATGCTCACTCAATTTTGTGGGGCAGCCGAAGAACCGATAGAAAAGGCGTGCTGCTGGAGGATTTTGCTGCAAGGAATGGCCTAATCATTGTAAATGATCCCATGGCCTTGCCAACGTTTTCGGGATCCAGCGGAGAATCACTTATCGATATAACTCTGGCATCACCTGGCATTGGCCAGCTTATTAGCTTTTGGAAAGTCGAGGATTGGACCTGCAGTGATCACCGGGTGGTTTTATTTGAAATAAACCTAAACAATGAAAAGCGATACCATAAGGAACGTTTTGTGACGGAGGGAGCTGAGTGGGAACGTGTTGCTGAGAATATTGCATGGCACCTAACAGAGCTGGAGCAACACCATCATATGGAATTAGAAAAAGAGGCAGCGAAAATCTCAACAGAAATTTTCACAGCGGTTAAGGAGGTGTTGCCCATAACACGAGAGTCAATAAGAAAAGGACAATTATGGTGCAACACACAACTCACAAGCCTGAAGCGGGAGACCTACAGAGCAAGACGCCGATTTCAGCGAGAAAACGATGCTGTTACCAAAAGAAATGTCAAAAAAGCATATTACGAACTTAATAAGAGTTTCCAAAAGGCAATAGGAAAAGCAAAGAAAGAGACATGGCACCGATACCTAGACCAATGCAAAAGCCCTTAGGGACTAGCCTATCGGAGAGCCCTTGATAAAATCTCAAACAGAAACTCCTTCACATCGTTTATGCACAATGGGGATGCAACCAGAACGGCAGATGAGGTTGTTAATGCTATAATGGTGAGATCTTTCCCTGAAGACGAACTAACTTCAGACACAGAAGACCATGCTCACAAAAGAATTAAAATGTGTGAACTTCCGCAAACCGACGTTGCGCTTCCATGGGAAGAGGAAGACGTGGGGTTGGCTATGGGACAACTCCGATCGGGAAAGGCACCAGGACCGGATATGATAGGAGCCGATATCCTTAGAAATACAAAAAACGCACTGATTAAGCCTTTAACTACGTTCTACAACCGATGCTTGAATAAAGGCATTTTCCCCTGTATCTGGAAACAGGCTGAGCTGGTTACTATCTTGAAGCCCGGTATAACAGAAGTCACTGCTAAATCTTACCGCCCAATATGCCTCCTAAATGTAATGGGGAAAGTTCTGGAAAGCCTAATGCTGCAACGCCTAAAAGACGTAATCGACTTGCTCTCTCCTGATCAATTCGGAGGTCGAAAAGGACAGTCAACAACGGATGCCATCAACCAGCTCATATCAACAGCTAAGGACTCGCCCTCTAAATATTTTGTAGTCCTCTTCTACGATGTTGCTGGCGCGTTCGATAATATGTGGTGGCCAGCTATTATGGACAAGCTAAAGAAACTAGAATGCCCCAGAAATATATACAGGCTCATATTATCATTTTTATCGAAGCGCTCTGTCTACTATCAACTTCCGGGAAGGAGAATAACGAGGCCAGTCCAGAGGGGCTGTGCTCAGGGATCAGTTTTGGGACTCCCCCTATGGAATATCAACATGAACCCTCTCCTTGTTAAATTGAGAGCTGCCGGGTATACGCCATCTGCTTACGTGGACGACTTTGCTGTTGGAATAGAGGCAAAATCACGAAATGATTTGGAAATAAGGGCAGCGGAAGTCACTGACATAGTCTTGCAATGGTGCCGAGAAATAAACTCTGTTTAAATTTTCAGAAGACTCGACTCCTGTTTTTGAAGGGAAAAATGGTAGGGTTTCTCCCCAGAGTAAAGTTAGGAGATGTCCTAATAAAACCATCTCAGGAAGTGAAGTTCTTAGGAGTCCTATTGGGCGAGAGGTGTAACTTCACTAACCACCTAAAAGAAATTAAGAGCAAAACTATTGTCCGTTACAGTTGCCTTAAAACGATGGCAGGGACCACCTGGGGTCTCAAATATAGTTACCGGGAAACGCTATATAAGGCTTCTTTCTTGCCTATTGCATTATATGCGGCGCCGGTCTGGGGCCAGAAACTGAGACAGTCAGACATCAGAGTGCTGGAGCAAGCTCAAAGAAGATCTCTCCTACTGGTGACAGGAGCGTATAGAACGGCACCCACTTCGGCTTTGTAAGTGATTACAGGACAACTGCCTATAGACCTGAAAATACAAATATCTATAGCCAAATATAGAATAAAGAGAGGAGTGCCAGCAAATGTGGGAACAAGCTATTTTGTGTGCCCTAGTGGAAGATACGACGAGGTAGCCGACAGAATAGAAGAACTAGTCCTTTCTGAATGGCAGAGAAGGTGGGATGCATGCGAGACTGGAAGACTGACCCATGAATTCTTCCCAGATGTCAGGAGAAGAATCAAGAATGACTGGGTGGAGACGGATTTCTGGACTGTTCAACTCCTCACAGGCCATGGAGATATAAATGAAAAATTACATTTTTTTCATAGAAGAGCCAGTCCGAATTGTCACTGCGGGGCTGTTGAGGATGCTAGACACATGATTTTGGAATGTCCAATGTACACTGGCGCCCGACAAGCATTGGCAGGAGAGTACTCCATGTTGGAATGGCCTCCTCGGTCCCTGGACAAGCTTGTGGAGACACCTGAAATATTTGATGCCTTTAAGAAATACGCCAGGAGGATATTCCATGAAAAAATAGCAAGAGAGGAAAGATTAAACCGGTGATATACCAAATACATAAATTTATTGTTATCATAAGATTTAGAAATAATATATATAAACTTAGTAATAGGCCCACAATAAGTAGGTAGGAAGTTACTGGAGTCCTGTTTGGTGGGAACAGCCCTCCAGTTGCAGGCAGCCCATTAGTGTAGATTTACCCGTAATAATTAATGCCCCAATCAAACTAAAAGACCGAATTTTGTCTCACTTTGACCCAAGAATTTGGATCAAAGTGAGAGCAGACCTGCCCGCTTGGTTACCAATCCTGGTAACCGAGCCCTTTAAATTCGTGGCATATTTTTCAGTTAGAAAATTGGATGTACCGCTGGTATAGGGTTGCCCTAAGGTACAGCGGGGGGAAAGAAGGAAAAAAAAAAAAAAAAAAAAAGAGAGAGAGAGAGAGAGAGAGAGAGAGAGAGAGTGAGAGAGAGAGAGGGGGCGTGAGACCGGCCCTCTCATCGAACTGTACGTAGAAACAATTAATTATTCACAAGTATTCCTCTATAGAACATTTTTTTAATTTTGTATTATCTCAAGAACAGGGCTCCCGGTCATATGGTATGTACCGGGCCCCCTAATATTGAACAATTATAATAGATTAATCCAAGTCGGAATTAACATTTAAAATTTTAGTTAAAGTATAAATTTAGAACAACCAAACTTCATATCGTTCTTGTTATAGTGAAGAATGGTCTATTGCTAGATATGAAGAACAATTTTTGTTTTTTAAAAAATGTATAATTAAATAAGAAAAAAAATAATCTAAAATTTAATTTTTCTGAATAAAAAATTTTTTATGGTTCTTGCGGAACCTCAAGATATAAATACAAAAAAAAAAAACAGATTTTGTGATGCTTTTGAAAAGGCAACTTTTGAGTGCTATTAGAAAGTTTTCAGCCGAAAAAAATTGTTGTTCGTTTTATCCCATTGGACACGGGTCAGAACTCTAGAAAGAATTATTGAAAAATTTGAGAAAGAGATCACCGGTACCGGTACCGGAGCGATCTAGGTTGAGAACACTAACCAATAAACGAGAAGGACCAACAAAATAACTGCTTACAGAAAGTGATTAATCAGTATCTCACGTATGAAAGCAAAGAGGTTAAGATGGAGGGACAAGTAGCTTGGGTCTATCCATCAGACAGCCTCTAGATAACAATGAATGCTTCAATAATGGTGTCGAGATGGTTGACCGTGATTACAATATTACGCAATGCTTCAATAGTATGCTATGTTTTAGGGATGAAATTATGCGGGATGTCACTGAATAATTATTGATGATAATTATCCAGAAATATTCAATAAAAATTAATAATAATAAAATTTTAAAAGGAATTTAAATCTATAATATACTGATTTGTCCAGGATTAATGAATTGAATTTCTTTTCTCAAAGGCTGGTTTGTGTTTATCAACGCTTTCTAATTACCAACAATACCTGTAATCATCATGATATAAATGGGTGGCAGAATTAAAATAACTTTTACTAAAAAAACTATTTTATTCTCATGTTTAATAAATTATATATAAAAATTGGGTGAAAATCTTAATGTAAAAATTATATTTATAATGAACAACATAAAACTACAATCCAATGAATTTAATAAATGACTGTGAAGGCAGTAAATCAACAGTAGTAAATCTATTATTGGGAATAAAAACACTTAGCTATGGTTCTAAATATGATGTGTTTAGGTTGTGTTGGTCGTTCCATCACTGCATCTACTGGCCCGAGGTCATCTAGTCAAACCCAGGTCCAAACTCTGCCAAGACTACAACATCTCCCCGATCTGTGTAGGGCAAGCTGCCTCTTCAGTCCCCAAAGCCGGAAAAAGACATAAGACCTCCTTTTCTTACTTCTTGAGAGGGTGTATACAAACATCCAGGATGTTTGTATGTTTGTATGGTAGGATGACTTTGATTGGTTCTTAACTTCGGCGGGTGTAAAAATTATTTTAACTGAGCACACCCTAAATGGAACCAGTTACTTAACCCGTTACTCGTTACCAGTTACCCTAAGACAAGGCCTTCCCCAGCCCTTTGTCTGTAAGTTACCTGCTTTTCACCTTGACGCTGTCAGCAGATGTGTTTGGTGCTAGCATATTTTTATTTATTATTTATTTATTAATGATATTTACAACTGTATTACAAGTAAAAATACATTCAGTAAATGTGTACAATAGAATATAATAACATGAAATCATTTGGTGAGAAACTACCCACTGGTAGCACTCTAAAAATGTATTTACAAAAGGAGATCTCGAGGCCATCTTCTTTTCAGACGCCTCGGAGGGTTGTCAGGTATCGAAAAGGAAGCAAGGTTAGAAACGAGAGGGTTAGGATGGTTCTGAAGTTTATTATGGAAGGAAAGGTATCTGGATTGGGCCAGGTCAGAAACATAAGGAACATTAAGGTCGTTATGGATGATTTTGTTTGTGACAAAGTAAGGAGCTGTGAGGATTTTACGAAGGATTTTGGATTGTAAGGATTGGATGCGAGAGGAATTCGATGGCTTAGTGGAGCCCCAGAGCTCAATTCCGTAAGTCCAAATAGGTCTTATTGTAGTCATGTATATGAGTCTTTTGTAATTGACTGGGAGCTTAGAGCGTTTGTCTAGTAAGTGCTGGAGTAGTCGGAAACGTCGAGCTGTTTCTTGTCGTTTCAGTCTGGTATGAGGATTCCAAGTTAGACGTCTGTCTAAGTGGAGTCCAAGGTATCGAATTTGTTCAACAGGGATAAGTGGGGTATTATTAAAGGATACTGTAGGACAAGAGGACATAGGTTTACGACGAAGGGTAAACGTGATTTGATGGGATTTATTGGAATTTATTTTGATCCTCCAGTTTTGAAACCATTCTTCAAGGTTTGTGATGTGTGATTGAAGGGTTTGGGATGCAATTGTTGGGTCGTTATTAATTGATAGGACACATGTATCATCGGCATACGTGGTAATAACAGTGTTAGGATGGGTTGGGATATCAGCTGTATAAACTGTGTAAAGGATAGGACCTAGGATACTACCTTGAGGAACACCAGCGGACTGGGAAAAAAGGGATGAATAGGCATTATTATGATTTACTTTGAAGGATCTATCAGTTAGATAGGAACGGATAATGAGGAAGTATGTAGGGTGTAGGAATTTACGGAGTTTGTAAAGCAGTCCTGGGTGCCAGACTCGATCAAAAGCCTGTTCTACATCGAGAAAGACTCCCGTGCAGTACATTCCGCGCTCCAATGCAGAGGAGACAACATCCACCACACGATGGCATTGCTGGATAGTGGAATGGGATCTGCGGAATCCAAATTGATGATCTGGGATAATGTGATTAGAATCTAGGATGGGGTGCAGGCGTTTTAGGATGAGCTTTTCCAGGATTTTGCCTAGGATGGGTAAAAGGGAGATAGGGCGATAAGAGGATGGGTTTTCTGGTGGCTTTTTGGGTTTATGTATCATTTTGATAATAGATAATTTCCAAGGGTTAGGAAAGTATGTGGTTCGCAGAACAGCATTATATATATACGTAAGGAATAGGATGGCTTTCCGAGGAAGCAGTTTTAGGATCTGGGATGTAATTAGGTCGTGTCCAGGAGCTTTTCGGGAAGGTAACCTTTGAATGATGTCGGATATTTCTGAAGGATGAAAGGCTTTAGGTGGAAGAGACATTTGGAGTGGGATATCCAGTTCTGCTTCAATACATTCAAGGTGATTTGGGTTATGAATATCAGGGTGTGGATTAAAGGTTTTAAAGAGGTGATGAGCAAAGATTTGTGATTTTTCTTCATCGGATTTGGACCAGGTTTGAGCTTCAGTAAGAAGTGGATGATTACAGTCTTTAAATTTCAGGAGCCTTTTAGTGGTCGTCCATAGTGATTTGTCGGTAGGTGTAAGTTTTTCAGTAAAGTTTAGTAAATTTTGAATCTTGTATTTTCTAATTTCAGATTTTAGTTTGTTAGTCAGTTGGGTATAGTGAGTTTTATCTGTTGGATATCTGGTTCTATGCCACTTCGATCTTGCTCTGCGTTTTTCCTTCAATAAGATACGAATATGCTGTGGCAAGTCAGTCTTTTGTGAATTGTTGAACTTATTGATAAAAGTGTTATTATTTATACTGTCTGTTATTGATGCTGTCAGTTTTTCAATGGCACCATTAATGTCCTCTTTTGTCTTTAGCGGAATTTTTAAGTCTAGTTTGTTTTCCAAATCTTCACGAAATTGGTCCCAGTTCACTCGTCCTGTGATCAATTTAGGAGGTGATGGTTTAGGAGCATAGCTCGAATGTAGTGAAAGTAGAACTGGACTATGGTCTGAAGAAAGGTCATCAAGGGATTTGATTATGGTTTGTGAGGAGGAGATCTGAGAAGTTATAAATATATCTAGGATATCGGGACGTTTTTTGAGGGATGTTGGCCAATAAGTAGGACTCATGGGCGAAAGGATTGAATAATTGTTGGAAGATGAAACACGTGATAGGATGTTACCGCGGGGGTTGGATGTTCGACAACCCCATCGTTGGTGTTTAGCATTGTAGTCCCCTCCAGCAATGAAGCGCGATCCGAGGGATTTGAATAAGGAATCAAGGAGGTTATAGGAGAGGGAATTACCAGGAGGACAGTATACAGCTGAGAATGTGAGATGGAAAGGGCGAGTTGAAAGGACTACGGAAGTTGATTGAATGGCATCAGTTGGAGTGGAAGGAATAAGGGAATGGGGTAATGATTTATGTATAAGGATGCAAGAACCGGCATGGGAGGTGTTGTCTGGGTGATCAGTTCTATAAGTGAAGTAGTCACGTATGTAGAAATGTATTCGTTTAGTGAAGTGAGTTTCAGTCAATAGAGCAATGTCAATGTGATTATTATGAAGAAATAAGTCAAGTTCGTCACGGTGGTTACTTAGTCCGTTAGCATTCCATAAAAGGATAGTTAGGGGCTTTGTGCTCATCGTTGGAAATTGAACGGAATTTCGGTCAGGATTCTGGTGAGAAGAGTGATAAGTGGTTTTATAGTATTTTGCAGGTCCAATAGGAAGGATGATAGAATGGAGGTTAGGTCGGATGGATGTTGATTGTGAATTGGATTCAGGATAGGTTCTTGTGGTGGATTAGGAGTGTTAGCTGAGGGCGGGATCCGTCGTTGTGCACGAGGTGGGTCTAGATTGGAAGGTACTTGTGCTGCACTTTTTTTCTGGGCGTTAGGATGGGACTGTTGAGGATGCTGCGGTGGTAATTTGACTCGTAAGGGTATATGATGAGGGAGAATTTGCTGACGTGGAGGATGAGATTGGGGATTGTGAGATTGAGGTTTGCATTGGGAGATTTGAGGCGCCTGAATTTGAGGCTGCTGCTTCTTCATGGTGATTGGTGTTTTTCTAAAGTCCTGCTGAGGTTGATCAATTTCTTTTGAAGTAGTCGCTAGCTGTGTATTTTGAGTAGACGTTTTTGGCAATTCAGGAAAATTTGACAGATTATCAATTTCAGGTAGATGGGTGACACTTTCTTGGTTCAGTTTTACGCTTTTCGAGGCAATGTTCTGAGCTCTCTGCTTATAAAAATGTTTATAAACTTTGCATCCTCTGTAGTTTGCTGGATGTTCTTCACCACAAAGGGCACATTTCGCAGGCAGGTCTCGAGGTCTCTGACAAGTGTCAGATGCGTGGGGGCCGGCACATTTCACGCACCTGGCCTGGTGATGACAATAAGTCTTTGTATGCCCCAAGTCTTGGCACTTAGTGCATTGCACTATTATAGGCTTTTGTCTAGGCTCTTCAAATTTAATGGTGGAATATATAAGCCTCTTCACTTGGAAAATTTCGATGTTATTGCTGGC
Organism: Nezara viridula; assembly: GCA_928085145.1. NCBI lineage: Eukaryota > Metazoa > Arthropoda > Insecta > Hemiptera > Pentatomidae > Nezara > Nezara viridula. The sequence continues at coordinate 181,611,106 of OV725078.1, read as the reverse complement.
AGGCTCTAAATCGACGAAAAATAGTGGTAAAGGATATTTTTCCGTTGGGTGTAGTACGCATGATATGTGCCTAACATTATGACCTATTTCTTCTAGGCCACTTTTGATGAAAGATATTGGGGTGCTTGAATGTAGTCCTCTTAACACCACTCGGTATGGCTTTTCTTGTCTTAATTGGTAACAATGAAAATCATAGTTTTTGGATGTAAAATAATTAATAAGTGTTTTGTAATTTTCTCGAGAGTTTGTGTTTATTTTGGCCAGCATATTTTAACTTTGTTTTCGGCACCTCATAATAATTTTAAAAGGTTATTTGCTATGTTCAATACATAGCAAGTAATAATGAAAATGCTTCAAATAATGAAAATATAAATAATCAGAATGTTTCAATAGTACGTAACAGGCCAGGTCGAAGGCTAAAAACCAGATTGTTAGATCGAATCAATAAAGATGCTATAGAGAGCTCCATGGAAATAACTTTTAGTTATTTATTTATCCAGCTTAGTGTTTTCATAAATTAAAAGAAAATTTCAAGTGCTATTAAAGAAATAGAAAAAAAGTATTTGCTGTTTGTTATCCTGTTAAGTCCATGCGTCAAAATTGGTTGTAGTAAAAACAATTTACTCTATCGGATGTTCCTGAGATTAGTTTTTAATAATTTATTTTAAAAAATAGCGTAGATGTTGAAACTAGGCAACTACTAATAATATTAATTGAATGGATAATGTGAAGTAAATAAATATAATGAGTCTGAAAGCCTGAGAGGGAAAAATATTTTTGATGGTTTTGTATTAGTAAGCGAACATAATATAATTTTATTTATTTACATCATTTCGACAAAATACCAGTGAATAATATGGACAAATCATTCATAATAATGAAAATTTATGAAGTGAGACATTCTCTGAGATATAAGGACCGCGATGGTGGGAGGGTTTAGTAAAGTTTAAGATAGTCGAAGGAAACACGGTCTGTCAGTATCACCATGTGAGCCGGCTCAATAATCACATCTGATATTTATGGCCTCAACTTGAAGTAATTATTTTTAGACTTCAACTTAAAGTTTATCGAACCGACAGGTAGACAACTATTTAGAAACTCAATTTATAAAGTTGTTTCCAATATAATCAGAGCTGTTTTTCACTGTCTATGAATAGCTATGGGGGAGGAGCTTTGTATATTGAAAACTTACTTAAATCATTTGACGCAACCCCTTACCTTGTGCCCCCATACTGAAACAAGGCAACAAGCAACACTGGAAATAATTCTGTTTTAATAACTAGTTCGAAAATAACAAACAAACAGCATCACAGTGAAAATGTGATTTAATACACCATTCATTTGGAAAAACTTCTAAACCATTTTTATTTTATATCTTTAGTTTTAATTTGTTTAAGGAGAACGGGTTTGTACTATTTCGTGTAGCACACAGAGGCCTAAATCCTTATTATTTCCGTGCGGATCGGTGAAGCCGTTTTAATTTAATCGCATTTTTTTGTGGTTGTTGACGAATTTCGAAGGGTCCAGCCTAGGCAAATATTTTGTGCAGACAATTTTTATTTTTCGATTGCTATAAAAATTCGTATTTAAGGGTTTTTTTAGGTGCGAACAACGAATAACAACTTTGTTTCTCTCTAAAAAATGATTTACTCCCACATTGCTACTTCGGTTGAACCAAATTGTGCCCTTTCTAGTGTTGCCTAAAATTGGTCTTGGTCTTGGTTTGCACTTTTGCAGGACCAAGACCGCCTTATTTGATGCAAGATTACAATACCAGACACTGCAAGACTTGCCAGACTCTTGCGGTCTTGCAGGAAAGTCAAAATGAGATTACTTTGTGACATAGTACGGTGCTTAAACATTTTAACCGAGCCTTAAACGTATACAGCGTTGTTTTTCTTGTTGAATTATGTGTTTAAATATAACTTTTCCAATAATAACATAATTAATCATTTGCCAGGACCGGAGCAAGATGAGAAAATAAAAAAAATGTTTTTATGAATAAAAATACAGATAAAATAGTTACTTATAATAGACCATTTTAGTTACTTTAGTAGAACCAAGAAGAGGAAACTTGTAAGAGAGAAATCATAAATTATCCGCTATATAGAGATGTCCGTTTTAGAGAAATTTGAAGAAAAACAGGGAAAAAAAACATGTCACTTACTATCTTTGTATGTTTAATTCATTTTGTTCGTGTTATCAATTAGTTTTAAATACAACCGTTGCTATTTTTTTTTTTACTACTAATAAATCTCTATTATTTTAATCCTTTAAAAGTACCTCACGTTATGTTTTTAATTAGCATTAATTATGTGTGTAATTTTTGTTTTAACTGTTTTCACAGTAATGTACGTTTTTAAAATTTATTTTGTCATTATCCTTTTTACTAACAATCACTAATAATTTTTAATTTTTATTAATCGAAGGTTTACATTACTCAGAAATTTTAGTTTTTAAAACGTGTTACATATTATGTTTTTAGCCAATAATAAATACATATGTTTATTTCCTTTTTTTGGTTTTTCACATTAAGTTTTAATTATTTTTTAATTACAAAAAATTAACATAATATTTATTGACTTTGTAATCCTTCCTGAATTTGCAATTTTATTTTTTTTATTTTTAACGTTTTTTAGGCACATAGTGTAACTTTTTGTAAACATATTGAGCTTGTTTGGTGATACTGGTTTAAAAATTTAGAATTTTGGATAGATAATCTGGGAGGAAGAGGTCGAAAGTGCAGTAGAAAAACTAAAGAATGGTAAGGCGGCTGGTAGGGATGGTATTGTGCCAGAATTTATTAAATACGGGGGACCTAAACTGATAAAAGCCCTACAGAAGTACTCTATCAAGAAGTACTGATTAAAAAAAGTTATTCCAGAGGATTGGAAATATAATGTTATTGTACCAGTACATAAGAAAGGAAATAATAGCGAATGTGGAAATTACAGACCTATTTGTCTTTCACAGGTTGTATATAAGATATATACGTCAATACTGGAGAAGAAACTTAGAGCAATGGTGGAGGAACATTTAGAAGAGGAGCAAGCTGCTTTCAGGCCTCACCGTCAAACCCAAGACCACATATATTCTTTAAGAACAATAATCGATAAGGCTTGGGAACGGAACAGAAATGTATTCCTCACATTCTTAGACACAAAGGCTGCATTCGATTCCGTCCCTAGGGACGGTTGTCAAGACAAGAACTATGGAAGGCCCTGATGGACAAAAATATCCCAAGAGGTTTGATAGATGCTATACGGTCCACGTATCAGGACTCAAAGGGCATAGTTAGAATAAATGGAATAGAGTCCGATATCTTTGCCATGAGTAAAGGTGTTAAGCAAGGAGACAGCTTGAGCACCCTTCTGTTCATTATATATATGGACGAAATCTTAAAGATTTGTAAACGACGAACAGCGCGAACAGTTGTAGGAAAATGGAACATGAGGACGATATTGACGCAAGTAATGGTCTTTGCAGATGACATCGTTCTCATATCAGACTCAAGGGAAAATCTACAGCAAGCTGTGATCGAATGGGAGGCTGAATTAACAAGAAAGGGTGTGGCAATTAATGTTGGAAAGAGCAAAGTAATGCAGATTGGACGGGATCAGGAGGTGGTTGAAATTTATTGCAAAGGAGAGGTACTCGAAATGGTGGAGGACTTCACATATCTAGGTGCAGTAATAAACAAGAACGGAAGGGTTGACCATGAAATTTCCAACAGGATTAAAAAGGCCAATGATATGTATTGCAGCTTATGCAATACAGTCATTGGGAAAAGGGAGGTAGAGAGGAATGTAAAGATGCATATTTTTAAAGCGGTATATTTACCAACCCTTATATATGGGAGTGAAAGTTGGGTCCCATTAACCAAACACCTTAGCAGATTTACATCTTTTAAAATGAAATATCTTCGAAGGGTAGCCGGCAGAACCAGGAGAGACCGGATCAGAAATGAAAAAACAAGAGACTACCTAGGCACTGTCTCACTAAAGAATTCAATAGAAAAGAGGGAGCTAAGATGGTTCAGGCATGTATTCCGAATGAATGAAGACCGGGACCCACGAAAATTCATGGAGACGAGACCTGTAGGAAAGCGCCCAAGAGGAAGACCCAGATTGTCGTGAATGGAGTACATCTCCCAGATCGGGCAGAAAAGAGGTATGAGGATAGGAGATATGAGGGCTCTAGCTCGGAACCGAGATGCTTGGGATGCATGGATCGAGGCACCTCCACGCTGAAAGGCACAAAGGAGGTAGAGAAAGAAGAAGAAGAATTTTGGATGCCATTAATGTTGTAACTCCTCCGGGTTTTTCCCAAGAAGTGAATGGAGCCTACCAAGAAGAGAGACCCCCGTCATCTCTCTTCAAGCTTCAGGAAGACTGATGACTATTTTTTCGTCAGTTCATCTCAAAATAGGCATTCATATTGATGCTAACGCAAGAATGAGTTGTTTTGGATGCTGAAATAAAATTTACTATAAGACGTTATCATTTAATCAAGGAATTTTAATATAACAGCGTGGTTATTTAATTTTACTCTTAAATAATTTTTTTCCGGTTTAATAGAATAAATTTAAATGTTTATAATAAATTGCGTTGCCCTAGCCTTTTCTTTTCTATTTTTCTCTAAAGTACCTTCCCTAATTTATTCTTTGCGATTTTTTTTTCCATCTTAATTGAATAAATTAAAATATTAATGATAAATTATGTCGTCCTTGCCTTTTTCTTTCCTATATTTTTCTATTGTACTTTCTCTATTTGGTAAATTAAGAAGATATATAAAAATTAAAAATTTAGTCAGTTTTAGCAAGTATTCTAATTTGGAACATAAAAACTACAAAATGCTTTTTGTTATTTTTTTTTTTTTATACAGACTGGCAACCGGTCTATTTCATATAAATTAGTCAGTAATAGAAGAAAGTCGATAAAGCGAAAAAAAATTATTGTGGTATGTTAAAGTTTAATATAATTTTTTTAATGCCTTATATTTGCAAATCTGGTGTATCCATTATTGTTATCACAATAATGCCAAGCAGATATCTTAAAAGCATTGTAATAGGTACGTTGATTTGATATAAGTACCTCGTACACAATTTTTGATATACTAAATCGTGTATTTATAAACAATTTCTAATATTGTTTAACAAATATTTCAGTTATGCCTTTATTTATATGTATATGTTATATTTAACTCATTTTGTTTTATAAACGAATGAATTTCAATTATATCTAGTTCGATTATGATTTTTTATGATTCTTCATAAACTGTGTTTGCTACTTTTCTTTTTTATTTATTAGTTTTAGGTTAACAGGTTACATTTTTTTCGTCCGAATATATTTTATATAATTATACCGAAATTCTCAGTGAATTTATTGAATGAAAAGGGAGAAAAATAAATAAAACAAAGTAGGTGTTAATTTTATGTTCAAAAGGAGATTGGTAAGAATGCTGTGTATTAAGCAACCCATCACTACTACAAATAAAGTATTCCTCTCTAATTACTTACGTGCGTTGATGTAGTGGATGTGGCCCCGTAATTTGGTCCGGGTTTGAGACGCGTTAAAATTTTTCTATGAGCTGCTGCCTGAGCTCTGAAGGATGACACAGAAAGCTTCATCCTGTAATAAGATATATATATATATAACATAAATAACTTCAGTCACGTATAGTGAGCCATTTAATACGGTACTTAAAATTGTTATTATATATATACTGAAATATGTACTTATATATATATATATATATATATATATATATATATATATATATATTATATATATATATATATATATATATATATATATATATATATATATAAATATATATATATATATATATATATGTATGTGTGTGTGTGTAGATATATTATTGCGTCATTTAGTAATTATTTGACATTTCTCTATTTCAATATGTTCCCTCAATGAAAATAAACAAATACATCTCCTTATTAAAAAAAAAAAAACTAAGTTGAATCTATATAATATATATATATATATATATATATATATATATATATATATATATATATATATATATATATATATATATATATATATATATATATATTACTATTGCTATTTTCATTTATAAGAAAACACATACAACATCAAATAGTTTAAATGTCTTTGAACGTGATTTGTTGCACAATCGTAATGTAGGTAGGTACTCCCACAAACGCCATATAAACTTACATAAATTTACAAAGTAACATTATGCACAAATAACTTGTTTTCTTCAACATTGCGGCTGATAACATTCTTATCCTAAGCTTTTTTTTTATTTAATACTACAAATTTGCAACTTTTCGTGACCTAAATATTAAAATATTAATTAATTCTATAGCGATTAATGAAAACCCCGCCAAACCTTACCGAGGCCCCAGATTCCTTACCCTTTATCTATACTGTGGTATCTGAATTTTCTATTATTTTTACATCAGATGTTTATATTGTTTCATTAAAAAAATAATAATAATAACTAGTTGGCACGTGCGAATAATTCTCAGAAAATGTTGTTTAGTGAAGGAATAGCAAAACAATATGGAAATAAGTAGATCCTATGTATTATCTGAGAGAGGAATTAATTGTTTTTCCTATGTCGATTACAATATTCCACTTAACATAATAGACCAAAATATTTGTACGAATTGCTTTGCTAGGACCTAGTTTTCGTTAGTTCGTTTATAAAATAACTCGCTGCAATCGAATCAAAATTTGTTTTGTCAAATCGGAAACATAAACAACATTAAGGTCATTATGGATTATTTTATTGGTCACAAAAGTAAGGAGCATTGAGGATTTTCCGAAAGATTTTGGAATGTAAGGATTGGATACGAGAGGAATTCGATGGCTTAGTAGAGCCCCAAAGCTCAACTCCGTAAGTCCAAATAGGTCTTATTGTAGTCATGTATATAAGTCTTTTGTAATTAACTGGAAGCTTAGAGCGTTTGTCTAGTAAGTGTTGGAGTAGTCTGAAACGTCGAGCGGTTTCTTGTCGTTTCAGTCTGGTATGAGGATTCCAAGTTAGACGTTTGTCCAAGTGAAGTCCAAGGTATCGGATTTGTTCAACAGGGATAAGTGGGGTATTATTAAAGGATACTGTGGGACATGAGGTCATAGGTTTACATCGAAGGGTAAAGGTGATTTGATGGGATTTATTAGAATTTATTTTAATCCTCCAGTTTTGACACCATTCTTCAAGACTTGTGATGTGCGATTGAAGAGTTTGGGATGCAATGGTTGGGTCATTATTAACGGATAGGACACATGTATCATCGGCATACGTGGTAATAACATTGTTAGGATGGGTTGGGATGTCAGCTGTATAAACTGTGTAAAGGATAGGACCAAGGATACTACCTTAAAGGAACACCAGCGGACTGGGAAAAAAGGGATGAATAGGCATTATTATGATTTACTTTGAAGGATCTATCAGTTAGATAGGAACGGATAATGAGGAAGTATGTAGGATGTAGGAATTTACGGAGTTTGTAAAGCAGTCCCGGGTGCCAGACTCGATCAAAAGCCTGTTCTACATCGAGAAAGACCCCGTGCAGTACATTCCGCGTTCTAATGCAGAGGAGACAACATCTACCACACGATAGCATTGCTGGATAGTGGAATGGGATCTGCGGAATCCAAACTGGTGATCTGGGATTATGTGATTAGAATCTAGGATTGGGTTCAGGCGTTTTAGGATGAGTTTTTCCAGGACTTTGCCCATGATGGGTAAAAGAGAGATAGGACGGTAAGAGGATGGGTATTCTGGTGGTTTTTTGGGTTTATGTTTCATTTTGATAATGGATAGTTTCCAAGGGTCGGGAAAATATGTGGATCGGAGTACAGCATTATATATATAAGTAAGGAATAGAATGGCTTTCCGAGGAAGTAGTTTTAGGATCTGAGATGTAATTAGGTCGTGTCCAGGAGCTTTGCGGGAAGGTAACCTGTGAATGATGTTGGATATTTCTGAAGGATGAAAGGCTTTAGGTGGAAGAGACATTTGGAGTGGTATATCCAGTTCTGCTTCAATACATTCAAGGTGATTTGGATTAAGAATATCGGGATGTGGATTAAAGGTTTTAAAGAGGTGGTGAGCAAATATTTGGGATTTTTCTTCGTCGGATTTGGACCAGGTTTGGGCTTCAGTGAGTAGTGGATGGTTGCAGTCTTTAAATTTCAGGAGCCATTTAGTGGTCGTCCATAGTAATTTATCGGTAGGTGTAAGTTTTTCAGTAAAATTTAGTAAATTTTGAGTTTTGTATTTTCTAATTTCTGATTTCAGTTTGTTAGTTGAAGACAGGGGATCAGCTGATGCGAAGGTCGTATTCTGAAATCTTCTCTCAGTTTTTGCCTATTTTTCAGCGGAATCTATTTGATTATTTACTGAATACAGTTGAAGTGTACACCACAGCAGTTATTATTTACTGTTTGCTACATTTTTTTTTTCTCTTATGATATGCCGCATTGCCAGCAAGTGATGTCCAGTAAGGTGCCCACTAAGAGGACTCGGTCAGACGGTGTTACTACCCCTCGTGATTCACCAGCGAAACAAAGAACTCGTCGCTGCCTGCGAGAAATAGCTCCAATAACCACAGTGAAAACTTCAGGTCCAGAACTTCAGCCTCAACCAGGTACCTCTTCGCAAGAAATGGTTGAAGAATCTCCTTTCTTCACTCCAAACCCGTTCCAAGTGCTTCATAATGACAGAGAAGTAATGGAGTCAGCAGCAATATCCAGGGAACCAAGGCCTCCTCCGATATTTGTAAAAAATATCAAAAATTTTCAACTACTTTGCACACAACTAAACGAAATCTGCTCCGGCAGTTATTCTTGCATCAACAGGACTAACGACACAAAAATAACACCTGATACTGCAGAAGCCTACCGAAAAATTGTGAAGTACCTGTCAGAAACGAATGCAAATTTCTACACGTACCAGCTGAAACAGGAGAGATCGCTACGAGTGGTGGTAAGAAATTTACACTTCTAAACCCCAACTGAAGTGATAAAAGAATAGTGTGAAGCAACGCTTGGTTTCAAAGTGCGTCAGGTAACCAATGTTCTGAAGGAGAATAAGGAGCAACCAGGAGTAAGTAATAAAGTTCCACTACCTATATTTTTCGTGGATCTAGAGCCATCACCTGGTATTGAAAAGATATATGATATTAAGAAATTGTACTACACTATCGTGAAGATAGAGAAGCCATACTCCAAGAAGGAAATTGTGCAGTGCCACAATTGCCAGGCGTATGGCCACACGAAAACTTATTGTCACCATCTTCCGCGTTGCGTAAAATGCGGTGAACAGCACAAATCTGTGGAGTGCACCAAACCGTTACAAGATCCTGCAGTGTGTGCACTATGCCAGGAGGGACACCCGGCCAACTACAAAGGCTGCCAAACTTATAAGAGCCTCAAATCCAGATACCAGAAGAACCGGATTCAAGATGAGACAACCAGACCAAGAAGAGAACCTTCTAGAATTGTAAATAATAATTTATCATACTCCGAACTACTTGGAGGTAAGAACCCAAATAATACATGTGAAGCCCTGCCGCAGCAACTACCTCAGCCTCAACATCAATATTCTGTTCATCCTAACACACATAATCATCAACAGCCTCAAATTCCTCATATTCCTCCTCCTTCAAATGCAACAGATCTCACCAGTTTGTTAGCATCTTTCCTCACCGATTTCAAATCCCTAGTTACTCCACTCATATCACTCCTTACAAATCTCGTATCTCACCTCATCCCTCCTTTAAAAAATCCTTAATGACTCACATCCCAAAACCCATGTCCATTCTCCTTTGGAATGCGAATGGTGTTAGAAATCACGTTGACGAACTAACAGCTTTACTACAAGACAAGAACATTGACGTAGCCCTAATTACAGAAACTCGACTGACCATAAAACAGCATTTAAAAATCCCACAGTATATAACATACCGTACTGACCATCCTGACGGTAAAGCACATGCCGGTACTGCTGTCATCGTACACCAATCCCTCTCCCATCACTTACTCCCATTACCTACTCAAGATTTCCTACAGTCAACCGCTATTGTAATCAAAACCTTCTCCTTTCCAGTCCCCCTTGCATCAGCATATTGCCCTCCTAACAGATCCATATCCAAAGTCCAGTTCAGTTCTCTCCTCAACTCCTTAGGTCATCATTTCATCCTGGGTGCAGACTTAAATGCCAAGCATCAAGTTTGGGGTTCAAGAACCACGAATTCTCGTGGCAGAACATTTCTGTCTGCACTCAATACCCAACGTTTCAGTCTCCTTCCACCCAACTCACCAACCTACTGGCCCATTGATCCTAACCGCAATCCTGATATCCTTGATTTTTTCATCCACAGTGGTTTAGGTCCCCTCAATCATTCCCTTACCCGTCTTGACGAACTTTCCTCAGATCATAGTCCATTATTACTGCAATTATCTCTAGCTCCTATTCCTAAGTCTTCTCCACCGTCCTTCATCAGAGGCCCAGTTAACTGGAAACTCTTTCACCAAATCCTTTCCGATAAAATTGACCTCAGAATAACCCTAAAAACCCCAGATGACCTTGACAATGCCGTACACCTTTTCACCACCACTATCCAACAAGCAATCTGGACTGCTTCCTCTCCAAACCACTCCTCAAGAACTCCCAAGAAAAATAAGTTACCTCAACACCTCATAGACCTAATCCATACCAAACGCCGCGCCAGATTATTATGGCAACGTACTAGACACCCCATCGATCGTCGCTCCTATAATTTTTACAGTAAACAATTAAAGCAGGAATTGGCCACCTTCAAATCCCAATCCTTCAACTCCTACCTTACTTCCCTCTCTGTTCATGACAATTCCCTATGGAAGATCACCAACAAAATCCTAAATTCCCATCATATTTCCCATCCCCTCCGTAGAAGCGATGGCTCCTGGGCAGCGTCTGATGAAGATAAAGCTGAGGAATTCGCCAGACACCTCTCCAAAACATTTACCTCTCATCCAGAATCCAACCTCACCCATACCACAACAGTAGAAGAATTCCTTACATCACCCATTCCACTTTCCTTACCCCCTAAAGCAATTAATCCTTCTGAGGTCAAACATCACTTACAACAACTTCCTCTCCGTAAATCTCCTGGATACGGCCTCCTTACCCCTCAAATCCTTCGACAACTCCCTCCTAAAGCTGTTATATTTCTGACTTATTTATACAATACCATCCTTAGAACCACCCACTTTCCTCTTTTGTGGAAACATTCCACTATTATCCTGTTTCCGAAACCAGGCAAATCTCCCAACACCCCTACGTCCTACAGACCAATTAGCCTACTTCCAATCCTCTCCAAAATCTTTGAAAAGATCCTCCTGAAACGAATCCTACCTTTTACAGAATCCCAAAATCTTCCTTCCCATCAGTTCGGATTTCGTTCACAACACTCCACAGTCCAACAAGGACTCCGAGTGGTCGATCATATTTCCGCAGCACTGGAAAGCAAGCAATATTGCTCGGGTGCTTTTCTGGACATAGCTCAAGCTTTTGACCGGGTATGGCACGCCGGGCTTCTTTCCAAGCTGAAAACCTATCTACCTCAGTCCTTGTACCTAATCCTCCGCTCCTACCTCTCTGATCGTACCTTTCGGGTTCGCTGTGGTTCAGAATTTTCCGACTCCTACCCAGTTGAAGCCGGTGTTCCTCAAGGTAGCGTCTTGGGCCCCGTCCTTTATATCCTTTTTACCGCCGATATCCCTGTCCATCCCAATACCTTCCTTGCAACATTTGCTGATGACACCACCATCCTATCATCCAACTCAGATCCAGAAATAGCATCTTTAAATCTTCAAAGGCACCTCTCCATGATTGAGCACTGGTGTAATAAATGGCGCATCAAAGTAAACGAATCCAAATGCAAACACATTACCTTCACACTCCGCCGCAGATCCTGTCCATCAGTCCACTTTAATTCCATCCAGCTTCCTTTTTCAGACACAGTCCGGTATCTTGGCTTTATCTTAGACCGAAGACTAACGTGGAACCCACATACTAGACTTAAAAGACAAGAACTTAACCGACGATACGGCCAATTATACAGACTACTGACCAGAAAATCTCAACTTTCAATTGACAACAAATTACTGATCTACAAGACAATCCTGAAACCCATTTGGACCTACGGACTTGAACTTTGGGGGACAGCAAAGTTCTCTAACATCAAACGCATCCAATCCTTTCAATCCAAAGTCCTCCGAACAATAGTCGATGCTCCGTTCTATGTAACCAACAAAACCCTACATCATGACCTTAATATCCCATTTGTCCTTGACCTTATCCCTGAAAAATTTTCAAAATTCCATCAGAACCTTATCAATCATCCAAATCCCCTAGCCCAATCCCTATCTAGTTCCACTCATCCCTACAACCCTCCTCGAAGATTGAAGCGGCAGTGGCCCAGAGATCTTTTATAGTATTTATTTTGGAGTTCTGGCAATGGCCAGATTCTCCACTCAAGACATGAGTGTATGTGGCTAAAGCGCTCTCGCTCAAACTCCACCGGCTTTAGCACCGGTGAGGAGGTTGAGAGACTAGCGCAGGGATTTGGGTTCCCCGCCTGATTGTATATATTGTATATAGGTATGATTGTATTTTTATGTTTTTAATTTACTTATATTTAGGTTTTTTTATTGTATATAGTTTTTATTTATTATTATTTAGTTATTGTTTTACTTTGTTAATTTTTTTTTTTTTTTGTATATACGGTGTGTTAGTTCTGCGCATGCTCATGATTTGATTGCCACGTTTTACATCGTCTCTCACAGTTTCTCTTTTATTAAGTGGAAAAAGTTTACTTTTTTTACTCAAAAACTATTAACGCCGAGATCAACACAGCAGCAACAACAATGGACTAATACCACAGTGAGTAGTGTTGATATTTACTGTGTATTCTATAGACAGTGAAACCAGTGTCCGAGGTGCTTTATCGCTAGCCTTATCTGCCATAGCTACGTCTGATACTGTCCACTCTAGCAGTCGTGGCTCTGCCACGGATGAAGACGGACGGAGCTGTGCTCGTCGTTTCTCCGAGTTCAAGGACACGCAGACGAAGTTTTATTTTCCTTATTTTATTTTTTTTTTTTATTTTTATTTATTTATTTATTTTTTTTAAATGTGATATTTTCATCAAGTGATGTCCACTAAAAGGTCTTGTTCTGCTGGCTCCACCCCTCGTAACTCACCACCTAAACAAAAAACTCGTCACAGTAAGCGATCGACACCCCCCGGAACTCCTCCAGCGAAAATTCAAGATTCCACACCACAACCGCAAGCAGGTACCTCTTCACAAAAAATGGTCTCTGAATCTCCATTTTTTACACCCAATTCATACCAGGTGCTTCAAAATGACAGAGAGGAGATGGATTCTGCACCGATACCTAGAGAACCACGGCCTCCTCCGATCTTTATCAAAAATATTAGAAATTTTCAATTATTATGCACCCAATTAAATACAATCTGTCCTGATAGCTATTCATGCCTTAACAGGACTAGCGACACAAAAATAACACCGGCCACACCTGAAGCCTATCGAAAAATAATCAAGTATTTGACCGAAACAGGTGCGGATTTTCACACATACCAGCTGAGGGAGGATAGATCATTAAGAGTAGTGATAAGAAACTTACACTCCTCAACCCCAACTGAGGTTATCAAGGATGAGCTAACGGCGTTAGGGTTCAATGTTCGCCAAATAACAAACGTTCTGAAAGAAAATAGAGACCAACCAGGAGTAAAAACTAAAATTCCACTGCCCTTATCTTTTATGGATCTGGAGCCAACACCAGGGGTGGAAAAAATATACGACATACATCGATTATACTATACCATCGTAAAGGTTGAAAAACCATATCCGAAAAAAGAAATCGTCCAGTGCCGCAATTGTCAGGCATACGGCCACACTAAGTCATATTGCCACCACATGCCGCGCTGCGTGAGGTGCGGCGAATCACACAAATCTGGAGAATGTACCAAACCAATAAAAGATCCTGCAGTCTTCGCCCTATGCTTGGCGGGTCATCCGGCCATCTATAAAGGTTGTGAAATCTATAAAAACCTCAAAGCTAGATACAAGCCCCGGAACCACGATGCTACACCTAAACAAAGAAGAGGACCTGCTAAAATCGTGGATTCTAAAGTTTCCTTTGCTAAGTTACTCGGAGGTAGAGACCCGACTAATGAATGTGAGACCCTGCCGGTACAACCACCTCAATCTCTACCTCAATACCATATCCCTTCTAATTTACCTAAACCTCAACAACCTAACCAATATCAAATCCCTCACATTCCTCCACCGTCCAATGTCACAGATCTTACTAGTTTATTGACATCCTTCCTTACCGAATTTAAATCCCTTGTCACCCCACTGATATCACTTCTTACAAACCTGGCATCTCATCTCATTCCTCCTTTAAAAAATCCTTAAATGACTTTCATCAAACCCTCTCCTATACACTCCTGGCAACTTTCGCTGATGACACTGCGATCCTATCTTCTAACTCAGATCCTGAAACAGCGTCCAGAAATCTGCAACGGCACCTATCCTTGATTGAACACTGGTGCAAGAAATGGCGCATCAAAGTCAATGAATCCAAATGTAAACATATAACCTTCACCCTTCGTCGCAATTCCTGTCCATCAGTTTACTTTAATACCATCCAGCTTCCCTTCTGCGACACAGTCCGGTACCTTGGTTTTCTCCTAGACAGACGACTAACGTGGAATCCGCATACTAGACTGAAAAGACAGGAACTTAACCGACGTTATGGCCAGCTATATAGACTACTTAATAGAAAATCTAAACTTTCTATTGAAAACAAACTACTGATCTACAAGACAATATTAAAACCCATGTGGACCTACGGACTAGAACTGTGGGGGACAACCAAATTTTCTAACATCAAACGCATTCAATCCTTCCAGTCCAAAGTCCTCCGTACAATAGTCGATATTCCCTTTTATGTCTCTAATAAAACCCTGCATAATGACCTCAATATTCCATTTATTCTTGATCTTATCCCAGACAAATTCTCCAAATTTCATCAGAACCTTACCCATCACCCTAATCCCGTAGCACAATCCCTATCTAGCACCACTCATCCCTACAATCCTCCTCGCAGGCTGAAACGGCAGTGGCCCCGTGACATTTTGTAACATGTATATACTGGAGTTCTGGCAATGGCCAGATTCTCCACTCAAATCATGAGTGTCCGTGGTTGTAGCGCCCTTACTCCGCTGGCTTTCAATGCCAGTGAAATGGTTGAGGAAGAAGCGTAGGGATCTTCTAAAGCCTTGCTTTCCCTCCACGTGTGGGGGGATAAGTATGGTTCGGAGTTCCTATGGCCGACTGTAAATAGTGTAATAGGTATGCCTGCGTCGAAGATGTTTATTTTCATTTTTTTTCTTTTTCTCTCACTATGGTATTTTATTATGTTCTTTTGTAGCTTTATATTATATGAAGTTAGCTTATTTTTTTTATTTATTTATATTTTTTTAATTTGTAAATATGGTGTGAATGTGCTCTCAGAACTCTATTGCAAATGTCCTTTATTGAGACAGATTGTAATATTTATCAATAAACCAAAAAAAAAAAAAAAAAAAAAAATTACGGTGTGAATGTGCTCATTTATCACACATTCAATACATACAATACCCTGTGACAGCATATTGTATGTCTAAATAAACAAATAAAAAAAAAAATAAAAAAGTTTGTTAGTTGGGTAGAATGCGCTTTATCTGTCGGGTATCTAGTTCGATGCCACTTCGATCTTGCTCTGCGTTTTTCCTTTAATAAGATACGAATATGCTGTGGCAAGTTAGTATTTTGTGGGTTGTTAATCTTATTGATAAAGGTGTTATTATTTATACTGTCTGTTATTGATGATGTCAGTTTTTCTATGGCACCATTAATGTCTTCTTTTGTCTTTAGCGGAATTTTGAGGTCTAGTTTGTTTTCCAAATCATCACGAAATTTGTCCCACTTTACTCGTCCAGTGATCAGTTTGGGAGGTGATGGTTTAGGAGCAAAGTCAGAATGTAGTGGAAGCAGAACTGAACTCTGGTCTGAAGAAAGGTCATCCAGGGATTTGATTATAGTTTGGGAGGAGGCAATCTGGGAGGTGATAAATATATCCAGGATATCGGGAAGTTTTTTGAGGGATGTTGGCCAATAAGTAAGACTCATGGGCGAGAGGATTGAATAACTATTAGAAGATGAGAGATGGGAAAGGATGTTACCGCGGAAGTTGGATGTTCGGCAACCCCACCGTTGGTGTCAGCATTGTAATCTCCTCCAGCAATAAAGCGCGATCCGAGGGATTGGAACAACGTATCAAGGAGATTAAAGGAGAGGGAATTGCCAGGAGGACAGTATACAGCTGAGACTGTGAAATGGAAAGGGCGAGTTGAAAGGATTACAGAAGTTGATTGAATGGCGTCAGTTGGAGTGGAAGGAATAAGGGAATGGGGTAAACATTTATGTAGAAGGATGCAAGAACCGGCGTGGGCAGTGTTGTCTGGATGGTCAGATCTATAAGTGATGTAGTCTCGTATGTGAAAATGTGTCCGTTTTGTGAAATGCGTTTCAGTCAGTAGAGCTATATCAATGTGATTGTCATGAAGAAATATGTCAAGTTCGTCACGGTGGTTGTGTAGTCCGTAAGCATTCTATAAAAGGATAGTTAGGGGCTTTGTGCTCATCGAGGGAAATTAAACGGAATTTCGATCAGGATTCTGTTTAGTAGAGTGATCAGAGGTTTTATGGTGTTTTGGAGGTCCAATAGGAAGGATGATAGAATGGAAGTTAGATCAGATGGATGTTGATTGTGAAGTGGATTTAGGATAGTTTCAGGTGGCGGGTAAGGAGTGTTAACTAAGAGTGGGATTCGTTGTTGTGTACGAGGTGGGACTGGATTCGACGATACTTGTGCTGGGTTTTTTTTCTGGACATTAGGATGAGATGGGTGCGATTGCTGTGGCGGTAATTTGACTCGTAGAGGTAGATGATGAGGGGAAATTTTCTGACGCGGAGGATGAAATATGAGAGGATTGGGAGTATGAGGTTTAGCTTGGGAGGCCTGAGGCGCCTGGCGTCGAGGCTGCTGCTTCTTGATGATGGTATGGGTGCTAGTTTTGGTAGAGTCCTGATGAGGATGGGCGATTTCAGTTGAAGTAGTTGGTTCTTGTTGTGTTGAATGGGTAGTTTGTTTTGGCAACTCAGGGAAATTTGTAATATCAATTTCTGGTGATTGGGTGTAAATTTCTTTATTTAGTTGGCTGCACTTTAAGGCTATGTTATGAGTTCTTAACTTATAGTATTTTTTATATACTATGCATCCTTTATAGCTTGTAGGATGGTCTTTGCCACAGAGAGCACATTTAGGAGGCTGGTCTCGAGGGATCTGACGTGCGTGTGGCCCGGCACATCTAACGCACCTCGCTTGATGATGGCAATAGGTCATTGTGTGCCCCAAGTCTTGACACTTGGTGCATTGAACTATGACAGGTTTTTGTCTAGGCTCTTCGAATTTTACTGTGGAATACGCAAGCCTCTTAACTTGAAATATGTCAATGTTATTACTTGCAGGCTCCAAATCAACGAAAAACAGTGGCAATGGATATTTTTGCGCTGGATGTAGCACGCATGCTATATGCCTAACGTTATGTATTATTTCCTCTAGATCAGATTTGATAACGGATATGGGAGTGGTGGAGTGCAAGACTCTCAATACCACCCGATATGCCTTTTCTTGTCTCAGTTGGTAACAATGAAATTCATATTTTTTAGTTGTAAAATAATTTATCAGAGTTTTATAATTTTCTTTAGAGCTCGTGTTAATCTTAATGTCACTAATCCTAGAAAAACAGCGGAAACTGGTTTGTCCGATAAGATTGGCAATTTCTTCAACGAATGATATAAAATTTTCAATTTTAGAGACAAAAATAGGGGGCGGCTCGGGGTCAGTAAAACCTTGAGGTACCGGAGGCTTGTTAGGTGAGTTACTTCCAAGATCAAAATTATTGCTGGCTGTGGTATTTGGTGCAGTTGGAGCTGTTTTTGTGGTGTTTGATTTGCTTCTAGTTCTGGATGGTGATTTATTTTGCTCGGCAGGCTGTTTAGATTTATTTTGTTCAGCTGTCTGTTTAGATTTTGCTGATTTATTTTTCTTCTTGTTAGGCGAATTGCCACCTGACCCAGGGGCAGAGTTTCTGTGACGTTTTTGAAGCGAGCGTCTTTTCAGATATTGCGAATCAGTTTCGCTAACCTCGGAAAATGATGTCTCGTCCTCTGAATCTTCACATGAAGATTTCTCGTCCAAATTCATATCTTCCATTATGATAAGAAGAGAAAAGAAAGAGAAAAAAATATATATACCTAAATATTAAAACTACAAGATAAGAATTTACAATCTATTAAAAAGAAAGAAAAATACAAACTCAGAAACAAAAATAAAACAAAACATTTCTGAGAATAAATAAACAAGGGAAAAAATTAAATAAACTGTCTCTTGGAGTAGAAAAGAGAAAAAAAAAAAAAAAAAAAAGAAAAAAAAAGGAGTTCTACAAATCTTTGGTTTCGAACTGAGATCAGCTGACGGAAACGAGCTAGTGTACAAACCTTGGCCGGGAACTTAACGTAAATAAGATAAGAACGGCAAGGGAATTAACAGCCACATGGGCTATTTAAACGAGCACTAATTTATCACTTCATTGTTAATAAATTGTAACTCACCTCTTTATCAGTGAACTTAAAAATGTTCAACTGTTTATAATGTCACTGTTAATCAATTATTAACACAGAGTTTTGACTAATAAGCACACATAGCAAAGTAATAATCACAGAGCGAACTGAAAACTAAACTGCAGTAGCGGCCATGACACTTTAAGAAAATGTAGTTTTTTATTTTATATTTCATAAAATGCTAGTTATTTATTTATATATTGTATATAATATAGTTATCTATATCATCTATTGGTAAGCAGTATCTAAAAAAAAAAAAAAAATGAGTGTATACGCACATAATCATGCCGGTAATATACCAGTTTATATATACTGGGTTGTATAAAATAATCAATAAAGAAAAAACAGAGATGACGTTTATATTAACAAAAATGACCTTAACATTTCTATCACATTACCAAAATAGTATAAGTTCTTTTATAAAAATTAAAGTGAAAAGAGAAGTAAGGTGAAAAAACTTAAGTTGTCCTAGTTATCTGGGGAATCATAGTCTGTTTCTTGTTCAATGTTATATTCAGTTTCATCCTCAGTTTTTAATTTCCACTGTCAATAGAAACCCATCAAACCAGAATAGAGAGTGATCACTTTCACAAATTATCCATCCACTACCTAAATAAAAAAAAAATAATGAACACTATATATAAATGGGATGGGATTGGATGGAGCATTTGAATTGTAAGCTGTGAAAAATATAGGAGAGTCGATGAGTTCTAATGATCTGGTGGCTAGGAAGTACTGACGGAGATAGGATGGGTATAGCCACCTCAACTCGGTGTAATACTGGGTAGTATGCGTATCCCTTGAGATTCCGAAAACAAATCGTAATGCGCAATTCATTAGGCGTTTAAGTTTGGCCTCGAACTCTCCCGAGAGTCCAGCGTACACCATACAGCCATAGTCGAAGTGGGGGAAAATAAGGGAGAAAACTAGGATTTGACGGGACTTATTTGGAAGGAGGTAACGTAGACAATTGAACTGTTTTAGGGTGAAGACAGTGCGGCGGGAAATATGGGAGATGTGTACTTTCCAGGACAGGGTTTTATCAAAAGTAACACCTAGGTTTTTAACGGTAGTGTGGAATAAGATAGGTGAGTTATTCAGGAGGAGATTGGGGGATACCGAGAAGGATTTGAGGAGTGAGGGGGGGGGGGGGGGTCCGATCAAGATGGCTTTTTTCTTCTCAGCGTTCAGAGTGAGCCTGTTGACGTTCCTCCAAGTATTTAATCTGTTTATATCTTCTTGAATTTTTAGATCCTGGAGTTTTAGAACTGTTAAATATATCTTATATTTAACAGTTTAGTGTAGTAAATTGTACTGAATATAGAGTTTTCATTATTTGTTTCTATTTAGATACGTAGAGTGCTACCATTGGGTAGTTACTCAGCAAGTCTTTTCATGTCATTATATCCATTATGTTCAAATTTACTAGATGTATTTATTTAATACATTTATTTAATAATTTATTTAATTTAATACAGTAAATGTCAGTAAGAAATAAAAAAAAAAAAATTTGATTCGATTGCAGCGAGTTATTTTATAAACGAACTTATAATATTTTGGTAATGTGATAGAAATGTTAAGGTCATTTTTGTTAATATAAACGTCATCTCTGTTGTTTCTTTACAGATTATTTTATACAACCTAGTGTACATAAACTGGTACATTACCGGTATGATTATGTGCGTATACACTCATTTTTTTAGATACTTATCAAGCGATGATATAGATACATATATCATATACAATATATAACTATAACTAGCATTTTATGGAATATAAAATAAAAAACTACATTTTCTTAACACATAGCGTAGTTAATAGTTAAATAATAACATGGGTTTGTGTGTCATTAATTTGGGATTTTCGTTTATTAAATTGACCAACATTTTTTATAAACCTAATAGATAGAATGAAATAGGTAGCAAGAAAAACTCTTGGACCAACGGATTCCATTTTTTTGTCATGTCGCCCCGCACGTAACGAGTGCTACTCGAAAAGTTTATGAATATTGGTCAGATTTTATTAAATCAGATTCCTACAAAGTAGTCTGAAACTATTTGCTTCTCAAATTCATGAAAAGTTTCCGAAAATTTGCCATATTTTATCAAATTAGTTACCTACTAAGTGGTATAAAACTATTCAAACTGTTTTTTGCCTGATGCTGATCGCATATTTTTTGGTATTTTTTTCAAATTTGCATGTCAGATTCTTGAAAAGCTTCCAAAAAAAATATTCAGATTTTATAAAATAACAATAATAAAATTACTGTGCTCTGAAAGTATTGTAACTGATTTTTCCTGCTGCTGGCCACGTAATTTTTGGAACTTTTTGTGATTTTTAAAACTGTCAGGTTCCTATAAAGCTTCCAAAATTTTGTCTGACTTTTATGAATCTTTCATCTACCGAGGTTTCTGAAACTAATCTAACTGTTTTTTGCCTGCCGCTGACCACGCAAGTTTTGTCAGTTTTTGCGTTTTTCGAAATTCTACCACAGCCAAACGCTTCCAGTTAGCGGCCTGACTGGAGGGGTTTTCGCATAAGGGTTATAGTTTTTATTGTTTTCAATTTTCAAACCTTCTGATCACGTGGTTTAATATTCGATAGATCCCGGATTAATAAGATTATATCATTATGGTTATATTTTTTTATAAGTTAATAGTTTCTCATACCTATTTTTATCTGATATTTTCTTAGCCCTGATAAAGGCCTGATATTAGGTTAAAACGTTGGCAAAAAAAAATAAAGAAAGAAAAAGGTTGAATTATTATTTTTTGTGTTTATTCATTGTCAAATAAAAGTACTATCTACTAATGGCAAGCTATTGTCAAAATTTGAGAAACTGAAAGATTTGTTTTTGTAATATTCAACACATTCCCTTACAGTAATTTGTTATCTCTTTATGGAGAGTTTTTATCTGGATATTAAATGTTTTTTTATTTTTTTTCAGCCATTATTTTATTTTATTGGAAGAAGAAAAGTAGAGAGGATACCAGGCTCTATGTTTCTTTGAGGAAGAAGATGGCCACGGAGGAGGTGAAAAATGTACCATCAGGTGATTATGGTTATTTTAGGAGAAGGTTTGGTCTAGGATCATGTATAGGATTATAATAAATGAGCTGATATCATAAGAATGATTGGTGTGTTTTAACTTGCAAACAGGAGCCTAGCTTTTCCCGAGATAAAGGTTAACAAAAATGAGAAACTAACTCTTTTACGGAAACTGGAAAAAGTTGCAATTGAAGAATTTACCTAAAATTCTCACAAGTCATCGAACAATGTTCAAATATTAAGAGATGAACCACAATAATATGTTTTTTTTTTGTTTTTTTTAATTAATACAACCCATAATAGAATCAAAATGCACAACTGAGGTGTAATGAAAATTTTACGGAAGTCTAGAGGACCATAGGGGGACTGCTGAATTCCTCATTTTATCATTCCTCTTTATTCCATGTCATCTAAGGGAAGGAAAAGAAGAGAAAGAAGAAGAAGAATGTATAAAACAATTTAATGCATGTCTCTGTGCGCATTAGAAATACTAGCAACATTTATAATAACATTTATTTATAACATTGTAGTAATTAAATTAATATCAAAAGCTTCTGGTTGTAATAATAGTAATTTGGCTAAAAGCACATAACAATTCCAAATTGCATTCACTGGCAGAGCGATGAGGTAAGCTCTAACATATTTTCTCATTCCTCTCCTATCAAAGTCGAGTCCTACTCAGCAGTGACTGCTGTGTCGTGATGCTCGTACACTTTACAAGTATTTCAAAGGAAAACTCAATATTACTGTCTACTCTGCGCTCTTTGTGGAAACAGTATATCATAAGAAAGTTCCAGGAAAAATCCACGAAATGAGGAAATACCAGGATATAAAACAAATTACAATGTAAGCAATTGAACTTTTACCTGCAATTTTCTAGAGTCTGGACATAATATTAAAATTTCTTTTGCCAATCTTAATAATTGTTTGTACAAAAAAAACATTTAAATCAATAATGAGATATGTTTTTATCAATTTGTTAAAATTTGTAAAACTTTTGTCACTTTTAATACAAAATAAAAATGTCGATAACCAATAAAAATAATTGCTAATATTATTACAGTGATAAAATTTAATTTGAAAATTTACTGAACTCTTCATGATATATTACCGAACGTTATTTTTAAGGATTATATAAATGGATAATCTTAGTAATGAGGTAAACTAATTTTAATTTGAATGTTCCACGTATGAAGCATGTTCAGAATAGACCTGGGAAAAATTATTCTAATTATTATTTTAAAGTACAGTATTTAAAATACCAAGTATTTTATGTTTTGAAAATGCATCGTATTTCAATTACAAATTAATATTTAAATGCTATTCAGAAAAGGTGTTCCAAAATTAAAGTATAAATATAAATACAAAAGTATCCTGTGTTTTAATTACAAAAAAAAAAATCTTACTTCTCATGAAGTGCCACTTTACAACTAATTCCTCAAAAAATATCTTATTTTTATAAAAATATTTATTTTTGTGAGAAAAGGAGTTCTGAGATTAGGAGACAGTGGGCATAATTAAAATAATAATAACTGGGAATATCATGGGCGGTAGATAATCACGAGGCAGTCTTTTTTTTAAGATTTTTATTTGCCGACGTTGAATACTTGAACACCTTCAGAATGGTAGCATGCCCTGATGATGATGACCCACATGCTTGGTTTGAAACATCGGCAAAAAAAAAAAAAAAACTTAATGTGTTCTGATTATCTATAAGTTAATCAATTTTATGATCAAAGATAATTACATTACAAATTTAACACAATTTACATTTTTACAGGACAGAATTCTTGTGGAAACGATGTGTCTAGCTTTAATACTTCAAGGGGAATCAATTCGATAATTTGTTTTACGCAGTTTTTTTGTTTATATGATATTTACAACTGTATAAAAAAAATACATCTAGTAAATTCGCACATGGATATAATCACATGAAACACATGTTGAGAAACTACCCATTGGTAGCACTCTAATAATATGTCTATATTAGGAGATTACGTGGCCATCTTTTCAGGCGCCTCGGAGGGTTATCAGGAATTGAATAGGAAGCAAGGTTAAAAACAAGAAGGTTGGGATGGTTATGAAGTTTATTATGGAAGGATAGATATCTGGATTGGGCCAAATCTGATACATAAGGAACATTAAGGTCATTGTGGATGATTTTATTTGTAACAAAGTAAGGAGCATTGAGGATTTTACGAAGGATTTTGGATTGTAAGGATTGGATACTAGGGGAATTTGGAGGTTTGGTGGAGCCCCATAGCTCAACTCCGTAAGTCCAAATAGGCCTTATTATAGTCATTTGTCTAGTAAGTGTTGAAGTAGTCGGAAACGTCGAGCTGTTTCTTGTCGTTTCAGTCTGGTACGAGGATTCCAAGTTAGACGTTTGTCTAGGTGGAGTCCTAGGTAAGTTTTATGCATTTAAAATGTATTTTAATGTATTAAAGCATTAAAAATAAAAGATGTTTGGCCATCTTGACCCTGCCACTCACGGAGGCCACTACTGCTTCCTTGGGTGCCTCCTGATCTCAGAACCCATACTCTCTGACCTAGATCGACCTTCTTGGAATTATTTAGATTTGCGTCAATATATTTTTTCTCTTTACAATAAAGTTATCATCTACATCACAATATATAAATAGGTCAAAATATTCTTATAAGTTGAAAATGGATAAATAAATTATTTTTAAATAAATATATACACAGATTAAATATGGTTAATTATTATCTAACACAATTTTTTTTTTTTTTTTTTTATGTACACATAATAAGAAAACTCAAAATATGTTTTTCTCAATTTGATCCTAATCTAACCTAACCTTGCAAAGGGAAATTTTTCTTTTCCTTTTTTTATTTGTGAAAAGATGAGCTTTTTGAGGTGACCATTAAACGCTTGGAGTGGTGGGATTAATCAAAGGCCTGATAAGAGGACTAATAAGAATCGAGGTCCCAAAAGCGAGAACCAATCAACAGCCGGAATCAAAGAAGCTTCCACCTCAGCCAACCCCCCCGCTTCACTAAATTACGTAATTTATGATCCCGAGTGGAATGTCAAAAGATAATTTGCTTCATTATCAACAAACGAATTAAAACTGCATCACTGCCAATAAATATTATTTAGAGTTATTATAATTTTATATTAACACTTCTTATAGTTATAAAAAAATATAATTAATAAAAGAAATATTGCAATACAAGGAAAATGTATTATATGAAGGATTGACGTTTCTTTGAAAACTTCTTTCTATATCTATTATTGGTTAATTAGAGTTTTAATTATAACCTTTGATTTTTAATTTTAATTGTTTTTGCCAATTTTACTTCTTTTAATCATTAACTTTTAATTTTAATCGTTTTTGTTAAATTTTCTTTTTGTGTTTACAAATTCTGTTTTTTTTTTTTTAAATTGTTTGACAATTTTCATTCTTATATCATTTCATTTTTTTAAATTAACTTTTCTTCATCTATTCTATAACTTTTAATCTTGATTACATTTATATTTTTAACTTTTCTAAATTTAATTTAATTATACTTAATTACAATAAAGAAGAAAGACCAATAAAGTGCTGCTTACAGAAACTGGTCAACCAATATCTCACGATATGAAAGCAAGGAGGTTAAGATTTTGGGAGAAGAAATAACCAAGACAAGCAAAGATGGAGAAGGCTGGTCAAGGCGGAAAAAAATCAACAAGTCTATGAGCCACCGACCGTTTCATTTAACAGAAAGACTTAAAGCTTAGTGACCATTTTAGATTCTAGAATAAACCTCATCTCAACTCACAACTTCGGTCAGTCGGTTGAAAGCCGTTGCTTTCAATGCGAAAATTTAAATTAAAGAGGCAAAATTTCGGAACGGTTCATTTAATGGAAAACATACTGCTGAAAGTTTGATATTATGTCAAGAATAAATCCCTAAAAGAGAATTCACCTTGACTGGTGATGTACTCGGTTGCGTTTTGAAAACTGACATCAAAGTTATCAAATTAGGCCAGCCGGATGGTACTTGGATGAGGAAAAAACTCAAATAGTCGGTTTCTCCTCGTTTTTTATGTTGAATGCTGAATCTGAATTTGATGTTCCCGAACGAAATTTTTCATTCCATTTCGAAATATATGCAAAAACCAGCGATATTTCCAAACTTTTTTTTGTTTTTTTGGACATGACTCTGAAACAATGCATTATATCGAAATTATTATTATATACTTAGTTAAATAAAATACAATTTAATATCAATTTTGTTAAATAGCTTTTTGGTGGAGGCGCAACGATTGAGAAGCTCTAAAATGTTGACTGTTTGCTTATTTTACATGAAATATCAGTTTTCGTCTATTTTCGCCCCAAAACTCATAATCTATGCATCTCTCGAAGAAATTCATCATACGCCATTTGAAACGTTAATATGTGAGAGGGTTAAACGGCTGTTAAAGAGCATGGAATCGAAGCCACATTTCACTCGTAGTATCTGCTGCTCTCGACTTTATTATTTCAATGCTTTTGATTCGGCTAATTTAACTATATTTATAACAGAACTAGAATGTATAAACAAATTGCATAGTTTTTATATATTTTATTAGTGCGAGAGATATAAAAATTCATAATATTCAATATCTTAAAAACCGAAATTAGCTTCCAAGTCCGAGCGCCTTATGGCTTTTCAACTTTCCTTATATTAACGATTATACCCGAGCTCAATAAACATGTTGATTCACTTTCAATTTAATTTAAGCTCATGTACAGTCGTAATATACAGATTTTAAAGCGCATTTCGGTCCTTAATTATTTTATTAATGTTATGAAGAGAAGAATAGTTGGGGTGGTCAGTCAAAAAGGAAGGCAAAAATAAATGATAATATTTATTTTTACATATGCCGACGTTTCGACCATCACTACTTATGTTTATCATACCTTGTTATCTAGTTATTTTCTTAGCCCTGATGAAGGCCTGAACTTCAGGTCGAAACGTCGGCATATGTAAAAATAAATATTATCATTTATTTTTGCCTTCCTTTTTGACTGACCACCCCAACTATTCTTCTCTTCATTATCCACGACAGTCAACCAATTACCAATTATTAATGTTATGGATGTTGAAGTCTCTCATGCCAACAGAACAAATAAAAGCTACGTGTTTTGTTTATATATTTCAGTTCTGTGATAAACATAGTTAAATTAGCCGAATCAAAAGTATCGAAAAGATAAAAAGCACTTAAGTTGAGAGCGGCAGATACGACATGGGATTGAATGTGGAATAAAGCACATGGAATTGAAGTCATATTTCAATCCCTTCAATTCCATGTGCTTTAACAGCCGCTTAATTCTTTGACATATTAACGTGTCTACATGAGGTATATACGAAATTTAATGCTCATTCGAATTGATTATAATGAATTTCTTCTAGAGATGCTTTATTATGATTTGGGGGCGGGGAGGGGGACACCGACGAAAACAGATATTTTTTGTAAAGTAAGCAGTCTTAAATTCCTCACTCGTTGGGCCTACATCAAAAAGTTATAGGTAAACTTTATCTTTTTTTTTTTTTTTTAATTTATATATAATAATAATTTCTATAAAATGCGTAGTTTCGAACTCATGTCTAAAAAAACTAATAACAGTTCGGCGTTCTGCGCATGCGTTAACCTTACACATACACTCTTTATTTCGTCTCTTAAGTCGTAAGTGTCATGGCCGAAACTGAGGTTCTATATTCGTATCGTTCCGTCTTTGCTAGTTTGTTATGTGCTTATTATCTCAAATCCTGTTCTCAGACTTTGTAAACAGTGAGTTTATAAACAATTTAACATTTTTACATTACAATCAGTGAGGTGAGTGACTTTTATTAACAATTAGCAACATTAAATTGGTACTCGATTGCTAGAGACAGTTTACGTGGCAGATAATTCCCCTCAGCGGGTCTTATCTTTCAAATTCAAGGTCACGGCGCTTTATTTTACGTTCAGAATATCTTGAGTTCGTACCTAAGACAGTATATATTTTTTTTTTCTCTGTTTTTATTTCTTAATTGATTATTTTATTTTAATATTTTTTTTTTCTACTGAGACTCTATTTTATTTATTTATAAAAATGTTTTTTTTAATATTTGTATATATATTTGTAAATAGATTAGTTATTAAGTATTTGTTTTGTAAATTTTCTTATTAGTGATACTTTTTTTTTTCTCTCTTCTTTTTGTATATATTATTATTTAGAGGTATGGATTCTGATAAGAACATTTCTTTTGACGAATCAGATGAAGAGACTCCTTTCTCCGAAATCAGTGAGACTGATTCTCAATATTTAACAAGGCGAACTCTCCAAAAGCGCCATAGAAACTCTGCCCCCGGTTCGGCGGGCAACTCACCTAATAAAAAAAAAAACAAATCCGCTAAAACAAAGCAAGCTCTCAAAGTAAATAAACAATCAAAAACTAGTAATAATTCAGCTATGAAACCTGACACTAAACCATCAACTAACACATCCAGTAACAATTCTGTTACAGCCAATAATAAAATTAACGAAATCACTGAACCTAGAACTTTCACTGAACCAGTGCCACCTCCGATTTATGTAAGCAAGATTGACAATTTCATTCAGTTCGGTCAAGAAATAGCTAATCTGATCGGACCGACCAACTTCCGGTGTTTTTCTCGAGTCAACGATATAAAGATTAACACCAATACTAAAGATGATTATAAAAAACTTATAAATCATTTGACAGCACTCAATCACGACTTCCACTGCTATCAACTAAAAGAAGACAAAACATATAGAGTGGTTTTGAGAGGTCTTCACTCTACCACACCCACTACCGCTATAAAAAAAGATCTGGAAGATATCGGCCATTCGGTAAGACATATATCTTCTATTTTACATCCTATTGATAAATATCCACTGCCATTATTTTTCATCGATCTAGAACCAGCCCGGAATAATGCAGAAATCTTCGAAGTTAAAAGACTGCTGTATTCTGTTGTAAAATTTGAAGAGCCGAGGCAGAAACCAATAGTCGTTCAATGCACCAAGTGCCAAAACTTAGGGCATACAAAGGCTTACTGCCATCACTCGGTGCGTTGCGTTAAATGCGCCGGGCCTCACGCCTCTAACACCTGCCAGAAACCGTTAAATGAACCACCAAAATGTGCCCTTTGTGGTGAGGACCACCCTGCAACCTATCGGGGCTGCATTATCTATAAGAAGCTATATAAGCAAAGAACTTATAATTTATCATTAAAAGAAGAACAGAAGAATTCTACCCAGGCACAGGTACAGGCACCTGAACTCCTAAATTTGGCAGCGTTTCCTCAACTGCCGAACGAAATAATACCACAATTGACGCACAACCCTTCTACATCAACAGATCATCCCCATCAAGACTCTAGGCACCTATATTCAGACACTACGGTGAAGAATCAACAGCCGCGACGTCAGACGCCTCAGATTTCCAAAACTAAGACTCAGGCTTCCAAACCTAAGATCCAGACCTCCCAATCCAAGACTCAAATCTCCCACATTCATTCAAAATCTCCACGTCAGCAAATGCCTCCTCACCAGATACCTATACGTGTAAAATTACCGCCCGAACATCCAACTCCTGTTTATTCCCACCCTACTGCTCATATTTACTCTCCTTCCCAAGTTCCAAGGGTACATCCTTCATCAGACACTCCTTATCATAAGATCTTTCCCTCACGAACTCCTAATCAAAACCAACCTGACCAACAAAACCCGATCGATTTAATAAACTCCACCCTTGCGTCCTTCCTGAAAGATCTCCAAGAGACTATCAAGCCACTAATTACCCTCCTCACAAGAATCCTTACCGAAATTCCCTTCAATCTCTCACGATGAGCACTAAGCCCCTAGCTGTTCTTTTATGGAATGCTAACGGACTACAAAACCACCGAGACGAACTCGACATTTTTCTTCATGACTATCACATTGATATTGCTCTACTGACAGAAACTCACTTCACTCGACGTTCATATTTCTACATACGTGACTATATCACTTATAGATCAGACCACCCCGACAACACTTCCCATGCCGGTTCTTGCATCCTTATCCATAAATCCTTATCCCATTCTCTCATTCCTTCTACTCCAACGGAGGCTATTCAAGCAACCTCGGTTATCATTTCAACTCGTCCTTTCCATTTAACATTCTCAGCTGTATACTGTCCTCCCGGTCATACTCTTACCTATAACTTACTTGAATCCTTATTTCAATCCTTCGGATCGCGCTTTATTGCTGGAGGAGACTACAATGCTAAACACCAACGATGGGGTTGTCGATCATCCAACTCCCGTGGTAACATACTATCTTCTGTCTCAACTTCCAATAGTTACTCTGTCCTCTCTCCTATGAATCCTACCTATTGGCCAACATCCCTCAAAAAACGCCCTGATATCCTCGACATATTTGTCACCTCCCAAATTTCCTCTTCCCATGTCACAATAAAATCCCTGGATGACCTCTCCTCAGATCATTCTCCAGTTCTGCTTTCATTACACACAACCTTCGCTCCTAAGCCCTCGTCCTCTCCTACACTGATTACAGGACGAGTAAACTGGGACAATTTTCGTAAAGACCTGGAAAATAAATTGGACCTAAATATTCCACTTAAGACGAAACGTGATATTGACACAGCCATAAAAGAACTTACTACATCTATAAGTGACAAAATAAAGAATAATACATCTACCAATAAAACTGACAACTCCCAACAGACAAATTTGCCGCAGCATATTCGTATCTTATTAAGGGAAAAACGCAGAGCAAGATCGAAGTGGCACAGGACTAGATATCCATCAGATAAGACATATTACAACAAATTAACTAACCAACTAAAAGCTGAAATTAGAAAATACAAAGTTCAAAATTTACATAACATGACAGAAAAACTTACTACTTGTGACAAATCACTATGGTTGACCACTAAAAAACTCCTTAAATTCAAAGATTTTAACCACCCACTTATTACTGAAACCCAAACCTGGTCCAGATCTGATGATGAAAAATCTCAAATATTTGCTCAACACCTCTCAAAAACATTTAATCCACACCCAGACATCCTTAATCCAACCCACCTTGAGTTTATTGAAGCAGAATTGGATACCCCACTCCAATTGACTCCTCCACCTAAAGCATTTCATCCTTCAGAAATATCCAATATCATTAATAGATTACCTTCTCGCAAAGCTCCTGGCCATGACCTAATCACCTCCCAGATCCTAAAATGTCTTCCTAAAAAAGCCATATTGTTCCTAACCTATATATTTAATGCTGTACTCCGCACCACATATTTTCCTGACTCTTGGAAACTATCCATTGTCAAAATGATACCTAAACCCACAAAGCCGCCAGAACACCCATCCTCTTACCGTCCTATCTCCCTTTTACCCATTATGGGCAAAATCCTGGAAAAACTCATTTTAAAACGCCTGTATCCCATCCTAGACTCTAAACACATTATCCCAGATCACCAATTTGGATTCCGCACATCCCACTCCACTATTCAGCAATGCCATCGTGTGGTAGATGTAGTCTCCTCTGCATTGGAGCGCGGAATGTACTGCACGGGAGTCTTTCTCGACGTTGAACAGGCGTTTGATAGAGTCTGGCATCCGGGACTGATGTACAAACTCCGTGAATTCCTACCACCTACATACTTCCTCATTATACGTTCCTACCTTACTGACAGATACTTCAAAGTCAATCATAACAATGCTTATTCATCTCTTTTTACTCAGTCTGCCGGTGTTCCTCAAGGTAGTATCCTAGGTCCTATCCTTTACACAGTTTATACAGCTGACATCCCAACCCAATCCAACACTGTCATCACCACCTATGCCGATGACACGTGTATCCTATCAGTTAATAACGATCCTTTAATTGCATCCCAAACTCTTCAATCACATATCACAAGCCTTGAAGAATGGTGTAAAAATTGGAGAATAAAAATAAATTCCAACAAATCCCATCAAATCACTTTTACCCTCCGTCGTAAACCTATGACCTCTTGTCCTACAGTATCCTTCAATAATACTCCACTTATTCCTGTTGAGCAAATCCGCTACTTAGGACTCCACCTTGACAAACGACTCACTTGGAACCCCCATACCAGACTGAAACGACTAGAAACCGCCCGACGTTTTCGACTACTGCAGCACTTACTAGACAAACGATCTAAGCTTTCAATCAATTATAAACGACTCGTATATATGACAATAATAAGACCTATTTGGACTTACGGAATTGAGCTTTGGGGCTCCACTAAACCATCGAATTCCTCTCGTATCCAATCCTTACAATCCAAAATCCTTCGTAAAATCCTCAACGCTCCTTACTTTGTCACAAATAAAATCATCCATAAAGACCTTAATGTTCCATATGTTTCCGATCTGGCCCAATCCAGATACCTTTCCTTCCATAACAAACTGCAGAATCATCCGAATCCTCTCGTTTCAAACCTTGCTTCCTCCTCGATCCCTGATAACCCTCCGAGGCGTCTGAAAAGAAGATGGCCTCGGGATCTTCTAATATAGAACTTTAATTTGAGTTCTACCAATGGGTAGTTTCTCTTCATGTTGTACATGCCATGTTACAAATTTCTCATTTACTTATTGTATTCTCTATGTAATACAGTTGTAAATTCCAATGAAATAATAAAAAAAAAAAAAAATTTCGTCTCTTATTAAGTGACTTTATTAACAGTGAAATAATTCATGTTATATGTGAAAAAGTAGTGTAAACTGTTAAGTTAACAATTAAGTTGAAACTGGACATAAACAAGGTGAGTAATCACTTATTTATAACGGCATTGTGAACAGTGTAAATAGACCTGAGGATAGTGATAGATAACAAGCCGGCCATATACATTCGTTAATCCGACCAGTGGGCTGCTGCCCTTTGGCGGAAGCAGATCTACGTTACTTAGACTTCTACAAACTCGCGTAATATATACGTAATTGATAAAGGACATTTTTTTTTTTCAAATTATTACAGTTACCTCTAATTAAATTAATATGAGATGCGCTATTTTCATATGGTAATGTCGAGCAAAGGTAACAATCGAACTTTAAGATCTAGGAGTCTCGATACCACAAAGAGTTCACCCATCAAGAAAAGGGCTAGACGCTCTAAAAAAAATACCCCGCCAGCTACACCAGAGAGCTCAGTTGACGAAGTTGAAAATCAACCTGGCACATCATCACAAAATATGTCAACACAAGTTATACCAATACAAGGTACGCTAGAAGAATCGCCTTTTTTTACAGCTAATCCATTCCAAGTGCTGTCAAACACACAGAATGAACAAATGGAAGCAGTACCCATCCCTAGTGAACCTAAACCTCCACCAATATTCGTTAGAAATATAAAAAATTTCCAATTAATGTGTCAACAATTAAATAATATAGTGGGCTCAGGTAAATACGTATGCCAAAGCCGCACTAATGACACGAAATTAATGCCTGACACCCCAGATACGTACAGAAAAATTGTCAAGTATTTATCTGACACTAAGGCGGATTATCACACATATCAACTGCGCCAAGAGAGAGCGCTCAGGGTGGTGATCAGGAGATTACACCCATCAACACCGCTGGATGCCATTAAAGAAGAACTAACTGAGATGGGGTTCCGTGTTCGACAAATAGTGAATATATTCAAGGAAGATAGAGAACAGCCTGGTACAAAAAATAAAATACCGCTCCCACTATTCTTCGTTGACCTTGACCGAACGCCCAGGTCGAAGAAATCTACAAGGTCACACGCCTTTATTACACTAGCGTTGTTGTAGAAAAGCCCTACACTAAGCGCGACATTGTACAATGCCATAACTGCCAGGCTTATGGTCATACGAAACGCTATTGCCACCACATTCCTAGATGTGTCAGGTGCGGTGATCAACATAAAACTGAGGACTGCCAGAAGTCCAGAAGAACACCAGCAGTATGCGCTTTATGCCACCAAGGGCACCCAGCGAACTACAAGGGTTGCCAAACATATAAGGAACTGAAAGCAAGAATTTATGCAGCTCCAAGAGAAGAACGGCCATCCAGGCCACCAAGACAACCCTCTAGAACTGTAAATACAAGAGTGTCCTATGCTCAGATGTTCAAAGGAGACACTGCACCCACACAAACTCAGGCCCTGCCACAAGAACCTCAACCTCGAGTATTCACATCTCAACCACAAGACCCTTATCCCATCTCTGAACCTAGGCCTAATAACCAGACATTCATTCCTCCTCCTCCCAATGCCACTGACCTCACAAGCCTATTGACTTCTTTCCTCTCTGAATTCAGGTCACTCATCACTCCTCTCATTTCCTTGCTTACCAATGTTGTATCCAACCTCATCCCACTGTCGAGAAATCCTTAAATGTCCCCAATCAAATCCCTCTCCGTTCTCCTTTGGAATGCGAATGGTATTCGAAATCACGTCAACGAACTAACAATCTTATTACAGGACAAAAACATTGATATAGCATTAATAACTGAAACTCGACTTACCAACAAACGACCACTTAACATCCCCAACTATCATATCTATCGAACCGACCATCCTGATGGAACAGCACATGCTGGCACTGCCATAATTATCCATCAATCCCTTTCCCATCATCTATTCCCTTTGCTAACCCATAATTTCCTACAATCCACTGCCGTGATAATCCAAACTTCCCTTTACCCAATAGCAGTAGTCGCAGCATACTCCCCGCCTAAAATACCCATCTCAGAATCCCAATTAACTTCCTTCCTTAACTCCTTAGGACACCACTTCCTTCTAGGTGCAGACTTAAATGCTAAACACCAGCAATGGGGAGCCAGAACCACAAATTCCCGAGGACGAACATTGCTATCTGCACTTAATTCCCATCACAGCAACATCCTCTCACCCAATTCTCCCACATACTGGCCAACAGATCCTAACCGCAATCCCGATCTCCTAGATTTTTTCATCCACAAAGGTCTAGGGTCCCTTCATTATTGCATCTCAAGACTTGATGATCTTTCCTCAGACCATAGTCCCCTAATCCTAACGGTCTCCACATCACCAATTCCCAAACCACCTCCACCTTCATTTATCAGGGGGCCAGTTAATTGGAACCTCTTCCGTCAAATACTGGATGATAATATTGACCTCAGAGTTTCCTTAAAAACACCCGCAGACCTAGATGAAGCAGTATATTCCATGACTACCTTGATCCAACAAGCAGTTTGGACTGCATCTTCACCTTATCCTTCTAAAAAATACCGCAAAATAAATCCTCTACCCCAAGACCTACTGGACCTTATTAATAGAAAACGATGCTCTAGGACCATCTGGCAAAGAACCAGGCATCCTGATGATCGGAAATCATATAACTATTATTCCAAGCAGGTAAAACAAAAACTGGCTACGTTTAGATCCCAATCCTATAATTCCTATCTTTCCTCACTATCTGCAAGTGATAACTCCCTCTGGAATGTAACTAAAAAAATCCTTAAATTCCAATCCATTTCCCACCCCCTCCGCCGTGATGATGGTTCCTGGGCTTCGTCAGATGAGAATAGAGCAGAAGAGTTTGCTAAACATCTATCGTACACATTCACTCCTCATCCTGAACTCCATCCCTCCCATACTGCTGAAGTTAAAGAATTCCTCTCTTCACCGATTCCTCTCTCCTTACCTCCTACAGCCGTCAACCCCTCTGAGGTCAAATTCCTTTTAAAGAACCTAAAACCTCGCAAATCTCCAGGACACGATCTCCTTACTTCCCAGATCCTCAGACAACTTCCCAAAAAAGCAATTATATTCCTTACATACCTATTCAACTGTATCCTCCGCACAACCCACTTTCCTCTGGTGTGGAAACACTCCATAATTATCCTCTTTCCTAAACCAGGTAAACCTGTTAATTGTACATCATCCTATAGACCGATAAGCTTACTTCCGATCCTTTCCAAAATCTTTGAGAAAATCCTTCTCAAACGCATCCTACCCATACTCGAATCCCACAATATCCCTTCCCATCAGTTTGGATTCCGCTCAAGACACTCCACTGTCCAACAAGGCCTTCGCGTTGTGGACCACATATCCTCTGCACTTGAAAACAAGCAATATTGCACTGGTGCCTTTCTGGACGTAGCTCAAGCTTTCGACCGGGTGTGGCACGATGGCTTGCTTTTCAAGCTCAAAACCCATTTACCTCAAGCCTTGTATCTAGTCCTCAAATCCTACCTTTCAAATCGCTCCTTTCAAGTCCGCTGCGGCACTGAACTCTCCAAACATTATCCAATTGAGGCTGGTGTCCCACAAGGCAGTGTCTTGGGCCCAGTTCTCTACATCCTTTTTACCGCTGACATCCCTTCAAGTCCTGATACCTTCCTAGCAACATTTGCTGATGATACTGCCATCCTATCCTCCCACTCGGATCCTCTAATTGCGTCCCGGAACCTGCAAAGACACCTCTCCTTCATTGAGCAGTGGTGCAACAACTGGCGCATCAAAATTAATGAATCAAAATGTAAACATGTAACTTTCACTCTTCGACGCAGATCCTGTCCGCCAATCCTTTTTAATTCAATTCCTCTTCCCTACTCAGACACAGTCCGATACCTTGGCTTCCTTCTGGACAAAAGACTGACTTGGAACCCACATACGAGACTTAAAAGACAAGAGCTTAACCGACGATTTGGTCAGCTATATAGACTACTAAACAGAACATCTCATCTCTCAACAGAAAACAAATTATTAATCTACAAGACCATACTGAAACCTATCTGGACCTACGGACTTGAGCTGTGGGGGACAACTAAATCATCGAATATCAAACGCATCCAATCCTTCCAGTCTAAAGTCCTTCGAACAATAGTCAATGCTCCATATTATGTCACGAACAAGACCCTACACCATGACCTTAACATCCCATATGTCCATGACATCATCCCATCCAGATTCTCCAACTTTCACCAGAACCTCATACATCATCCCAATCCTCTAGCCCAATCCCTATCCAGCTCCGAGCATCCATACCATCCCCCTCGAAGGTTGAAACGGCAGTGGCCTCGAGATCTTTTGTAAATATGCCTTTGGAGTCCTGGCAATGGCCAGCTTCTCCACTCATGTCCTGAGCGTCTGTGGCTCTAGTGCCCTCTTTCAGTCTCCACTGGCTTCTAATACTAGTGATGCGGCTGGAAAAGTGGCGCTGGGATCTTCCGGAGTCTTGCTTTGCCTTCCACGTGTGGGGGAAAAAGCCTGGTTCGGAGATTCTTGGGCGAATGTATATATTGTATATAGTTATGATTGTGTTTAGAAGTTTTTATTTTATTTTATTTGTTTATTATTATTATTTTTTCTTTTCTTTTTATTTATCTTCTTCATCAGTATTATTTATTTACTTCTTATATTTATATTTATTTCTTTATTATTTGTATATATTGTATGAATGAGAACTTTTAGCCCTAATGCTTATAGCCCTCCAGCAGTGGCTGATTGTATTATTATTCAATAAATAGATTTAAAAAAAAATTAATAACAGTTCGGAAATTTTGCTGTTATATCTATATGAAATGTTTTCATATATCTCTAAACGAAATTGGAAATTTCGTTCGGGAACATCAAATTCAGATTCAGCATTCCAAAAAACATTTTAAAAACTGAAGAAAATTGAATTTTTGCCTCATCTAAGTACCACTCGACTATCCTAATGTTATGACTTTGAGGTCGTTTTCAATTTTTTTTAAGTGCAAACGAGCACATCGTCAGTCACGATGAATTCTCTTTTAGGGATTTATTATTGACATCATATCAAAATTTCAGCAGTGTGTTCTTCCGTTAAATCACAGGAGGATCTAAAGGGGGAGGAGGAGGGTTCTTTCGGGCTGAGGCCCCTCCTTAAAACGGTAAAATATAACCATGGTTTACAGAAATAAAAAATTAAAAACTATCTCTTTAAGTATTATTGTTCATGTAATTACATTTAATAGGACTTCAATAATCACTTAAACACCATTTCATGTAGGTAGTTTATTGCTTTCTTTTTTTTTTCAAATTAATTCTCGTTACATATAATAAATATAAATCTTTTAGGCTGAAGCCCCCTCCCCCAAAAAATTAAATCCTGGATCCGTTAGTGCGTTAAATAAATCATAAAATTTCACCTCTTTAATTTAAATTTTCGCACAAAAAGCAACGGCTTTCAACCGACTGACCAAAATTGTGTGTTGAGATGAGATTTATCTACAACGTGAAGTAGCTGCTCAATCATATTCCATATTCCAATCAATTGATTGACCGTGCAGGACTAGTGGCTTGGCCTGCGCGCCCTCCAGACCTGACACCACTGTTTTTTTTTATTGGGATGACATTAACCAAAAAATCAATGGCGTCATTAGGACAGAAAAGAAAACAACACACAAGATCACTTTTCGATTATAACCTTCCTCACCTGTTATAACCTCACATTACTTTCAGTATGCGATTGGATGTCATACAGTGAGGTGATCTCGTGTTGGTTTCTTTTTCTGTCCTGATGAGGCCTGAATTTGTAACACTTTGACGGTTATGTTATTCTTTACCTGTATTATACAGACAGAAAGCTGTTTGTTTGGAATTTTTCTAATTATAACCTAGCATTGAATTTCTGTTTCTTGGTGAGTTTTTCCACGTTCGCATTAATATTATTGTTAACATTTATCCCAGATCAAATCCATTGTGCAGCTCTACGTTACATAGGGAATCATTTTAGTTACCAAGACTGATAAGAGGGATGCTCATACAGTATTATTTATTAAATGGATATATTTAACCTGATATACATTTAGCGGGATAGATAGACACATAGATACTGAAGAGAGATAGTGGCTTAAAAGTTTATGAAATTTCTATTTCCTTCGTTTGTTTTTTTAAATTTCTGATTTTGTAACCACCATAATTGCTTAGAGTTGCTAGCTAATCTTATATTTTATTCTTTGTAAAAATAAATCAATCAATACTGTAATCATATTTTTTTCTGTGTGGTTGACGTAAGACAAAATATGCTAACTTAATATATATATTTATACTTTATTGGTAGCCAGAACAATAGAAGTGTATTATTAAAAATATGGGAAAGGAAGGAGGACGGCTTGGCCCACTTCTAGCCCCTCAAGATCTGCCCTCCCCGCTTCAAGATCCACTCCTTAAGACCACCTTAGTCCCTACCAAGAATCGTAAATTAGTAAAAGAACAAATATCAAATGTTAAACGAAAGAAAAATAACAGGGTATTTGTTTTGTTTTTTTAATCTGTTATCAACTGAACCTGTTCTTGATACATTACTTATTTAGAAAAATAACTTATAGATATAACAATCAAATACAAACGGACAGGCCTCTTTACCAAACAGGGACAGATAACATAGATAAGACTAATAGCTTTTCACCGGGGCGGGCAGACTTCACCAACATTTACATGTCCTACCATTACTGCCAATTATTTAAATGTTGACAGATATACACTGATTATTTTTCTATGACATAAAACACAAAACTGAGGTATGAATGTGAGAAAAAAAGGAAAAAATGTTGAAGGGTTTAATTTAAAAGATATAATCTTAGAAATAAAATATATCATATTTCATAGTCTTATAATCAGAAGGGAAAAATTAATTAAAATATGAAGCGATAAAATTTTAAAACACAAACCATACGAATGGATAATTAATATAATTATAAATAATAAAAATTTGGAAGTTTATTGACAAACTAATATCGTTTCCCCTTCATGTCCAGCAATTTTTAACTATATTAGTAACGCTTTGATATGAGAAAATAGGAGAAGAAATGAAACCATATTTTTTATATTTAGTGCTGGTTTGTCGGTATTTTTTGTTCAAACCTAACGGTATGTGCTGGGTAGAATTACTCGTAGGTACTTCTAGTGAACCCTAAGACAGCTGCAACATCGGTTTTATAAATAAATTTATAAATACATTATATTGTATATTATTTATTTTTGTTTATTTATGTCACAGTATAAAGGATCTTATTTTTATAACCTCGCTAATGAACCGAAATACTATTTCACACTTCATCATTGGTAGCAGATAGAAAGTAATTGTTAGTGTTGTTTTTTTTATCATCGCTCGCTTTCAAAACCTGGGAACTTCTCTACTAAAAGAAAACCGGGCAGACTAGTATAACAGAATAAATATCTTCAAAGACAATTTATTCTTATAGTTTACATCTCATTTATATAATAAAAAATAAAAACTTCTTCAACACCCATCTAATTGTCATTCAAATGAGGCTAAGTTGGAAACTTTTATACCACAACTACACAACACACTTTTATTCCTCTACATTAACATCACACTATAAGGTACAAAATACTACTGCTGTCTGGGTAACCTCACCCAAGCCAAACCATCCCTTGTTTACAACAGCTACAGTGCTGCCTGATAACACGCATTAACTCTACACACTCCTACCATTACAATGTATGGTTTAAATTGTAAACTGATTTAAAATAACAAAACAAAATTTAAAATACGCAATACAAAAATTTACAGCTAAATGATTAATTTAATAACACTTAATTCATTCTACTTCAACAAATATTTTATGCTTCCTTTTTTATTCTTGGTAAGTTCATTGGCGAATAACATTCCGAGGTACACTACGCTTCTTAGCTGGTCTTTTTTTTCTACTCTTCCAGTTTTGGAAAACTTTTTTAGAGAACAATGAAGAATTATTCGTAACACCAGTTGTTACTTGTACTCCTCTCCTTGTACTTTTCTGACTAAGATCTATTTCTGAAGGGGATCTTTGGCTGAAGACAGATATAATATAAGATCTAATATCAGATCATGTGATGCTCTTGGGAAGACTGTTTCGAGCTGCAGGTGTGTCAGATGTTTTTACTCCAGGGGTAATACAATGCGTGGAATTATTGTTTAAACTGGTACTGATACGGTCTTCTTGGGAGTGCCATCATCTAGACGACCCCTTTGTAAACTATTATAATGGGTCGAAGATATTCCAGCTTGCTCTGAATGGTGAGACTCACTCACTGATCACGTAGAGTGCTCTAGAGCGAAGCACTGTAAAGGACTCCATCTCGTAGGTTTTCTTAGCATGGAACAGGTCTGTGTTTTAGTTTGGCCAATAACTATATAGCCTAGCCTAGTTTCTGTGGGTACCAAATTTTCAGTAATTGGTTCTAACCTTCCTGTCAGGTTTTGTCCCATGACATCTGCTGCAAGAGTCAACTCTACATATTGATTGTCTCTCCCGCCATCGCCATCGCTCCATGTTATATTCTTTCCTTTTAATACATCTAGGCATTCATCATTTAATCTAGTGATAACACTGTAAATGTTTATTTTGTCCAACTTTACTCCAACAGAAAATTTATCTATTAAATTTTCAAGTTTGACATCGTGCTCAGCTTTTGTTTCATCATCCCCAAAAAGGTTATATGAAAGCATTTCTTCCTTTTCTTTCTGTAATTTCTCTCTTGAAGGACTGCTAGTTGCTGAAATATTATCATCATGCCAAGTTTTTTGAACTTTAAGTTCAACGCTCTCAATTTTAACGCTCAACCAAAGCATCAAATTTACTTTCTTTTTTTTCCACTTGTCCTGATAACTTATGGATGTATCAAATTCATCCTCCAGTTGTTTTTCATCAACTAGCATCAAAGCTCTCACCTTTTTCTCAAACTCTAATAGATGTTTAGCTCTTGCTTCTAGTTTTCTAAATTCATTTATTAACTCGGACCCATTTCTGCTATTTTCTTTTCTACTGAAGTAGCTAAAGTTGTAAATAAATTTCTCCACTGAGCTCTTTCTAATTTGGCAGTTTTCAACTCTTCAGCATTCATTATCCTTAATTTCCCACACACAAGAGATGCCACTATTTAATATTAGGAAATCACTTCAGGAAAAAAATGAGGCTTTGTTGACTATTTGTCAGTTTTCAACTCTTCAGCACTCATTATCCTCAATTTCCTACACAAGAGGTGACACTATATGATGTCAGGAAATCACTTCAGAAAACAAATGAGGCTATATTGATAAACTTTTACCACCACAACTACATAAAACAATTTTATTTCTCTACATATACATAACACGATCAGGAACAAAGGGCTACTCCTGTCTGGGTAACCTCGCCCAAGCTAACCTGCCTTTTCTTACAACAGCTACAGTGCTGCCTGATAACATGCATTAACTCTACAACTGCATTGTCTACAGTAGTGTTGCCCAAATGCAAGACCAGCGCAAGACTTCGCTAGTCTTGGTCTTGGTCTTGAAGTGTTCACACGTGGTCTTGGTCTTGTACACTCAGTGTTGGTCTTGGTCTTGGTCTTGCAGCAAGAGTATCGCAAGTCTTGCAGGTCTGGCAATTACCTATTAGCCTGTTTATTAAACACGTTAATTCATGTTTTAGATCAACACAAAAGAATAGACACATTGGAGCCTATTTTTGATCTATACATAGCAAAGTTCAACCAAATTTACTTGAATATGCATACTTTAAAGATATTATCAAGATAGATAGTGATAGACTCTCACCTTAGATGGAATGTAAGGCTTGTGGTATGAAGACATTAAATACAATGTTAGCATTTATTAAAATGAAAAATATAACACATATTTAGTGTTTAGAGTTTATTTAGGCAATAACAACAATTTGGTCCGACCAGATGGCAAAGTCTATCGGTCGGTACTATTGATAATAAATAAATAATTTTTTAAATAGTGACATATTCTTATTTAACAAAAGTTATAGTTATGATTGTGTGTGTGGGTGTGTGTTGTGGAAATACTAATTTGCCAGGCTCACTTTGACTTCTTTTCACAGAGCTGAAAAGCAACTAACAAAAAAAAAATCTTATGAACAAGAATCCTACACAAATCCAACAATTGTGGAATAAATAATTAAATTTATTTAAATGAAAAACAAATTAAAATAAAATAATAATTATATATTTATAACAAGAAGGATTTTCATAAATCAGTCCGTTCCGGTTCGTAAGCCTGTAAACTTATTTTATTCTCTGGAAACCAGCGGCGATACAACAAAGTCAATCCTGTAATACACTTGTCGCACAGCCTTTTGATAAAGCCATGTCATTGTCGGTCTTATCAAATAAGTCAACAGCGACCGATGGGGATATAATATAACATACGTTGTCGGAGATTTAATAATTAGGAGCAACCTTATTCCTTTATTTAAAAATGTAAACAAGGAGAATTGTCCAGGTTATGTATTCTTGCAAACTATAAAGCAGTAAATAAGATAATCAAATGAAACGCAGTGGGTAAACAGGAAATCTTTCTCGGAATCAAAGTAGAAAATTACCCCTTCCTCTGACTCAATACACAAATGTTTTGTTTTTTCGTCTATGATATTACTTACTAATGTTTTCTAGACAAATATCTGGCTATTTCGAGGGAATTTTAATTTTTCTCCATTAAATTGATGATAATAATAATAAAAATAAAAGACTTAGCGAACCCAAAGGTCGGATGCCGATACCTTCGTTAAATTTATATAATTAGATATTTAGTTTAGCGTAAATTGGTTATATAATCGACTGAATTAAATAATGAGTCAAGACACAAGAATAGATATTTTTTATGCTAGATTACAAAATAAATTTGTTTTAGAGCAAAACTGCAAAAAG
This sequence comes from Nezara viridula, assembly GCA_928085145.1. NCBI lineage: Eukaryota > Metazoa > Arthropoda > Insecta > Hemiptera > Pentatomidae > Nezara > Nezara viridula. Next base: position 181,567,600 of record OV725078.1, on the reverse strand, counting down.
ATCTATTTTAGTGCCAAATTGCAAAATAGATCAAAAGAATTTATTGGATTTTGCATTTTACGTGTATTACTCAAGATCGGTATAGACCTGTTGAAGATATAAATACAGGTATAAAAGACGACTTGTCAGGTATGGGTCGCAAGGGTTAGCTGCTGAGGTCATAAAAAAAAATCATATGCTAGTTCACTGTCGGTAATGTGTTAATAAATAGCTTACATTGTGTTTTTTAATTATTACTAATTATTTCTGATTTGTGTTTAAGAAGAATTTTTTATTAATTTAATTTCTTTCTTAAGAATCCTGACAGACTTTTCGCGATGAGTATTTTAACTAATTTCATATTCATTTGGGATTGTTTAACATTTTTTACTGCATAAAAATCGGGCTCTGGTCATAATATTGGCTGGCGTAAAACCTGCTACTATGCTCAATCTAGGATGATAAATTTGAACTTTGCTGTAGACTATCATCTTTCAAAACATAAATACATATGTTTATATAATTCAAAGGATAGAGGACGAAGTTATGTCCTTATGGGGAAGAAAAAGTCCTTATGGGGCGCGAGGGGGACCTTTCCCATCGCTTTCCCTCCTACCCTAGGTATACCACATCTACTTCATTAAGTTTACTTCATATTATTCGATTCTGTATTGAATGCATCATATTGAAGTTTTCGATTTTTTTTTTTAACAATGATTATTGGAGCATATGCTACGCAATTTGAATTTAAACCATTTGACCAATGTACTTACTAATAAGAGTTAAAATTCACTCTCTAGTCAAAGAAGCTCCACAAATTGCCAAGAAGATGCTATGAAACAATAGTGAATGGAACCGGCTTTCATCCTGATAATTTGTTCTGAGCATCCTTGGATATGGGGATAGGCTTCTTCCGATGCTCTAGTTTATAATTCAAGAATTCATTTAATTCATTTAGCTATAATTCATTTCAAGAATGACATCCTGGAAATATGGTACAATCACCTCATTTCTGTAAATGCAGATTGCGTAATTCACTAGGTAAAACCCTGTGTACCGTCATCTGAGCTCCTTAGGTGTTGACGAGGCTTATGTCAGATCAGAAATGTCCTAAAGAATGGAAGAGAGAGACTTCATTCCATTTACACTCTTTAAGCAGTGCGAGTTTCAGCTATGTCTTGAAGTTGTCTCTTACTGAATAAATACTGACCTGGATTGCGTTGTTTACAGCTTAAGAAGACTTGAAACACTGGCTCATATTCTGGTCGATTGTCCCATCTACTAATCTGCCCGAATATCCCATCTACTAATCTGCCCGAATTGGTTGTTTTCAGGTTTTAAAAGAAATCTGTGATAAAAAACCACTAACCATGCTACTTTCTATCTGCTACCAATGATGAAGTGTTAAAAGTATTTCGGTTCATTGGCGAGGTTCTCAAAATAAGATCCTTCATACTGTGTGGATAGGAAAGCTTTAAGCGATTATTGTTTTATTAGTTCTGATATTTTTATGAACGTAAGTCATCATAAAATTCCTTTCATAGAGGAATACCTCTTGGCTTCTGGACTAGGACTCTGTAATCTAATTATAATCTTCATTGGGCCCATACTGTAAATATTTTTTTTTTTTTGGTTTACTGATTATTGTTGCCCAAAATAGGTCTTGGTCTTGTGCTTTGCAAGACCAAGACCAAGACCATGGCCGCCTAACTGTTGCAAGACCAAGACCAGGACTGGTAAAAAAAATCGATTTTTTGAATAAAAATTAAGGCAAAATAGTTACTGATACTTGACAATCTTAGTTACTGTGTAAATAATTGGTATAACCAATATAATTTTGCATTTAACTCCTCTAATTTTTCATACGATCTTAGTTAGGTTTCTCCTATCTCAAAAATTACAGTAATATCTCTATAGTAATATGTTAATAAGTAACTGCAAGACCGTTGCGAGAGTCTTGCGCAAGACCAAGACCATGGCCAAACTGAGTTTGCAAGACCAAGACTCGTATCGGTTTCGCATTTGGGCAACACTATTTATGATGTTTATTGCAACTTGTAAGCTATTATATATTTATGATGTTTAGGTGTAGTATGTTATTAAGGTATATTTTTTTTTTTTCTGCCGCCTTAACCAGCGTTTTCCATCTCAGCCTATCTTGGGCTATTTCTTGCCAGTCATCTTCATGCAGCTCTATTGCATCTTCTTGATGGATTGCTCTGAGCAACGTGCCACGCCTATCGACCTCATTGCCTTCATATCATGAAATATTGATTAACCAGTTCCTGTGCGCAGTTCATTTTTATTGGTACTTCTCCATGCGTTAATAATCTGAACCCAGATCGCTCCGTTTATCATTTGGAGGAGTTTTCTGTCAAATCTTTCAATATATCTTCCTAGGATGCTGGCTAGTGCCCAGGTCTCGCAGCTGAAAATCTGACCTGGCTTCATCATAATTAAATTACTAATTTGAGATTTCATCTAATATTTGAAAGAGAGAAGAAACCTCTGTGCATTTACATGCTGGTTTCCGACCGTTGGTCATTCATTGAGGTTACTATGGAAACCGCTGTATTTATTGTTATTAATTTATTCAACAGTCCTTAACGGACCTGGACCTCAGAAACAACCTCAGGCTTCCCTATCGCCAGCTATTCTCTCTATCTTGTTATACCCACCTGAGCCAGGGCCATACGCTAAAGCTAATCCTCTGTGTATGGCCTAGCAATCCGAAGTGACAGCTTTTAACAGTTACTACAATATCGAGGTCATGACGGCCGAGAGTGTTGTAGCGTTGCCCGTTGAAGCATTCTCGTGGCTAGCGACGCCGGACGGTGGTTGAAAATACATTTTTTTCGGGAAAAAAAAATTAGCAATGCCGATCTGTAAGTCACAGAAACATATTTTTGATACTATCTTAATCACAACTAAATTTTCTATAAAATATATAGTAAGGGTAAGTATTGCGATCGTGAAAATTTTCGAATCTCAGTCGACGGAAATACATGTTTTGAGATCCCTTGAGTTCAAATAACTAAGTATCGCAAAATGGTCTCTGTGTGTGTTAACAGCTAGCTCATAAACCAAAAGTAGTACAAAAATGATATTAAGTATTTAAGGTTTGTATATGGGCCGGATGTGACAGTAACTTTTTCGTTAAAATCGGCCAACCGGAAGTGCCACTTTATATCAACGCTGAAACACATTTTTACAATTTTCTCAAAAACAGCTCTAACGATTTTAATCAAACTCGGTGTATCATTATATAATTAAGTGGTCTTTAATATCATTTAGGTCTTATCCCCGTTGATGTCACTTTACAGGGCTTAAATGTCCAATGTTCATATATGTCTTCCTCTAAAGTACCTTTAATATAGTTTTTTTTTAAAGTTAACCATTTTGCATTATTCAGAGTTACGAAAAAATGCTACATATAACTTTTGAAAGAATTTGATAAGTTAATAAAGGAGAAAAAAAATAAAAATGCAGAAAAACCTGCGTTGCTATAGACTGTAGCGCCTAAACGAATGTACCGATTTCAATGAAACTTTGCTAAAATCATTTTCTCGATACCCTTTAAATTTATCTATATAACTTACTTCAACGAAAAGAAGCTGGAAAACATGTCCAATGTTCATATATGTCTTCCTCTAAAGTACCTTTAACATAGTTTTTTTTTTTAAAGTTAACCATTTTGCATTATTCAGAGTTACGAAAAAATGCTAAATATAACTTTTGAAAGAATTTGATAAGTTAATAAAGGAGAAAAAAAAATAAAAATGCAGAAAAACCTGCGTTGCTATATATTGTAGCGCCTAAACGAATGTACCGATTTCAATGAAACTCTGCTAAAGTCATTTTCTCTATACTCTTTAAATTTATCTATATAACTTACTTCAACGAAAAGAAGCTGGAAAACAAGTTACGAGGGATGTTAAAATTAAATTCCGAATAACTCAAAAAGTATACGCTTTTTTGGGGATATTGTACATATGGTTTTTTAAAAGTTTACGGAATTTCTTTAAAAAAACAAACAAAAAATCGTTAAAATCGGACAATTAGGAGAAAAGATATGGTCTCTAGTTTTTTCCCTGAAGAGGCGAAAATTTGGATAAATTTAAAATATACTTTTTTAATTGTTGAGACTAAAAAAACGTTTTTTGTACAGATATTAAATAATGTTCCGTTCCTAAGAACATCTTTCATAAGAAATAAGTACCTAAATTTGTACCTTCATTTTCAGTTCTATATTTCAACACTGCAATCACCACCTATGGAATCAACTTACTAATTGTCTGCATAGATAACTTTTTCAACTAAAAATATCACTAAAATGACATCACTCAAAAATTTTGAAATTGGAGTTAGTCATTCTGTGGTTTATAAAAGCAAAGAAAGTTGTGTGGTTTATAAAAGCAGATGGAGTGACTAGATTTTTATTGCCTGTCGTCGATATATTAAATAGACATTTTGTAATTATAACGGTCTTAATGACTTGTTATCTGTAAGCTTTAAGCTTTAGCTCCATTTAAAATGTACTTCAAAAAATTGTATAATAGCCCAGCATTGCCAGAAAATAATTTATATTCAAAGTAGATCGGTAAGTGAAAGTTGTGTGTTGCGCGCACCAGATTTTTTTCTCTCGGTTAGTTTCAGCTCACTAAATTATTGAAACAAATCAGATAGTTATTTTGATTACAACCAATCTTGACCTGGGAACTTATATTAAAAGAATTAATGAAGCAAACTAATGAAGGAAACATTTAGGGTAACAAATAGTGAAAATCTTGCTATAGTGTGAAACAAGAAGGATTGTCTATTTTACATTTTTAAGTAACCTAACACGAACGATATTACTGTAATTGATGAAAACACTAATAAATAGTTTGTTTTAAAAATGTTATCATTTCATATTTTAATCGAATTTTTATTTATTGATTCATTTTTCTCTTCTGATTATAAGACTATGAAATATTTTGTATTTCTAAGATTAGATCTTTTAAATTAAACCCTTCAACATTATTTCATTTTTTTCTCACATTCGCTCCTCAATTTTATGTAATGTTCATTAAAAAATAATCAGTGAATATCTGCCAACATATAAATAATTGGCAGTAATGGTGAGCACGTGTAAATGTTTGTCAAGTTAGCCCGCCTCGGTGACAGCTATTAGTCTTATCTATATTAAACCAACTAAAACTGTGTTTAATCTTTCCCTGTTTTGTAATGTATCATTTCAGTTTGTATTTAGTACATTTGAATTTGTTTTTGTTGACTAGTCGTAGTGCAATAATTTAGTAAAGCCGAACTCTACCCCAAAATACAATTTAAACTACATTAGAGTTGTATCATTTTGATCGTATTTCCCCATTTGGAAATCAAATTAAAAATTATTCAATTGTTTTAGTAATACTTAAAAAATGAAATAGAAAACCATAATGAATTTAACTACTGAATTTTTTTATCATGTTTTGTTATTAAACATTTTGTCAAATGTTTCCAAATTTAATTTATCGGAATGGCAGGAATAGAGAAAAAAAGATCAAGACCCCAAAAAGCACTGGTTTAACACCTACAAATTTTCAATAGTGTTCAAAACCTGTGTGCGCCTTACTGATGGGACCACACATTAGTCTCCAGCTGGTTGAGCATCTTGCTCTTCTGGGTAGCTTCCTCCAACAGTTTGATGCTGCCTCTCCCGGTCCCCTCCTTATTGTGAAGTGCGTAGGTTCCACCTTTGTCTCCATCTTCACACGAACTCCACGAAGTGGGGGTATTTCTCCTCTTCCAACAGTCGAGGAAGATCCTCTACGTCTAGGGCGTACAGTCCCGTCCTCCGCGTCAATAATAATCTGGCTTGCTCCATCGCGGTGCATGATATAACCCACTGCTCAGCCGTACCAGGGGCACCGCAGGCGGGACATGAGGGGTCGATGTTCTTCCCATGCTTCCTGAGTTTGTATTTAAACCCACCATGTCCCGTCAGGATCTGTGAGGTCCAGTAGTCCGGCTCGACCCGATGTGCCTTCAATCTGGGATGAACGGAGGGAAAGTACTTTCTCAAGGTCGCTCTATTCTCACTTGTTATCCACCGCCCATTCCCCCATACCCCCTCCTCTAGTGTTGCCTCTCGGACTATGCCACTCCAACTTCCTGGATCTTCACGGACCCTCCACTGAAGTCCCTCTGGGAGTGCCTCCAGTCCCTGCCTCTTTAGAGACTAAAATAGTAACTATAAAAACAATCTTAATTAAAGCTTATAGTGTGCCTTTAAATAAACTACATTTATTGAGAGATATTACAATCTCTTACAAATAAGGACATTTATAATAGTAATACAGAAAAATAAATAATACAGAAAAAACAATAATACTAAAAGTAAATGTATATAAACTAAAATCAACAAAAAGAAACTAAACTATTAAAAACAATTACTCCCATACACACATGCTTCTATACAATATCTAAAAAAAAAAAAAAAAATCATGCACCCAAGATATCCGAGCCAAGCTTTTCTCCCCACTCGAGGAAGGAAAGGCAGGACTCAAAAAGATCCCAGCGCCTCTAAATTAGCCGCATTACTGGTATTAAGGACTAGTAGAGGCTGATCAGAGGCGCTATAATCACATATACATGGCTTGAGTAGAGAATCTGGCCATTGCCAAAACTACAATGTATACTTATTCACAAAAGGTCTCTGGGCCACTGCCGCTTTAACCTTCGAGGTGGATTATAGGGATGGGTGGTGCTGGATAGGGATTGTGCAAGGGAATTAGGATGATAGATAAGATTCTGATGAAATATGGAGAATTTTTAAGAGATAAGGTCTTTGTTAGTTACATAGAATGGAGCATCAACTATTGTTCGAAAGACTTTTGACTGGATGGATTGGATGCGCTTGATGTTGAAAAATTTTGCTGTTCCCAACAGTGCTAGTCTGTAAGTCCAAATAGGATTCAGTATTGTCTTGTAGGTCAGTATCTTGTTTTTAATGGAAAGTTTAGATTTTCTGTTTTGTAGTCGGTATAGTTGACCATATCGTCGGTTGAGTTCTTGTCTTTTGAGTGTAGTATGTGGGTTCCATGTTATTCTTCGGTCTAAGAGAAAGCCTAGATACCGGACTGTGTCTGAGAAAGGAAGCTGGATGGAATTAAAGTGTACAGGTGGACATGAATGTATTCATTTACTTTAATACGCCATTTATTACACTAGTGCTCAATCAAGGAGATGTGCCTTTGAAAACTTAAGGAGGCTATTTGGGATCAGAGTTGGTTGATATGATTGCGGTGTCATCAGCGAATGTTGCAAGGAAAGTATCGGGATGAACAAGGATGTCAGCGGTAAAGAGTATGTAAAGCACGAGAGCTACGACGCTATCTTGGGGAACACCGGCTTTAACGGGATATATATCGAAAAATTCGGTTCCACAGCGAACTCGAAAGGAGCGGTTAGAGAGATAGGATCGGAGGACTAGGTACAAGGACTGAGGTAAATGGATTTTAAGCTTGAAGAGCAGTCTGGGGTGCCATACCCGGTCAAATGCCTGTGCTATGTCCAGAAATGCACCCGAACAGTATTCCTTGTTTTGTAGGGCTGAGGAAATATGATCAACAACTCGGAGTCCTTGTTGAACAGTAGAATGTTGGGAGCGGAAATCAAACTGACGGGAAGAAGATTTTGGGATTCTATAAGAGGTAGGATTTGTTTTAAAAGGATTTTTTCGAAGATTTTTTAAAGAATCGGGAGTAGGCTAATAGGTCTGTACGATGTCAAGCTGTTAGAAGGTTTGCCTGGTTTTGGGAATAGGATAATACTAGAATGTTTCTATAATAGAGGGAAATGAGTGGTGTGTAGGATGCAATTATAGATATAGGTAAGGAATATGACTGGTTTGGATGGAAGTTGTCGAAGGATTCGGGGGTAAGGAGATCATATCCAGGAGATTTACGGGGATTAGTTTTTGTAATTGGAATTTCACTTCGGAAGGATGAATCGCTTTAGGGGGCAGTGAGAGTGGGATAGGTGAAGTAAGGGATTCCTCGACTGTTACGGTGTGGGTAGGATGGGATTCCGGATGGGGAATAAATGTATTGGAGAGATTTTTGATAAACTCTTCGGCTTGATCTTCTTCAGATGCTGCCCAAGAGCCGTCATCTCGCCGGAGGGGGTGGGAAAGAAGATGAGGTTTTAGGATTGTCTTAGTGGTTTTCCAAAGGGAATTGTCATGAACAGAGAGGTAGGATAGGTAGGAATTAAAGGATTCGGATCTATAGGATGCTAATTCTCGCTTTAGTTTCTTACAGTGGTAATAATAAGATCGGCGGGATGTTTGGTATGTTGCCATACTGATCTGGCACGTCGTTTCATATGGATGAGATCTAAGAAGAATTGAGGTAAGTTGTTTTGCTTAGGATTTCTTGGGGAGTTACTTAAGTAAGAGGTAGTCCAGGCGGCTTGTTGGATTGAGGTAGTAAAAGAATTGACAGCATTGTCATGGTCGTCTGGAGTTTTGAGGGATATATTAAGATTTATCTTATCGGAAAGGGTTTGGCGGAACAGGTCCTCTTATGAATGGCGGTGGAGAAGGTTTGAGAACGGGTTCTAGGGAAACATTAAGAATTAATGGACTATGGTCTAAGGAAAGTTTGTTTAGGTATATAATGGAACAATGGAGGGGGCTAAAGCCATTGTGGATGAAGAAATCTAGGATATCAGGATTACGGTTAGGATCTGTGGGCCAGTAGGTAGGAGAGTTGGGAGAAAGGAGGTGGAAATGTTGGGATTGAGAGAAGACAGCTATGTTCGGTCACAAGAATTAGTGGTTCTTGAACTCCATTGCTGGTGTTCAGCATTTAAGTCTGCACCCAAGATGAAGTGATGTCCTAAGGAGTCTAGGAGAGAACTGAAGAGGGCATTGGATATGGATCGGTTAGGATTTCAATACACCGATGCAAGGGTGACCGGAAAGGAGGTTTTGATTACGAAAGCGGTGGAATGTGGAATCTCTTGTGTTGGTAAAGGAGGCCCATGGTAAAGGGAGAGGGATTGGTGTACAATGACCGCAGTACCGGCATGTGCCTTCCATCAGGATGGTCAGTAAGATATGTTAAGAACTGTGGTATTTTAAAGAGATGTTTAGTGGTTTGTCGAGTTTCAGTAATTAGTGCCAGGTTAATGTTTCTGTCAAGTAATGATAGTTGATAAACTGTACGATTTCTAACACCATTCGCATTCCAAAGGAAAATGGATATAGGTTTATTGGATGTCATTTAGGATTTTTGGGAGGAGGGATACAATGTGATACAAGATTCGTGAGGAAGGATATCAAAGGAGCAATAAGAGATCTGAATTCGGAGAGGAACGATGTAAGTAAACTTGTGAGACTTGTATTATTTGATGGAGGAGGAATGTGAGGAATTTGGTGTGATAGAATTGTTGAGGATTAGACGAAATTTGAGTAGTAGGATTCTGAGTGTATGGTTGAGGATCTTGAGGTGTATATTGTTCTTGCGGCAGGGTCTTACAATTAGATATTTCATTCTCATCTCCTAATAGGTGTGCAAAAGACACCGTTGGATCTATTATCTTGAAAGGTTCACTTCTTGATCTGAAAGGTTCTCTTCTTGGTCTTTCTGTTTCTTCTTTGTTCCAGGTATTCTGGTATCTTGATTTGATATTTTTGTATTTATGGTAGCCTTTGTAGCTGGATGTCCTTCAAGGCACAAAGCACATACTGCAGGATCTCGTTTCGGTTTTGTGCACTCACCAGATTTGTGCTGCTCTTGTGGGCAAATGTGGACAGTAAGTCTTGTTATGGCCATATGCCTGGCAATTCTGGCACTGAACGATTTCTCTCTTAGGGTATGGCTTCTCTACTATCACACCTCTACTATCACACGCCTTTAAATAAAATAGTTTTTTTTATTATTTTAGTTTTATTATGAACGCCACCTCGGACCATCATCTTCTCGACAATATACAACGGTCAACCAACAGGTATTCAATATGTCTTTTAACAAAAAAAGAAAACCGGGTAAAACGGTGGGAATGTGACAAAAAATCTAACACCACCTTTTTTTTTTTTATTTATTGAATAATATAACATTCTGTCACATGGACATTGGTAATAGAGAGGTAAGATCACATTCACACAATATGTACAAACAAAATATAAAGTAATGGATGCAAAATAACTCAATATCAAAACCATCTAACATGAAACATGATACATGATACCAATATGATACATTCCTTTTTTTTTTTATTTCTTTATTGAGTATTATAACAATCTGTCTCTGGGACATTGGTTATAGTGAGGTAGGATGACATTCACACAATATGTACAAAAAAATAAAATACATAGAACAAAATAATAATCAAAAGTATATACAATAGATAGTAAAATAAAATTAACATACTAATTATTAGATAGTAAACATGCTAATTAGATAGTAAACATACTAAATTAACAATAAAACTGAACATTGATCGTATATTGATACATTTCTAACAACCTAATTTATGTCCGAAATTTTAAGCCAATAACATTATTACGACAATCTTTAAATCAAAAAATAAAAGTCTAGGAAAACATCATGGACAAGTCGGAATTAGTTTTATTTATTTATTCGAACCTTTATGGTATTGTTTTGCTTTAAAAAAATTCTGCATATTGATGTTCACCTCATTTGATGGAGTCACTGGAATATTTTTATATATATATATATATATATATATATATATATATATATATATATATATATATATATATATATATATATATTTATTTATTTATTTATACGAACATGCAAGATACGACCTAATCAAAATCTGCGTACCGCAAGGACGAACATGGCCACTTTCAGAGGACAAAATTTTATCAAAATATAAAATTGAGCTATTAAATTTTATTTCCAAGATAGCTCTAGAATTAAATCCAAACCCGAAGCATTGAACTGACTGAAGATATATGTTGTTGTTAAATGTTTATTTTTATGTTTTAAATGTTTATTTTACGTGTATATCTTGTATTTTATTATCCTGATCAACTTTTACGTAAAGTTTTATTATTTCAACTTTGTATATTGAATGAATGATAAATGCTTTATTAAATATGCATAAATTATAAATTTCTAATGATGTAGAGATGGTTGACCGTGATATGATATGAGAAGGAGTTGACCTGGTGGTGCGATGAAATAAATACTAAATTATACAAATAGTATTATTTAATTTTTGCCGATGTTTCGACCCACATTGCAACTCTTCATCGGGGCGTAGGATGTAGCACTGCGGGAGGCAGTTGAAACACTCAATACTATTTGTATAATTTAGTATTTATTTTACCGCACCCTCTGATCAACTCCTTCTCATATAAATTTCTAAAATACACAAAACATTTGTACGGCATGATTATTCGTCTGCCGAGAATTTTATATGTTTTACAGGTACAGTACAAATAAAGACTTTATAACAATTAAATATACATGAATAACTGATAAAACAACTAATACCATATAAAATAATAAATATTTTAAATAATTTATGTCTAAGAAATAATAATAATGGAAAAGAAGGGAAATCATCAACATTAACATGAATAAAACTGACCACAAATAAATAAGACGGATCATTGTTTATGCTCGACGTAGCAAATTAAACCGACGTATGTACACGACATGTAGAGCAAAACCGACAATTTTACGACATTCGATCACAGAGGGAGCATTTAGAAGAGAAATTAGGATATCATTTCGAACCGGGCTAGTTCCAAGAAATTCGATGCGAATTTGACTAAGCATTGAACATTCAGCCAGAAAATGGAATAGGTCCTCCTTTATTGGTAGGTTACAGAGTGGACAATCGGTATATTCCCTGTCAAGCCATGCGATATAATTCAAATAAAGGAGTTCACACCTGAGCTTGAACAACCAATTCAACTCGCCCCCAGTCAAATCCCAACAGCAGGCATCCACGAATTTCAAAATTTTAAGACCATGACTCGATTCCCTATACAATAGCAAATCGATCAGAATTCAATGCCGCTAATTTATACCGCTCTCAATGTTGCTGAGTGATTGAAGACCGTATTGTTGCCAACTGGTCTTTCCATAACGAAAAACATTCCAAAGACCTATCGAATCTGCAAGAATAAACTTCGTATATTGCTTTCGTTAGTTAAATATATATGTGTAAATATATTTTGTTTTTTATTAATTTATTTATTTGTCAGCATTATTTCGGAATATTTTATTTATATTTATTCACAATGTGGTAAATTCAGTTTTATTTTATGTTAAATATTTTTGTAAATATATCTAGTTTATTAGCTATTTTTTATTTATATTTACCTATTTTTATCTTATTGTTGTGCTTGTTCACGTATTTTATTCTTCAATGTTTATTTTATATATAATCTCTTTAAAATTTTAAGTTAACTTAAATTAGTTTAGGCGATTGTTTTTTGTTTTTTTTCATGATTCGATTCTCGCACAAATATAAGTTGTATACAATGATTTAATTGTTCTCAATACTTGAAAACATTTAACTCTATTTCGTATATATATGCTATAAAAAAAAAATCTTACTTTCATGTATAGTGTTCACAGTATTAATAAGTCATAATGAGCTACTCTTTATCACTATTATTATTGTCCTTGAATGTGACAGATTGTAATATATCTCAATAATGAAATATCGTAATTTTCATGTAAACAAGTATCGTTGCTATAGTTCTATTTTATTGTTTATTTTTCCTTTTTATTTTTCTTATTTTATGTTGTTTTGTTTAATTAAAAAAAAAAAAAACATTCATACATAAAATATGTGAATTCGTATGATGTATGTGAACTTTTGAAAATAAACTCCTCCTGTATAGGTTACTATGCAAGATATATATATATATATATATATATATATATATATATATATATATATATATTTCTGTTTTTCGACTTTTAATTATTTATATATTCTAGGATCTTGAGATTTAGTTAAAAGAATTTAAGGTTTAGTCTGAAAAAATCAAATAACTCCTACTTAATTACTATCCAACCTTTTATTACTACTACATCGCTACCAGTTTTATCCAACATGGTATTTCACTATTAATTTAGTTTTTGAATGTAATGAGTATTAATTTTCAACAATTGTGTGTGCATTGTTGCTACTATTTCCTTTATAACCTAAGTTAACTCAATAGTTAATTTGTTTTCTAACCGTCGATAATATTAGTACTTAATAGTTATTTTCTGAGATATTTTCTATAGCATTTCCAAGTCAATTTCAACCTTTTCCAAGTCAAATTCAACCTTTTCCAAATAAAATTAGACTTTTTCCAAGTCAAATTCGACCTTTTTTATTTATTTAATTATTTTTAATTTTTCGATGTGTGGGTCTGTTATCGTATGAGTAGTTTTTGAAAATAACCTCCATTTTAAGATTACGTGACTGCGTTTCGAATTATTTAGTTTTTTTTATTTATTCAATATAAGGGTGTATTTTTATGTTTCCTGATCCATGAATTTTGAAAATGGCCTCCACTTTAAGATTACGCCACTGCGTTACGACTTATTTAAGTTTTTTTGATTTCTTCGATGTAAGAGTGTATTCTTATGTTTCCGGAGTATAGATTTTGAAAATGACCTCCATTTTATGATTACGCCGCTGCGTTTTGACTTATTTAAGTTTTTCGAATTTATCCAATGTAAAGGTCTACTTTTATGTTTCTTGAGGCGTAGATTTTGAGAATGACCTCCATTTTATGATTACTCCTCTGCTTTTAACTTATTCAAGTTTTTCGAATTTATCCAATGTAAATGTCTGCTTTTATGTTTTCGGAACCGTAGATTCTGAAAATGACCTCTATTTTATGATTACGCCGCTGTGTTTCAACTTATTTAAGTTTTCCGAATTTATCAAATATAAAGGTCTACTTTTATGTTTCTGGAGAATGTAGATTTTTAAAATGACCCCATTTAAGTTTATGCCACTGTGTTTTGGATTATAAAAGTTTTTTTTTTACTTTTTCGGTATAAGGATCTACTTATATGTTATTGGAGACGTATTGAAATTTTTCTAATCTTTAATATTTAAATTTATCTAATATTTAATCTCCATTTTAAGATTAAGCTGCTACATCTCGATTAATTAGGCTTCATTTTGGATTTTTTCAATACAAAGTTTCATCAATATGTTTTCGAGTATGAGCAAATAAATAAATAAATATTATGAAGCTAAAGTTAAATTAACCACAGAATACAAACTAAAAAGCCGAAAAGCAACTGGTAATAAATTTAACCTACCGTATTCAGATTTTTCAGCTAATTGTTCGAAATCTTATAATTTTGTTACAGGAGACCACAACATTAAAAAAGATAACTAAAATTAAATTAAAAATGAGACAAAAGATATTTTATTTATTTCGATTAGATACTTTTATTGATTTATTGAAAAATAAATTAATCCTTCGTATTTTGTTTTTTATTCGAAGGAAAAATCAAAAACACTTAAAAAAACCGAAACACAGTGGCCTAATCTTAAAATGTAAGTCGTTTTAAAAACTAAGGCTTCGGCATCATAAAAGTAGACCTTTAAATTGGATAAATTCGAAAAACTTGAATAAGTCGAAACGCAGTGGCGTAATCTTAAAATAGAGGTAATTTTCAATATCTACAATTCCGGAAACCTAAGAATACACTCTTTTATGATAAAAATTCGAAACACTTAAAGAAATCAAAACGCAGTGGCCTAATCTTAAAATGGAGGTCGTTTTCAAAATCTACGGCACCGGAAACATAAGAATACGACATTTTATAAAAAAAATTCAAATAAGTCGAAACGCGGTGGCCTGATCATAAAATGGAGCTTATTTTCAAAATTTACGGCTCGGGAAACGTAAGAATACACCCTTGTATCGAATAAATCAAAAAAACTTAAATAAGTCGAAAAGCAGTGGCGTAATCTTAAAATGGAGGTTATTTTAAAAACTAGGTACAGGACAGCATAATACTAGTCCCTAATCAATCCGAAAAGGTACAATAAATCGATATCCGTAAGTGAAAATTCTACTTAGGAGAGCATAATAATAGATCTTCATATTAGAGGGGGGAGGGGGTGGCCATTATTTTAAAAAATATATAAAATTTACAAAAAATTAAAACATTAATTTGAAAGGAAAACGGTTGAATTCAAGTTGGAAAAGGTTAAAGTTGAAATGGAAATGGTTGAATTTGACTCGGAAAAAGTTTAATCTGATCTGGAAAAGGTTGAATTTGACTTGGAAATAATTGAATATGGCATAGAAGTATTACGCTGAAAAAATCTAAAATGTTAAAATAAATGGATATGCGACCGCGTTATCAATTTTTTTTTTTGTATTTTTCAAAAGCTATGCCTTCGATAATATAGTAAGTGGCCTTCATTTCGAAAAAGATTGAAAATTGACAAAAATTCGAAAGTTGAATTTGAAATGGAAAAGGTTGAACTTGACTTGGAAAAGGATGAATTGGAAATGGAAAAGGTTTAATTTGACTTGGAAAAGGTTGAATTTGATTTGGAAAAGGTTGAAATTGACTTGGAAACGCTATATATACTTGCTTTTTCTCGTAGAGCATGAATATGAGAGCAATAAAAACTCGAAACGTCGCACACTGGGCGGGCGTAAGGTTGGCTCTAAATTATTGCAGTATATTGCTCAAATTTTGTCTGTTTATCCCGTGTGTTTATCCCAGTATTGAATTTAAACCCAAGTCATTTATTCGACCAGATGCATGCAATAAATGCAAAATAATAAAATATTGATTTGTATTTCGTCTTGGTAATATTTCTTCTGTTAAAAAGATATGCGAGCACATATGAAATATTACTGTTGGATCTCAATAATATCTATATAAATAAAATAAAGGTTTTGTCTGTACATTGAATAGAATCAACCCGTTTCATGATATCTTTCCGTTTCATACATTACAGACACCAAATCCACATTTAAAAAATTTTTGTCTGTCTGTATGTCCGCATTGCAACGAAATTTTGTCAGGGTAAGCTCAGCAATGGCTAATGGTAGACTTTGAAATTGACATTATATTTAGGTTTGCTTGACTTAAAACATAGGCTTTAAATGAAAACAAAATATTGAGTAGAACCAAGTTATGAATTCTTGAGTAATTTGTTAAGAGATCCCAGTTAGGCAGTTACTTCGATTCTCATTCCAACCTACTCTACCGTGAGCCACATTTAAACGTTGTGCTACTCAACTGATGGTAAAAATTATCACAACTCAACGGGAAAAATCCGAAATCTCCAACATCTGTAACGCGTTGTCGATTAAAATACGTCAAAACGCACTCATTTTTCAGTTTGTCCGATCTTCCCTTTCTAGGTCTCATTCGATTCACCTTCCATAGCTTAACAAATGTATACATTCTTTAGGATTAACCAAACGGATTAGCCGAAAATCGGAAGAAAAACTCCTCAAAATTAAAATTAACCCCCTTCCCCACTCAATATTATGAAATTAAATTTGGATCCTCCCATAATACAATATCCATCTCAAAAAAAGAATCTCAAATTTTAACTATACACCCACGATGGGCACATCAGCTAGTTCTAGTATAAAATAATTTTAGATTAAATTAAATTATTTATATATATATATATATATATATATATATATATATATATATATATATATATATATATACCTCGCGCGGGCTCATTACCGCGTATGGGGAGCGTCCCACGGGTGGCGGATGTGGGGATGGTCGGTGGAAATTCCTTGGAAGTTCCTCCCGGCTAAGTCCGATGGACTCGCTGACCAACAATGAGAGGGGCCCACCAGACTTGCTGGAGGGTGTGACGTAGGATTGAACGCCCTACTCACATATCTTTAGTTCACCAAACACCACAAAAAGTCATGGATCTCCCTAAGGTAAAACGCTCATTATCCGGAGGTAAACTAGTCCCCCGTTCGGGTCTCCGGGTGGGGACTGCTTTAGGGGATTCATGGTGCAAGTTGAAATATAGGGATTTAAATATTGGTACGTGGAACGTAAGGAGTTTAAACACAGCAGGGGGGCTAAAATCGGTCGCGAATGAGGTAAATGGGTACAATTTGGATGTCGTGGCTCTGCAAGAGGTTCGCTGGCCAGGGGAGGGCTCGATGAGGGAAGGAAAGTACACTATTTGGTACGGAGGAAGCGGGAATCATTGTTTGGGTACCGGGTTTCTAATTAGGAGTAGATTACTATCCGCTTTGAGGGACGTACAATTCTTTAGTGATAGAATTTCGGTAGCTACATTTCAGGGACGTTGGTTTAAAATCGCATTAATAAACATACATTGTCCGACCGAAGACAGTGACGATGAAGTCAAAAGTGAATTTTACGATAAACTCGAATGGGTTTATGATAAACTACCGCGAAACTACATGAAAATAATTGTAGGTGACGCGAACGCAAAGGTAGGAAGGGAAGAAGTTTATATTCCGACGATTGGTAAAGAAAGTTTGCACGAATATAGTAATGATAATGGGATCCGTCTGATAAACTTTGCCATCTCGAAAAACCTGATAATTAAAAGTACGACGTTTAAACACAAGGATATTCATAAATATACTTGGACATCACCGGATTCGCAAACACGAAATCAAATCGATCATGTCTTGATACAACATAGCTGGCAAAGCAGTATAATTAATGTACGGTCTTATCGCGGAGCAGAATGTGGGTCGGATCATGAATTAGTAATCGCGAAACTTCGACAAAAACTTAATATAAAAAAGAGAAAAGAAAACCGTTTCGATTTTGAGAATTTTAATTTGGAAAAATTAAAAAATCCATCAATTAGAAACCAATTCGAGCTAGATGTTAAGAATAGGTTTGAAGCTTTAGAGCTTCCTGACGAGGACCACGAGGATATTGACAAGTTATGGATAGAGATCAGGGATAATATTAAAGCGGTCGGTAACTCGTGTCTAGGAAAAAAGGAAAATAAGAATAACAAACCGTGGTTTGATGAAGATTGCTTAAACATGTGTGAAAAAAGAAAAGCCGCTAAATTAAAAGCTCTAAATAATCCTAGCGAAGACAATCTGGAATACTTCCGAATCTCAAAGAACGAAACGACAAAATTGCTCAAAAATAAAAAAAGGGAGTATCTTAAAAATAAAATAATTGAAATAGAAACTAATAGAATCGAAAATAACGTAAGAGACATGTACAAAGGTATAAACAGATCACGTAAATATGTAGGGCCCGTAACGTCTGGAATTAGGGATGATAATAACAATATTCTGACCGATCCGGTTGACATATTGAATAAGTTTAAGGACCACTTTGACAATATTTTAAATACGGGAAATTATGATCTGTGTCCTCCTTCTGAGTACCAGAGTGCTGAACCGTTAATAGAAGGACCAAGTAAAGAGGAAGTTGAAGTAGCTATCGGAAAATTAAAATCATATAAAGCAGCGGGAATCGATAATATTCCTACTGAACTAATTAAGGCATGCGGGGAAGCTGGAGTTTCTAAAATACATCGGTTGGTTAAAAAGATCTGGGTGAACGAGAAATTACCTGAAGAATGGAAAGAATCTATTCTTATTCCGATTCACAAAAAGGGTCCGAGGACGGATTGTAATAACTATCGAGGAATTTCACTCCTTCCGGTATGTTATAAAATATTCACTTTAATCTTAACCAGTCGAATCACGGAATACGCCGAGGAAATTATCGGAGACTACCAATGCGGATTTAGACGGAATCGTTCGACTATTGATCAAATATTTTCTTTACGGCAAATATTAGAGAAAAAATTGGAGTATAACGGTATTGTTCACCAGCTGTATATAGATTTTAAAAAGGCTTACGATTCTATTGACCGCCAGAAACTGTATAATATTCTAATCGAGCAGGGGATTCCAAAAAAACTAGTAAATCTAGTCAGGATGTGCTTGACGGAGACACTCAATAAAGTTAGAATCGGTAATAATTTGTCCGAAAAATTTGAGGTTCGTTCGGGCTTAAAACAGGGGGATTCTCTTTCGCCTGTCCTGTTCAATTTGGCATTAGAACATGCCATTAGGGAGGTAATGCGAACCGAGAAAGGGTTGGATCTGGGCGGGACAACATCCGTGCTGGGCTATGCTGATGATCTGGTACTGTTAAGCGAAGACGTTGAAACTATAAAACTAAATACGACAACGTTAATGAAAGCCGGTAAAGAACTAGGACTCGAAATAAACGTGGATAAAACAAAATATATGGTTAGCTGCAAAAATGGCGATACTACTGGTGATATCGATATAGATGGTAATATGTTTGAACAGGTAGATAAATTTAGGTATCTAGGTTCTACGATAACTAGAAAAAACGAAATTGAAGAAGAGATTAAGGTTAGACTGAAGGCGGGGAATGCTTGTTATTTTTCTGTGACAAAACTACTTAGTTCGCGCCTCTTGTCCCGAAACTTAAAAATTAGAATCTATAAAACAATTATCTTGCCTACAGTTCTTTATGGATGCGAAACTTGGCCGCTTACATTAAGGGATGAGCAGCGTCTTAAGGTTTTTGAAAATAAAGTATTGCGTAGAATATTCGGACCGAAGAAGGATGAGTTAACCGGAGAGTTCAGACGGTTACACAACGCCGAATTGCGTGAGCTGTATCCGGGTAATATAATTGAGGTAATTTCATCGCGGCGAATCAAATGGGCTTGTAAAGTTGTTGGGCTTAGTAACGAGAGAATTCCTAAAAGGTTAATATTTGCTGTGCCGAATGGTAAGCGTCCGAGGGGTAGACCGAAGCGAAGGTGGGAAGATTGCATTAAAGCCGATCTGAAGGGACTGGGTTTGGACGGCGAACGGTGGAGGGAGGTGTGTAACAAGCGATTGGTGGTGTCGGCATCGAACCTTCGGGTTCGCTAAGCCTTATTATTATTATTATTATATATATATATATATATATATATACTAGATGGATCTATAGAAACTAGAACTGATATTTAGATCTATAGAAATTAGAACTGATATATAGATCTATATATGATACAATCTGTCAACTGATATGCTTGCTCAATTTTTCTCTTTGATCACCAAAATAAAATATTAGATTTATTCAAATGTTAAAGACAGTTCTATTTTCATTTTAATTCTTTAAAATCTTCTCGTATCCAATCCTTACAATCCAAAATCCTACTTAAAATCCTCAACGCTCCTTACTTTGTCACAAATAAAATCATCCATAAAGACCTTAATGTTCGATATGTTTTCGATTTGGCCCAATCCAGGTACCTATTTTTCCATAACAAACTCCAGAACCATCCGAATCCTCTTGTTTCAAACCTTGCTTCCTCCTCGATCCCTGATAACCCTCCGAGGCGTCTGAAAAGAAGAAGATGGCCTCGTGATCTACTGATGTAAATATATTATTAGAGTGCTACCAATGGGTAGTTTCTCAAGAAGCATTAGCATGTGATTGTATATTATATGTGTGCACATTTAGTGGTTGTATTTTTTTTTTTATAATACAGTTGTAAATATCAATGAATAAAAAAAAAAGTTCTTTAAAATAAATATTTTATAAACAAAATTTGTTTTGACGTTATTAATCTAAATTATCAATTGGTATTTATATATCAGGTATTTTATGCTAAATAATAAGTGTTTTCTGTAAAAAAGTTATTTTACGCAGCATTAGTATTGTAAGTATAAGTATTTCACATAAAATAAATATTGTTAAAATATTCGCGGTAGATACCAATAGATTGTTTCAAATCCAGGCCATGTAGTTTGTATTGTAAACATTACGTTGTTTATTTATTGTATAATTTATTACCTATTTCATAACGACATATTATACTAAAATATAAATATATAAAGTTACATGTATGAAATAATAAAAAATAAAAAATTATTTAATTTCATTTTTTAAAAACTTAGCTATTAAACTCGTGATATGTTTATAACTTGATCAGTATAGACAATGAAATGTTATTTAGTAAAAAATTGGGTTGATGGCAACTCTAATTCGCTGGTAAAAAAAAAATTATGTATATTGAAAATATTACTATCTGTCTCAAAGAACATTTATAATAGTGTTCAGAAATCACATTCGCACTCTATGTACAATGATAATAATATATATACAATAAATAAGATATATATATATATATATATATATATATATATATATATATATATATATATATATATATATATATACAATAAATAATATATATACAATAAAATAACCTAAAAAATAAATAAATAAAAAAGAACACATATCTATATACACTATTTACAATTAGGCGAGAGAAGTCCGAACCAAACTTGTCCCTCCAACTGTGGCGAGAAAAGCATGACTCCAGAAGAAAAAAATTAAATAAATAAAATTTAATAATAATAATAATAATAATAATAAAAACTATAATAATAATAACCCCGCAAGGACAACTGATGAACGCAGTTGTTGGGGTTTTACGCTCCCTCGGGATCCTGAGTACATCCCACCGTTCACAAACACATACATCAGAGTACACAATACCACATACACTGACACCAAGGACATTTGCAGTACACACCCTAGGGCAACCTTACCTAGGAAGGCCTGGCAGAAGGTTTAAAATGCAATCACCCATCAAAACTGGAGCGAAGAAATCGACGTATAGCCTCGGACGAGCCTGCGAATGAAGCTGCACCAGGCGGGAACCTTCGACAGCTTCCTTCAGGTAGTGGCGGAGCAAGTGGCGCCACACTGTCGCAAAGGACCACAAGACTGCAAGAACCGGCAACTAGTTCGAGTTCGGGCTTGGGCGAGACTATTTCTCCTCCCGCACGAACCCGGCAACAGAGACCAAGAGGTGCTCGAAGGATGAAATGGACGCCAGAAATGAACAAGGCTGTCATCCAGGCATATCTTTTGGCAACAAAATTGGAAACAGATAAGACGGGATACCTAGGAAGGATTCAACAGTATTGGCAAGAACTATATCCACAGATGACTATGAGTTCACAAAGGATAAGTGACCAAGTTAGAGTGATCCGTTCAAGAAAATTTCTATCTGAAGTGGAAACAGAAAATATCAAAATAGTAGTATCTGAACGATTAGGAATGGTGCAAATTGAAAATGAAGAGCAGCCAACACAACCTTTTCTAGAAAGATCGATGGCAATAGAGGCAGCTCCTCCAAAAGAAGAAGACAAAGACATTGACAAACTAGTGGAATCATTATTATCCCAGAATGTGATTTATAAGGGGATACCGCTTGATGTTAGACCAATCCTCTCAAAGATTCCCTATAGCTTCAAATCACGTTTGACTGTGAATCGGGTTAATGAGGCTCTGAGTAGAATTATTGTAGATTGCCCAGAAATGACTGTCGAAGCTGTTTGTCATTGGGCCTATGTTGCAGCTAGTGTCATTATTATTGAACTTGGCTTGGAAAAACAAGGAAAAAAAAAAGATAAAAATCATACAGAACTTCCACGCTGGCAGAGAAGATTGGAAAATAAAATAGCGTCGCTCAGGGCAAATGTTGGAGTCATAACGAGTTATATCAGGAACCCCGTTGGAGCAAGTACAAAAGTAAAACGAAAAATCGACGAAATAGTTGTACTACAAATAGGGGTGGTGTTAGAATCTGAGCTCACCGAAAAACTGGCTTTACATGCTGATATACTGAAGCAAAAACTTTTTTTGCAAAACAGTTTATGCAAACAGAATACAAAGTTATAAAAAGTCGTTACCTCGAAAACAGCAGAACAAAATGTTCAAAAACAGTGAGCAGCAGTTTTATCGGAGCTTAGGTAATGATAATAAGGGAGGTGCAAATTGTTCATTAACTGACAATATTATAGAGTATTGGAAAGAGCTTTGGGAGCACAATGTAGAGCATAGTAATGAAAACGAATGGTTAAAATTAGTAAATACTGAACTTCAGGAGAAACCTCAAATGCCAGAATTCGACATCTCGAAACAGGATGTAATCATCGCTACAAAGAAAATGAAAAACTGGAAAGCGCCGGGTAGTGATAGAATTCAGAATTACTGGTTAAAGAATCTATCCTGCCTGCATGAAACACTTGCAATGAATTATAAAAAAATGATAACAGGGCAGATAGACATTCCCAAAAAGTTTTGTGAGGGCGTTACTGTGCTGATTCCCAAAACAGTAGGAGATCGATTGGACCCCCAAGATTTCGGCCAATCACTTGCCTCAACGGTGTGTATAAGATTTTAACATCCATTCTCACAAGTAAAATTGAATTTCACCTGCAAACCAATAATTTTATTCCACTCGAGCAACTTGGCTGTAGAAAAGGAGCCAAAGGGTGTAAAGAACTTTTGCTCATCGATTCATTCGTTGCAGGCCAGACGACCATGAATAAAAGAAATTTGTCAATAGCCTGGGTTGATTACAAAAAAGCATTTGACTCAGTTCCTCATAGTTGGCTTATAAAAGTTCTGGATTTATATAAAATCCATCCTTATATTAAAGAACTTCTGAGGAAATTGATGGACAACTGGAAAACAAGACTGAGAATAGGAGATAAGCAATCACCTGAATAGATTACCATTTCAAGAGGTAAATACCAGGGAGACTGCCTCAGCCCCCTTTAGTTTTGTCTTACGATGGCTCCATTGTCAATTTTATTAAATCGTGAAGAAAATGGATACAAAGTAAAATTTAATGAATTAAGTGCAATGATCAGTGATAGCTTTTATATGGACGATTTAAAACTCTACGCAAAGAATAAATCCCAGCTCCAGTCTATGCTAAAGACAGTCAGCCACTTTAGTGACTCCATACAGATGTCCCTTGGGACTGAGAAATGCGCAGTTCTTCACGTTATAAAAGGAAAACCGAATAATTCCGAAAACTAGTTTAATGAAGAATATCATATTAAGAACCTTCAGAAAGAAGATATGTATAAATATCTAGGGATAGAACAGCATTTAAAAATAGCTAGAAAGGATGTAAAATGTAAATTGATAGGTTCATTTAAAAAAAGACTAAAGATCATCCTTAGAACACATCTTTCTTCAGGTTTAATGATAAAAGCTATAAATACATGGGTTATTCCTTCCTTATCTAACAGCTTTGGAATTCTAAAATGGTCCACAACGTCGCTCCAGGAATTGGATAGGTTAATAAGAACAAGTATGACGGGTCCCAGAATGCACCACCCGACTGCATCTATGGCAAGGCTTTACCTGCCAAGAAAGGAAGGAGAGAGAGGTCTTACAAATATTGAAGAGTCTTGTCGAAATCAAGAAAAGAACCTAAGAGAGTACTTTAAACAAAGCCGTGCCATAAGATAATCTGCAATCTCGATCGCGGGCACACTGCTCTACAATTAGCCTCTCATGAAACTGCGCCAATCTTTGTTACCGACAAAGACCGCATGGAAGAATGGAATTCAAAAGCATTACATGGAAGGTTTTTTCACCAGCTTCAGCAGACTGAAATAGATAAATCTTTGTCTGTTAGCTGGCTGGTAGGAGGAAGTCTGTTCCCGAGACTGAAGGTTTTTTAACTGCAATCCAGGACCAGGTTATAGCTACCAGATCCTACTGGCGACACGTCTTGAAGCAACAGAATGTATCGGACAAATGTAGGCTCTGTGCAAGCACATATGAATTCATTCAACACATAACTGGAGGCTGCGGAGCTCTTGCAGGTACAGAATACCTAAAAAGACATGACGATGTTGCCAAAGTCTATCACCAGGCGATTGGTCTAAAAATTAAATTATTAAACGACTCGAAGCCCTACTTTAAATATTGCCCTAAAAGTATTTCCCAGAAAGATGACTTAAAATTATATTGGAACCAATCGTTCATAACAGACCATCTCGTGATCCACAATAAACCTGATATTGTATTAATTGACGGTAATATTAAGGTGGCTGAAATTATAGATATCGCTGTGCCAAATGACGGAAACATTAACTCAGTCTGTGCAGAAAAAAATCGGAAATATCAAGGTCTAGCAGCTGAGTTAAAAAGTTTGTATAAACTTAATAAAGTAACCGTTAGGGGCATTGTGATCTCCAGCAATGGCCTGATACCGGTGTCTACTGTGGAAGCTACTGACAGGCTGGGCCTACCAACTCATGTAATAAAGGAAGCTCAGAAAGCGGTGCTGCTGAATACTGCCAGAATTGTAAGAAGCTTTCTCAACATTCAATAGTAATTAAAATTGAACATACCTGAGGTGGTTGGAGTTGATTCTCCCCCTCTCAAGTAAACAAAAAAAAACCTTTTGTAAAAGTGTTGACAAATAAAATAATAATAATAATCAAATTAAAATATTGAGAGGAATATACCAAGGAGATTGTCTAAGCCCCTTATGGTTCTGTATGGCTTTGTTCCCACTAAGCAGGATTCTCGAAGAACAAGATGGGATACAAATTAATCATCAACGACGAAGCTACCACAGTCAGCCACAGCTGGTACATGGATGACCTTAAACTATATGCGAAAAACAAAGACCAATTACAAAGTATGGTTGAAGCCGTTTCATCTTTTAGTAGTGATATAGGCATGTCACTCGGTCTGGATAAATGTGCGGTGCTCCATGTAACCAAAGGAAAAGTGGTTAGTATGCAGAATATTCTAATCAATGAAAAAGAGTACATCAGGGAGCTTGAAGACAATAGGTTATATAAATATCTGGGAATGCAGCAACATCTTAAAATTGCAAGAAAAGATATGCAACAAGACCTTCTGACAATGTTCAAAATTAGATTGCGGAAAGTGCTCAAAACCCAGCTAACCGGGAAACAAAAAATCAAGGCTATTAACACCTGGGCAATACCTGCTCTCGGTTATAGTTTCGGCATATTGCACTGGTCAAACACCAGCCTACAGGAGATCGACCGCCTTGTGCGAACAACTCTCACACAAGAACGGGCCCACCATCCAATATCATCCAAAGCTCGTCTGTATTTGCCTAGGAAAGAAGGAGGACGTGGTTTGCTAAATATCGAAGAAGCTTGCCGCAAGCAGGAAGCAGCCCTACGCCGATACTTTCTTACAAAAACAACTGAGGTTTACCTCGCAATCTCAAGATTGGATTATGGTCTAACCGCACTTAACCTGAGCAATCGTGAGGTCTCTACAATCGTGTCAGAAAACGAACGCTTGACAGAATGGAAAAATAAATCTCTGCATGGAAGATTCTACAGCAAATTAAATGATAGCTCGATTGACAAGGAAATATCCATTGAATGGCTGAAAGCTGGAAAGATATTCTCCGAGACAGAAGGATTTCTGCTCGCCATCCAAGACCAAGATATTGCTACTAGATCATATAGAAGGCATGTTCTTAAAGACGCAACAACTACGGATAAATGTCGATTATGCTCAGCGACGCTGGAATCAATCCAACATGTCACAGGTGGGTGTGGAGTGTTGGCTGGCACCGAGTATCTCCAGAGGCATAACAATGTGGCTAGAATTTTTCATCAGGCTCTGGCGGTGAAGTTCAACTTGTTAGATGACAAAACTCCATATTATAAGTACCACCCAAATAAACTCCTCCAAAAAGGTAGTCTCAAGCTCTACTGGGATGAATCGATAATAACTGACCATACTGTGCGTCACAATAAACCAGACATCCTTCTGATAGACATGAGAGAGAAAAGAGCAGAGCTTATTGATGTCGGGATCCCCAATGATAATAATATAAGCTCCACTGTTGGAGAAAAACTGAGAAAATACCAGGAACTGGCAATCGAACTGAAGGAATTATATCATTTGGGGAACGTCACCACCACTCCAATTATAATATCATCCAATGGATTGATACCAAAGACAACAGTGGCAGGCACGATGGGATTAAAATTACCTCTTGAAGTGCTGAAAGAGGCTCAACACTCAGTTCTCTTGGATACGGCACGTATTGTTCGAAAGTTTTTAAATATCTAAAAAGTAATAGATATTAATCTGAAGTGGCTGGACTTCTGGTCTCCCACCTCAGAAACTTACCCCGCAAAGCGAGAATAAAGAATGGAAAATAATAATAATAATGCTTTATTTATTCTGGGACGAGTCCCTTTAGAATAATACAGAGAAACAAAAATGTGGGCTAAGGAGCCTCAGAGATACATAAACAAGAGTATAGTTTGATTAAATAGTAAAAAAAAAAAATAAAATAAAATAAAAAATATTTAGAGAAATTATAAGTTACTTTCTAATTTACATCAGTTAATAATAAAAATAAAAAATTGAAAATAAACATGAAGTAAAAATAATAAAGAACGATCTAATAATTTATATACATATTTACAGTAGTAACTATTTACAATTTTATGATGAGGACTGGATGGATAAGAAATGATTAAACAGTTGGGATTTAAAGGTAGAAAGGGTTTTGGATTGACGGATGTGGGGAGGGATGGAGTTCCATAGGGAAGAGGATCGAATAATAAATGATTTATCGAAAGCAGCGGTTCGGTGGGCCATTATATATAGATCTGAGGACCGGGAACGGGTATTGCGGGAGTGGACAGAGGATTTAAATTGAAGGAGCTCGGCGATGTATGAAGGACGGCGGGAGTGAATTACTTGGAAGAGGAAGGATGCCAGGAAATACTTACGGCGGTTGGAAGGATAAAGCCACTTCAACTCTTCATAGAAACAGGAAACAGGAGCGTCTCTTGGGATCCCGAAGATGAATCGTACGAAAGCAATTTATCAAACGTTTTAGTTTCGCCTCGAGATCCCCAGAGACGCCCCCATATACCGTGCAGCAATAGTCGAAATGGGGAAATATTAAAGAGGTGACCAGGAGTCTACGGATTTCAAAAGGAAAAAGGTGTCGCAGGCTATTTAAGTGTTTTAGGGTGGAAAAGGTACGTCGGGAGATATTGGACACATGGTTTTTCCAGGTAAGGGTTTGATCGAAGATTATTCCAAGGTTTTTGATGGTGGGATAAAATTTAATGGGATTATCATGTAAAAAGAGGGTTGGAAAGTTAGGAACAGTTTTGAGGAGGTAATTGGAGCCTATTAGGATTGCCTTGGTCATTTCCGCATTCAACTTCAACTTGTTAACTCCTGCCCAGTCGTATATTCTATTTAAACCTTCTTGAAGCTTTTTTGTGGCGGCTAATAGGTCGGAAGGGGAGAAGGAAAGGTATATTTGGAAATCGTCTGCATAGATGTGGTATTGGGAGTGATGGATCTGGTTGGGAAGGTCATTAATGTAAATAGCAAACAGAGTAGGAGACAAGGAGGAACCCTGAGGGACACCACAGGAGAGGGGAAGTGTCTTTGAAGGAGGTTGATGTGGGACGAATACATACTGGGATCGATCGGAAAGGAAGGATTTGAACCAACGTAGGACACTGTTGGATAGAGGAAGATTTAATGGTAGTCACTCTAAATTCAACGTTGCTTCGTGTTAAACTCTCGATAAATTCCGGGGTGGCTGGTTGGGGCAAAGCCTGAAAACTGTTTTTAGAATTTCAAACCTTTGTTACCAATAGGGTCAATCTAGTTTTTCGGGCTATTTGCGAAATGAACCGAAATTGCTTGCAATTATTTGAAACGTCGTAGCGCTAGGTATGTTTATTTATATAAAACGATGTTTCAGCTGTCTTGGATTCACTGAAAGTAACTAATTCTGCCAGCACATACCGCTAGGTTTAAATAAAAAATACCGACACTCCAGCAGTGTATACAGACATAAAAAGTCTGGAGCGCGCAACACAAAACTTTCACTTACCGCTCTACTTCGAATAAAAATTATTTTCTGGCAATGCTGGGCTATTATAAAATTTTTTGAAGTGCATTTTAAACGGAGCTAACGCTTAAAGCTTACAGATAACAAGCCATTAAGACCACTAAAATTGTAAAAAGTCTATTTATTATATCGACGGTAGACAATTAAAATGTAGTCACTCCATCTGCTTTTATAAACCACACAACTTTCTTTGCTTTTATAAATCACAGAATGGCTCCAACTCCAATTTTAACATTTTTGAGTAATGTCATTTTAGTTGAAAAAGTTATCTATGCAGACAGTGTATAAGTTGATTCCGGAGGTGGTGATTGCAGTGTTGAAATATAGAACTGAGAATAAAGGTATAAATTTAGGTACTTATTTCTTATGAAAGATGTTCTTAGGAACGGTACATTACTAAATATCTGTACAAAAAATGTTTTTTTAGTCTCAACAATTAAAAAAGTATATTTTAAATTTATCCAAATTTTCGCCTCTTCAGGGAAAAAAAACTAGAAACCATATCTTTCCTCCTAATTGTCCGAATTTAACGATTTTTTTTTTTTGTTTTTTTAGGAAATTCCATAAACTTTTAAAAAACATCAGGGCATTATTAATCCTACAATTAAGTTTAATACTAGTGGACATGGCGGGAAAACGATGTTAGTTTGTCACTAAAGCAGTCAAACTTCCAAATTTTAACTTTTGTCAAACAGTAGAGTTACTCGTTGTGTGTGTCCTCCTTAAATATAGTTGTTTGTCTATTGAGTGAACTTTAAGATCCTCAAAAAACTTTCAAAACAGACTTATAATTTTAAAAACATTACATGTTAATTTTTTAAAGACAATATTATATGTTGCAATATACATTATAATAAATATTATGTATTATAATTTGGTATCAGTTTTTTTTTAAACTAAAACAAAAGTATCTAAATCATAGAAAACGTTCTGGATAAGCCAAAAATGGGGGACTCTCAATGAGCGAAGTTCATCTGTATTTTGAAACTTTTTTTAGTTGATTAAATAAAATCATATTATAGAGATTCAAGCTTTTTAACGCCCCGAAAACGACCCTGTTTTTTTGAAATTCATATCCGTGTACATTGTAGATTCATAAAAACTTTTCGTTTATGGCAAAGTTGACCGGCAAAAACCATTTTTTAATTCTCCATTGAGCTGTTAAATATTGTAGCATTTCTTTTCCGTAATGCACTATATATTTTTATGTAATGATCGTACAACAGCCTGTTGTAAAATAAAAAATGTTAAATAGTTTTATGACAAAACGTTATGATTTATTAAAATTTCGACATGCCATAACTCTTTGTACTATTTTTCATTATTATAAATTACAAGACTTATATTATAAAAAAGAGAGAAGTTGACGATATCGTGGTTGGTGACCAAACTGTAACTATTCCTATGAAGAAAATATTTTCTTTTTTACTTTTATTCACCATAATTTTCATGAACTGCCAAAGTAACAAACGCTATTGGCCCGAAGTAGATCCCTATCCTTCCATTATAAACTCCATCCTGACACAAACCTCCAGCCTCTAATCTTCCCTTCCCATCGATTCCCGATAATCCTCCAGGCCGCCTGAAAATTGGAGTGCTATCTATAAGTACCTAGTTTCTCTGCAAGTCACATCAATATGTCCGTCCAGGATATTCACTCTCTTGTAGGTTTTATACAGTTGTGATCGTTAAATTATTAGTATTAATTTATTGCATTATCACATATATTTTTTGTTTTATTGTTTTTGTTTCTGTTTTCATTCTTCAGAGATTCATTCGATAAAAATTGAACAAATTCGTGACACAATTCTAATCTCTGGAATGCAATGCTAATAAGCTGATTTATTAGCATTGCGTTCCAGATATTTTTAATAATGTTACCTCATAAATACTACTTTACTCTTTTGGAGTAAATAGGTATGTGTGTATTTTTTTAATGCACTTATCTTTAAGTTATTTTATTTTATGTATTGTATATACTTTTTGATTATTATTTAGTTGCTTCTGTTTATTTTTCGTACATATTGTGTGAATGTGATCTTTCCTCCCTATAACTAATGGCCATGTGACAGAATGTAATATTAATTAATAAATAAATAAAAAGAAAAATTTACTCTTTAAAAGAAAAGCATTTAGCATTTAAAGAATCCAGTATTTTCAAGCACTTTACTAAAATAGAAAAGTGATGGAATATTGCATATAAAATAATTGAATACAGTAAGTAATTATTTTATTGAGCATTAATACAGTATACCACACTGAAGGGCATTGGTACTAGGGCTATAGTATTCAATATGTTCATAAAAAAGGATAATACATATAAATAACGAAAGTAAAAAAAATATAGATAAATAAAAAGATTAAAATTGGCTCAGGGGACTCTGAATCAAGCTTTGTCCCTCAAATGTGGATGCCAAAGCAGGACTCCAGGAGATCCCAGTGCTTTTCTCCCAGCCGCGTCACTGTTATAAAATAATTGAAGTTTTTCTATTGGCGCAGATATAATGGGACGAAACACTTAATTCTCTGGACATAGGTTTTTCATCCTGATGTTCCTATATAATAGGGTTCATACTCTATGTAATTTGCCGGGCTGAAACTAAAGGTAAAGTACGTTTGGTTGCATAGATAACGAGATTTTTTTTCTATTATTTCAAATTTTACTTTTTTTTTTCTAGTTCCTATCCTAAACTAAACCAATTTTTAATTGGCCAGTTTAAATTAAAAAAAAAATAAGCCTGAAACAATAATCCCATGAAA